>CM061225.1:102168080-102585552 GCA_030844895.1 Ambrosia x helenae
ATTCTATTCCTGATGGGATTGGGTACTGAATAGACCATTCCGCATACCCAAACCCGGAACAACACTAGCGCGCGGAAGAAAGACATGCGCAGGATTTGGTCAAAGCTCATTAAATGCACAGTCAACAGTCAAGGACCGGTCAAGGCGAATATCATGCATGGTCAATAGCCATGCATGAATCACGTAACCATGCCAGTTAAGGCGGTACTCGATTCCACTATTTCCTTTAATCTAGCTTTCCATATATCACCTTATTGACATAATTAAGGGTGATGGAGACAACCTAACCACGGTTAGGACTTGGGTAATGGTGGCATACGGACTCTCCTATAAAAGGGATCACATCCCCAATTGGAGAGGACACTTTCTACTGACCTGGAGAGCTATCATACTAGATAGTATCCCCATTCACCCCGTTTTTGTCATAAACAACTACTTCGAGTAGTCGTCTCCACACCCATACTTTCACTCTTATTTGCAGGTATCTCCAAGCCGTAGCTGTTAGTGAAGGATCAACTCTGTAGCAACTAATAACCTTATCATCCCTAATCGGTGGTGAGGCTATTTGTTTCTTCATTGGCGCCATCCCATACGGTTACACCAATCTTTCAAACTAGCACAATGGCTTTCTCAAAGGATGGAAACAACAACATTGATGCCGAGGCCACAGTCAACGAAGAAATTCAAGACGTAACGCCAAACACAATCACCAAGAATGTGGCCCAGAGGCAACAAGCCTCTACATTCCAATTCCACCCAACAAAGGGAGGAACAAGTGGAGGAAAAAAGGCACAGGACAACCTTTCTTCGGTTGACCCGGACGAATGGTTGGCCCAACAAAACTCAAAAACGATTGCTGAATACCAGAAGATGGTAATGAAGCAAGCAAAACTCAAGACTCAGAAGGCGTTGAGTTTCGACCTAAGCGGGGATGATTCAGAATCCCCACAGAAGAACAACAGTGGCCGTCACGCAAAGGGACACCGTCAGGCGGTACGTGGTGGAGGCCGTGGTAGAAATACTCACGGCCAGGACCCCGTCAACCTGAACGGTGAACCAGACGGCTACGAATCCGAGGACGAAGTGTATCATGACACGAGTAAGAGACAACATTCCAAAACTGCTGCCAGCAGCCTGGCTCCCAAAGATGATGATCTGTACAAGCCATACAGACCAAAAACTTTCGCAGAACGTTCGAAGTTCTGCGCAAGAATCGCAGAGGCACCGATGCCACAAGAATGTAAATTACCAAGTACCATTGGAAGATTTGATGGCCTGCGTGATCCTGATGATCACCTGCACGCATTTGATTGTGCTGGCAGCTCCAAATTATGGCCAGTGCAAGCCTGGTGCCACTTGTTCGTACAAACTTTAACCGGGGCAGCTAGAGTTTGGTACGAAAGTTTGCCAGTTGGGAGTCTCGTTGACTTCGATGACTTAATAAGGAAGTTCAAAAACCATTTCTCTCATTTGCGCAAGCACAAAAAGGACAAAGCCCATATCCTTTTGTGTTCGCGCAACGATAATGAGTCTTTGGAAGACTATATAGTCAGATACAACAAGGAGGCACTCCAACTGGGATGCGGAGAAGAACTTACCCGCGCAGCCTTTATACACGGGGTAAAAAATGATGATCTAATGAGATGCTTAACCGGCAAAGACGGCGTATCGGAAGCTTGGGATGAAGTAATTGAAGCTGCCAAAGTCTACGCGTCTTCAGAGCGCTCTTTCCAGCGCAACAAAAAACACACAGCAAGGTAATGGTCATCACGGACCATCAAATAACAGAGGAAAAAGTAAGCAGTCCGTTTGGTCAAGAATCTCAGGCGCAGCTGAGGAGGGAAAATATTCTTCCTCACAAGACGCAAGAAACATGCTGAGCTCCAGAGGATCCCGTGATAACAAGGGACATTCAAAGAAGAACTATGATTGGACACCACTGTCCAAAACACCATCTGAGGTGCTGAAAACAGAACAGATTCAATTTCCAAAACCACAAGAGCTTCGCAGTGACAGGAAAAACGTGGACAGGTCAAAGTACTGTGAATACCACGAAGACCACGGTCACATGACGGATAATTGTTATAGCTTAAAAATGGAAATCGAAAACGCAATCAAATCTGGTCAATTGACACATCTTGTTAAAAACATGAGAAGAAAGCAGAGGGACAACACAGAAGCAGGAGAACCCTCCCAAAAGAAGATACGCAATCTCAACGCACATCACGTCTACAGCGGCTCCCGCAACACATGCAACATGATCCATAGGAGCGCAAGCCATAAGCGTACCTTCATCGAAGCAAAAAACGATTCCTGGAAGGAAGAACAGGTGATTATGCCAAGGGTAAAAGGCGGAGCATGCTCTACAGCTCCATTAATCATAACAGGTGTTGTTGGTCATTATCGAACACGATACATGTTTCTAGATAATGGCAGTAGCACCGATATCATGTACCAGCAGTGTTTTGACCAGCTGGATGATGAGGACAAAAAGAGGATAGTACCAACAACGGAACCAATATCCGGTTTCATTCATGAATCCATTTACCCACTGGGCACGCTGACTTTCCCGGTAACACTCTCTGACGGGAAACATTCACGCACCGAAACGTGCGACTTCACCGTACTTCCAGTCAATTCCTCACACGACATCCTCCTAGGTCGAGAGGGATTGGCAAAGTTCAACTGCAATGCTTCTACACCTCACCAGATGATGGGTTTCCCAACGCGAACAGGAGTCGCGTTCATCAGGGGAAATAAAACGTGTCATGCAACAGAAACATCCAGGCCTTCAAAGCAAGCAAAACCAACTGTTCGGACCGAACCGGAAAAATGGGTTATTAACCCTCTATTCCCGGAACAAACAGTTGTCATCGGCCATGCAATTTCTGACCCCATCCGCACTCATTTGAAACAGCTGCTGACAAAAAACATGGACATTTTCGCGTTCAAACCATCAGACATGGTCGGCGTTCCGCGACACGTCGCGGAGCACAGGCTCAATGTTTACAAGAACGCAGAGCCTATTGTTCAGAAGAAACGAAGCATGGGGCCAGAAAAAACAAAGGCGATGAACGAGCAAGTAGAAGAACTCTTGAAGGCCGGCATACTGCGCAAAAGCAAATACCAAACGTGGGTAGCAAACCCGGTTATGGTAGGGAAGTCTAATGGCACATGGCGCATGTGCGTCGACTATAAAGATTTAAACAAGGCATGCCCAAAAGACTGTTACCCACTGCCTGAAATTGACCTAAAAGTCGATTCTCTGGCGCCATACAGATTCAAATGCTTCCTCGATGCTTACAAGGGCTACCATCAAATACAAATGGCCAAAGAAGACGAGGATAAAACTGCTTTCCGCACAGACATGGGTACCTTCTGCTACACCAAAATGCCGTTTGGGCTAAAAAATGCAGGGGCAACATATCAAAGATTAATGGACACCGCTTTCGTCAAACAAATCGGTGTAAACCTAGAGGTATATGTCGACGACCTGGTGATCAAGAGCAGGGAGGAGGATCAAATGTTACTCGACATACAGAAAACATTTGATCAGTTACGAAGTGTGCGGATGAAGCTTAATCCGGGGAAATGTTCCTTCGGAATGGAGGAAGGAAAGTTTCTCGGCGTGTTGGTAACAAAAGATGGATTCCGTCCAAATCCAGAGAAGGTTCAAGCAATCGAACGGATGCCTTCACCATCCTCAATCAAGGAAGTACAGACGTTAATGGGACGGCTTGTAGCTTTGAACAGGTTCCTGTCAAACTATGCGTCCAAGTCTTTTCCTTTCGTGGACACGCTGAAGAATTGTTTAAAAAAGTCCAATTTCAACTGGACGAAAGAAGCAGAAAATGCATTCCAAGAAATGAAGACGTGTCTGGGCAACCTGCCAACACTCACAGCTCCACTACCAAAGGAACCACTCACCTTGTATTTGTCCGTAACAGACAAGGCTATCGGGGCAGTTCTCATGGTTGACCGGAAAGGGGTCCAAACCCCAATCTACTATGTTAGCCGCATGCTTCTAGATGCTGAAACACGCTACTCGACAATGGAAAAATTGGTCCTGGCATTAGTCCACGCATCGAGGAGACTGCGGAGGTATTTTCAAGGACATCCAATCAATGTCCTCACAGACTTCCGGATCAACGACATCTTGCGGAAACCAGAACTCTCCGGACGTTTGGCAAAATGGGCAATAGAGTTGGGGGAGCACTCAATTTCGTACAAAACAAGACCCTCCTTCAAAGGACAGGTCCTCGCAGACTTCCTAACAGAGGTCCCAGCAGATAAAATTGAGGAATGCACCAAAGAGGCAGCGTCCAGTTCTATCACACCCGATGGAACCCAGGTATGGAAGTTGTATACCGACGGAGCCTGTAATGATGAAGGCGCGGGCGCAGGCCTCCGCCTAATAACACCGGAGGGAAAAGAATACACATACGCAATACGGCTCGAGTTCCAAACAACAAACAATGAGGCAGAGTATGAAGCTCTGCTTGCCGGATTGCGGATTGCGAAAAAGATGGGCGCACAGCACATTGAAGCACACGTGGATTCAATGTTAGTCGCCAACCACATCGATGGCACGTATGAAGCAAGGGAACCAACCATGGTCCTGTACTTACAGCATACCAAGGAATTAATGAAAGATTTCCATTACTGCAAAGTCATCCATGTCCGCAGAAGTCAAAACAAGCCAGCCGACGCATTGAGCAAAATGGCGTCAACCGCATTCGACCACATGGCAAAAGACATCCGAGTCGAGAAACTGGCCAAACCATCCGTTCCGTCAAAACAGGTGAATGTAATCCAAACAGGTAAGGAATCCTGGATTACTCCAATAATGGCTTTCATAACCAAGGGAGTTCTCCCAGAAGACAAAGCGGAAGCAAGGAAACTGCAACACAAGTCTTTGCATTACGAGGTAAATAATGGCATCCTGTATCGGCGGTCCTACCTTGGGCCATTACTCAGATGCGTTGATTCCGCAGAAGCAACATACCTGATTCGAGACATTCATGAAGGTACATGCGGACTACATGCAGGACCTCGCATGGTCGTTGCGAAACTTATGAACGCTGGGTACTTTTGGCCTGGAATGCACCTTGACGCAGTCAAAGAGCTGCGGAAATGTGACGCATGTCAAAGACATGCGCCAGGAACACTCAGGCCAAAGAATAATTTGGTACCGGTCACTGCAGCATGGCCATTTCAAAAATGGGCCATAGATTTAGTGGGACCTTTTCCCACTGCGCCAGGCAATGTAAAATACCTATTGGTCGCTATTGACTATTTCACCAAGTGGGTAGAAGCAAAGACGTTGGCCACGATCGATGGGCGCAATATCAAGAAATTCATATGGGAGTTCATAATTTGCAGATTTGGACTACCCATGGAGATTGTGAGTGACAACGGAACGCAATTCACGGACCAGCACTTACAAGAATGGCTTCATTCTATGAAAATCAAGCAAATCTTCACTTCTGTGGCGCACCCCCAAGGAAACGGACAGGTTGAAAGGGCAAACAGAAGCATTGTAGAGGGGATCAAAACACGCTTGGGAACAAAGCGCAGCGGTTGGGTAGATGAATTACCACATGTCCTTTGGGCCCACCGCACACTTCCCAAAACAAGTAATGGGGAAACACCATTCAGCCTAACTTACGGAACTGAAGCGGTCATCCCAACAGAAGTTACAAATCCTTCCCCAAGAGTCTTGCTTGCGGAGTCAATCGACAATGACAAGGAGCTGCGTATGAATCTAGATTTCTTGGACGAACGAAGAGACTCAGCTCATGTACGGGAAGCCGCATACAAGAGACAGTTGGAGAAATATTATAATGCGCGGGTCAAAGAACAAACTTTCCGCGTGGGTGATTTCGTTTTCCGCAGTAATGAAGCCTCAAATGCAGAAAAACCAGGAAAGCTGGCCCCAACTTGGGAGGGGCCTTACAAGGTTCAAGAAGTACTGGGAAAAGGGCATATGCTTTGGAACGACTAGACGGTTCACCAATTCCACGCACCTGGAATGCAGCCCAGTTACGTATATGTTACATGTAACAAACTACAATGATCATGTAATAAGGAATTGATTTCCAAAGTTCATTCACATTGCAATAAAGCATTTTTATACAAACTGGTGGCTAGCATATATAGATTACATCCCAAAATCATAGATGATTATCACCAAAACAAGAGGGGCCCTAAACACTAAAACCCCATGACACAGTGATCAAACAATCACTCAAAAAAAAAAAAAAAAGAAGAAGGATAAACACAGCTTCACTGAAGACTCCTACATAGGATATTCACATCCTAACATGTAACCTTCTTGGAAGACTTCTTCTTCTTCTTCTTCTTCACATCTCCTAGTTCAGATAACTTCTTCATCTTCAAGGGTTTTCCATCAACAGTACCTTGATCATCCAGATGATCTGGACGCATGTCCTCCTGAGACAACAAAAATGAACAGTGTTCTGCTAAACGATCAAGGGCTTCAGTGGAAGTACAATCATGATCAGGATAACAAGACAAGAGGGTAATACCCTGCACTGCCAAAATCTCTTTGACATTCAGAATACTGCTAGAAGTTATGGACGCCATTTTTTCAGAGAAAGTGGTGAAAATTTTATAAAGGTATAAACTATTCTGATGATTATACTTACTATATATAGAGGAGAGAGATTACCATCATTAATTACCATTAATGGTAATCCACTCGAGTACCTAGGGAAGACTGACAGGCGGCCTGTCATCGCCGTCCTAACAGTCACTTCAAGGGCAGACTGACAGTCACCTGCGTCAGAAGCACATCAGATGACATCACCTAATGATCACGATGCACACGTGGAACATAAAGTCATAGGGAGTTGCACTGTTTAACATACAAGAAAATCAAAGAGTTCAACAAGGACATGCAAACCACGATACATAAAAATTGTTCATAAACAAAATCAAACTAAAGGTTCAAATATTGGGAGATGTCGTCACTCCCAGCGCCCTCTGCGCGTTTTCCTTCAGCAGTGGAGGATGTTCCGGCCCCCGCATCAGTAGCCACAGCCTTACCTTTATCTTCCGTCTGCGCCTTCTCAGCGAGCTCCGCACCAAGACGATCAGACTTGATGAAATAGTTGCGCAACTCCCCAGCAGGATCATCAGTCTTCGCGCAGGCCTCCAACAGGTCGAAGACTTCGAACTTCAGGTGCTCATAGTCGTCATAGGCTTTGAGCAACTCATCATCATATGCTTCATTCTCGTAGGGACCGGATTCTTTGTCTTTGCCTTCAGCGCAGTGATCGAAGCCTTCAGAGAAACCAACCTTAATGCCCTGCTTCACGGATGAACTTGATATACGCGCAATCACTTCCGTCAGCGCAGGATCGTTCCAGACACGTTTGAATACCTGCGCAAAATAATAATGAGCATATAAAACACATTTCAAAGTAGAGAAGATACAAGAGTTTTTGACGTACCCCAGCAACTCCATCGCCCATCAGCCAGGCAATCCTCTCGTTTGCAGCCACGGCTAGATCAGTGGCTTCATGGAACAAAACCTGCACTTTGTCCAACTCCACTTTAGCCTGCGTACATGAGGACTCCGCTAAGGCTTTCTCTTCCTGGACCTGGGCGTTCTCCAAAGTCAATTTCTCCATCTTGGTCTCCGCATCAGATAAAGAAGCAGTCGCGCGAATAAGCTCATCATGTTGAGAGTTGTATTTTCTAATAACATCAGCAAGCTCAGTTTGCTTTCCTTCGAATGCTGCTTGAGTCTGCTCCATCTCCTTCTTCAAGTTAGAATTCTCAAGTTTCAAATCTTTAATGGAGGACCGCAGCTGTTCAGTCTCAATGTTTGTCCTTTTGCAAGCTACTGACCAAGCATGAGACGCGTCAGCCTTCTCCTTCTTTAGTCTCTCCAACTCTTGGAGGGCATCACGAGCAACTTTCTGGTGATGCTCAATCTCAGCACGTACGTCATGACGAGCACGCTGGAACTCCTCTTCCCGCCCCAAAAGCGCAGCCTCAGAATCCTTTAAATTCTGGTAATCCCTTTGGAACTCATTTTCACGTCTGATAAGGGATCCCAGACCGCTGACACCAAGAGAGAGATTCATGGCCATATCAATGAATAAAGAGCGACGGTCAACGCTATCCTGATAGTCACGCTCCGCAGGAGGAACGGACATCATAACAAACTCCTGCGCATCAAGTGCATTCGAGAAGCGAGTAGTGTCCATGATATCCCAGCGCGGCTGATACGGCCTTGATGATTCAGAGGGACGAGAGGAAAATGCTCTTCGCCGATGACCAGAACTACTACCACCACCGGAGGAGACGTCGGTGTAAACAATGGTAGAGTCAACAACTGTGCGCCGGAAGTTGGACGGATTTTCAGCTACAAGCTCATCGACCTTCTGACTATCAAGCGCTGCTTCAAATCCTTGAGACGAGCTTGGCTCATGTGTTTGCTCCGTCAAATCAAGATGACCAGTCTCCAAATTAGGTGTTACAGACTCATCCACCAGCTTGCCAGCATCCTTCTCAACATCAGTCACTATTTCAGCTTGAACAGGTCCTTCTTGCTGCATCACTTCTTTCTCCACTTGCACATCTAAGTCCTCCGGGACAGGAGTGGTTTGAGAACCCAACTTCTCACCGACGGTTGTCTCAACAATAACCGGCATCACTTGCTCGGTCACATCGCTTGGTTGGACAGTTGTAGATACTTCCTTCAACAGAGATGAGTGCTTCTTCCGAGATTCTGCAAAAGGATGTTGCCCTACATAAAATGCTGCTCACAATATTTCAACACATTTATCACAAGCGCGGTAAAAGGGTAAGAAAAACATGTGTACCAGACAAATGCCTTAGAGTCTTCATTGGCAAGTTCTCGCGCACAGGCGGAGGCTTTACTGGGATATCCAACTTGTCCGTAGACGGCCACGTCAACGGTTTGAATACATTCACCGGAACCGCAGAAATGGGCCCAGGTGAAGTAACATCCAGACCCGCAATAGAGGATTGCGGAACTTGCACTTGCTTCTGATCCAGCTCAGCAATCCTCTGCTGATATAGACCCTCAGAAACACCACCTGATTCTCGGGTTGGAGAAGACCGCCTGGCGCGCTTGTGCTCCAGTTCCGTATCAGACTCAGTCAGGTCTTCATCAACCTCTTCCACAATGATAGGCGCGGCGGGTGGTTTGGTTCTCTTACTAGCCACAGCACGCTTCCTAGTAGTAGTACTTGTGCCTGGCGCGGTAACCACATCTGTATCAAGTTAACATATACGTAAGAAATAAGTTACAAATTTATGAAGACTAACCAAGGGACTCCTCGCGCTCCGAAGTAACTTCCTCAACATCGTCATGAACTTTTCTGCGGAGTTGTATACCCGCACCTAACACGAAGAACGCGCTGAATCAGTACGCAGACCGCGTACCAAGTGCGCTTCCTTCGCATACATAAAGCAGAAAATAAACACAAAACAGACAGAAGAGAAACGACATACCTGTTCGAACATACTGCTTGGGAGGGTCTACAAAATTGGGATGCAAAAAGTTCCCACTGATCCTCTCAGACAAGCGCGGAACGCCGGCAACAACCGGAGCATACGGCACGTCCGCTGCACCACGCTTAGCGAACAATTGGAACAATGAGACATCTGGATACACAAAGAAAACGTGTGAGGAATAACACCAAGCATACGCGTGAGACAAAATACAAATATAACCCAGATACCTTTTGAAGGATTCGGGTCTTGACCCTCAGGAATAATAAGGCTAATCCCCAACAAGTTCAAAACACTCTCAGGACATTCATCCATCATCAGCGGAGTTGCATGATCACAGAGTGTTTTGTACCAATCTTGATCTTTATAACCCACCATAGGGGGGAACTCAGCAATCTTCTCTCTCAAACCAAGCACCATCCATTGAAAGGGTGCAGGAATAACTCCATGTTTGATATAGAAGAATTTGTCTTTCCATTCATACATGGACTTCACTTTCTCCGAAACGAGCTGTTTCACCTTCCGACGAACGCCCAAGCTAAACCAACCACTTCCGCCACGGGCCGCTTCGAGGACATAAAATACATTCAATCTTTCCCACGTGGGTTCAATCTCCAGTGAACGACATGTGGCTTCAAAATGTAAGATCCGGCACCAGCCATAAAGGGTCAATTGTGTTGGATGCACTCCATATCTCAGTAACACATCCACCACAAATTTAGAGGCTGGTAACCGAAAACAGCACTTGGTGAAAGCAGCAGCATACAAGGTGATCTTACCGGGTGGAGCCTTCAAAGCAGTTTTTCCTTCAGCAGGAAGTTCAGGCTCCCACTCCGGCAATATGCCGTACCGGTCAATAAAGCCTAAATACGAATCTTCATCCCACTTAATCGTGGTGGCTTCTATACTCTTGGATGATTCCTTCCCCAGATCTTTCACAATGTCAGAGGTTTTACTCGACTCTTGCACATCTTGGGAATCTTGCGACATAGTTGAAGGAAAGGATAATTTTGTGAAAGAAAGAGACGTTGAAAAGAAAGAAATTCAAAAAACTTGAAACAGTTGTAATGGAAGAAGCCACATTCAAAATTTAATATATATAGGCTTTGCAATTAATGTCCCTGACGTCATGGACAAGCTTTTAGGAGGTGAGTCCAATGACAGATTGACACGTGTGGACTGGAAAACAAACAGACGTCACACGCGCCTCACGCGCCTACTCGCCTGACAACCGCCGGTCACACGTCTCTGCACACGTCCCAATAGACAGAGGTCACGTCAACACCACTCGCCATATGGTCCACAAATTTTCAAACACAAGGGGGAAATGACATCTGTCCACACATGCAAACTGACGTGTCCCACCAATGCGGACAAACGACGTAAAATTCAAACCCGTTCTCCGCATTATGCTCACGTCAAACGCAAATTCGGTACGCAGGAAAAAGACCAAAGGAAGTAAACCACTAGAAATTAGTCCAGCATCCCTCACATCTAAGATGAGAGACACACTGGACTGGGGGGACTTGATGGGATTGGGTACTGAATAGACCATTCCGCATACCCAAACCCGGAACAACACTAGCGCGCGGAAGAAAGACATGCGCAGGATTTGGTCAAAGCTCATTAAATGCACAGTCAACAGTCAAGGACCGGTCAAGGCGAATATCATGCATGGTCAATAGCCATGCATGAATCACGTAACCATGCCAGTTAAGGCGGTACTCGATTCCACTAATTCCTTTAATCTAGCTTTCCATATATCACCTTATTGACATAATTAAGGGTGATGGAGACAACCTAACCACGGTTAGGACTTGGGTAATGGTGGCATACGGACTCTCCTATAAAAGGGATCACATCCCCAATTGGAGAGGACACTTTCTACTGACCTGGAGAGCTATCATACTAGATAGTATCCCCATTCACCCCGTTTTTGTCATAAACAACTACTTCGAGTAGTCGTCTCCACACCCATACTTTCACTCTTATTTGCAGGTATCTCCAAGCCGTAGCTGCTAGTGAAGGATCAACTCTGTAGCAATTAATAACCTTATCTTCCCTAATCGGTGGTGAGGCTATTTGTTTCTTCAATTCCTGTATCATGGCCACTATGCTTTGGCAACAGATTAACGCATGGTGCCGAGTCCGAAATTTGGTGGTTTTCTCATTCGTGACCTTTTGGAATTCCATCATTACTCCGGTTTATCAGGCAAAGGCAAAGGCTAAGAAATTCTTCACAACATCATTATCATAGGGTGTTGGAGTATATGGACACGCAGAATTGGGCTAGATTCGAAGATAAGATGGTGGGGATGGAAGAAATTATTGGGGAGGCTAAATCGGTCGTTTTCATATGGGCCAAACATAGGGCTAAACTCAAGTCTTTCGATTAGGGTAGTTGGCGCAATTTTGTAATCCTGTAAATGTAGTCGTTTGTGTTGTTTTTGTGGCCACCCCTGTTTTGGGGTTGGTTATTGTGTTAATGAAATATACCATTAAAAGAAAAAGTCAAGCATAAATGAATCTAATTGGATGATCAGTCCGAGATGTGGGTCTACATTTATCTCATTTAAGACTAAAGCGAGTGAGGGCTTGGGTTGAGAGCATGAGTTGCCATGTTGTAAGAGTGAGGTCCAAAACGCAAGCCCCTAAAAGAGAGGGGAGTGGAGGGAGCTTAAGTTTGGGGCTTAGGTTTCCAATTTCTAACGGCACCCCATTAATTTTGAATGAGATATATTCTTGGAGCAAACGGACTAAACATCCAGTAGCGTTTTTTTTTTAAATTGATTTAGAAAAAGGTGTATGATTGTATGAATGGGAAGTTCCTTATCTCGATCTTAACGCACATGAGTTTTCCTAGCAAGTGAAAATGTTGGATAATGGGAATTCTTTTTAATGGGTCGGCCTCAGTTATTGTGAACGATTCGCCTTCTAACAGGATCCACTATCTCCTTTCCTATTTATAATTGCTATGGAGGCAATAAATGTGATGATGTCAAATGCGGTGGATATTGGGTTGTTTAGAGGGGTTACTTTGCCGAATGGCGGACTCATGATATCTCATTTATGTTATGCTAACGATGTGGTGTTTATAGGCGAGCTGAATATTGTTAATCTTAAAAATTTAAATAGGATCTTGCGCATGGACGGACCTAGCCCAGCCGAAGGGGGGCGGGCGCCCCCCTTAAAAAATGTAGTGTTATATACGTGCGTTAATCCTGTTCGCACCCCTTGAAAATTTTCAATCGCACCCATTGGACTTTTGAAACCGACCCCGAAGAAAAAAAATATAATTACCCAAAGTTTATAATAAGCCCACATGTGTTTTAATATTGATTCAAATGATAAAAAAACCCATAGCTAGAAGTCGCTAAACAAAGAAACACCCAAAAAAAAAGGTTCTGGCCTCTTAGCTATAACATGTTCCTCTCCCTCTCTGACTTGATCACTTGATCGGCTGTTTATCCAAAAAAACAAAGCTTCGATCTTTTGTGTTTATTAGGGTTATTAGTTGAGACAAAAAGGTTATTCCAAAGAAGAAATGATTGCAAACCAAAAGGTAAATGAATTTCCGTGTTTTGCTGCTTTGGAATGGTCCGAATGGACTTTATTGTTTGTTAAATTATGTAGTTTGTTGTTAATTTGTTGTATAAATATATCATTCACATATTGGGTTTATTTGTTATGATTTTGGTTTTGTTTTAGATTTTGGGTCTTTGGGTTTTTAGAAACAGAGCAGAATTTGCACTAGTGTTTTTATTATGGAACGGTTTTTTAGAAGGAAAAGTGGAGAATCATCTTCAAAAACTCCTGAATTCGTTGACTTGGATACTCTTCCTACGGATCCTACCGATAGGACACCGATTTTGTCATATAACATTAATCAATAAGACGAAATTAGAAGGGCATACATACTTAGTTGACCATATCAACCACAAGGTATAGAATTTCCACAATCAAAGTTTGGTGTTGAGTTAAGACGATTTAAAGAAACTTGGTATGATACGTAATGGTTAGAGACTTAGAGTATAGTATAAATTCAGACCGTGTGTTTTGCTTATGTTGCTATTTGCTTAGGGGAGCCTTTGAAGATCACAGGGACACATTTATTTCCCAAGGGTGTAACAATTGAAAAAAATTCATGAGACCCTTACAAAACATATGGGTGAAGTTAATAGCCTGCACTACAAATGCTTGAAAAAGTGTGATGATTAAATTGCTTAGAAATGTGGAGATAGAAGATGTTATAGATAGATTCCAAAAACTGAAGACCCGAAGAGAACAACTTTAGATTTAGATTTTTTTTATGCATATGTAATGACGTTTAAATTACTTTTGGGCTTTTGGTTTCTTTTAGTTATATAATTTTAGTATTATTATTTTTGGTATACGAGTCGACCCGAACCGACCCGAACCACCTGATGGATAAACGACCTATATAAGGTCTATGATTTCGCACCCCATGAAAAAATTCCTGGGTCCGCTACTGTTCTTGCATGTACTTATGTGATTTCAAGATTCAAGGTGGGCATGAAAAAATGCAAGTTATATGGGGTGTCAATCGATGAAGATTGTCTTAGTTGTAAAACTGGTAAGCTCCCATTCCAACATCTTGGTTTTATGAGTGGTGGATCGTTTAAAAACAAGATTGTCTAATTGGAAAGCTAAGATCATGTCTTTTTCTAGGAGAGTCATTTTAGTCAAATCTGTGCTTTGAAGTCTCCCTACTTATTTCTTGTCATTATACAAAGCTGAAAGCTTCGATCAAGGTACTATCTATATTAGAAAGGATTCATAGAGACTTTCTTTGGGGTGGTCCAACTTTGAAGAACAAAATTAAATGGGTTGAGTGGAAGAAATGGTGATGGACAAAAAAAAAAAGTTAGGGGCGGGAGTTTGGATGGAACTGCTAGGTATAGCCTCAATTAATACATTTGGAGAATTCTTTGATTTCATAAAAGCACAACATTTTACGGCAAATCACAAGAAAGTTATGGTTCTTATAGTTATGACGACATTATGGACAATCTGGAGCGACAGATCTTTCACAATCATGCTACTTCTGTTGCAAGTTTGATTCAGGAGCTACAAGAAACTACTTATTTTAATTTGAAGATTATGGGCTGTTGGAATACCTTGTCGTTAGACAAGTGGTTGAAATATGATGCAAATTTATTTTGATTGTCTCTTGAAGAAATTTGGTTCATTTCCTTCTTCCTAGCTCATCGCTAGAAATTTGGTTTGTTGATTAATGAGAAGTTTGTTGTTTTGTTAAACAAAATGAAATCAAAAGACATATAAAACAATCAATGAATAATAAATGAGTTAAGTTCGAACTTCAGATTTTATAATCAGTTGATTTACTACTAATCTACTCATAGTGGTGGTGGAGTGGTGGAAAGGCTTATACAGTTGTACTCACTTTATGTGATGCAGGTTCGATCCCCATTCCCATCATTTATGGGTGGATATTTTGCTAAGTGATGGTTGAGCCTACCCTTCTCGGAGGGGCCAGGTTCGATTCTGATGGCCCCCCGTTTTTTACTACCGTGCATTTACTCCAGAGAGGCTTGTCTCTTGTGGAGGGTGCAACATCTGTCAAGTGGCAGGTGGCGGTAAATTTTTCAGGTGGAAGCCTTAGTGCCCCTTATGCGCAGCCTCGACTCGCTTGTGGGCCGACCACTCTCGCGTCAGCATGGGCCCGGTTGAGACAACATAGTCTAACCATTGTAGAGTGGCTAGGGGATCCCCTTCTGTGGGTTGTGATGAACTCTGCCACAACATAGAAAATTACCTTCCAAAAAAAAAAAAAAAACTTGATTTACTACTAGTTCTGCTCCTACATAGTTGTATTGTATTTAAGATGAGTGCTAATATTAGATATTATTTTGAGTTAATAGCCAAAATCGTCCTTGAGGTTTGGTCACTTTTGTCACTTCAGTCCAAAACCCAAACCTTTTACATTTGGGTCCTTCAGTTTTTTTTTTTTTTTTTTTTTTGCCAAATTCGTCCCTGAAAAGGTTTGGGTTTTGCTAAATTCGTCCCTGAGGTTTGGTCACTTTTGCCACTTCAGTCCACAACTTAAACGTTGTCAGGGACGAATTTGGCAAGAAAAATTTATAAAAGCATGATGAAATCGAAAGAAAATATGTGACATGATAACGTGGTTACAACGAAACCACATTTGCAGTGTGCGATTTAAAATTTGGTGTCTCGACTCAAAATCGAAACCGAACCAAATTAGAATTCGAGTTTTTTGGTTCGTCTTTACCATCTTTGAATTCGGTTTGATTTGATTTTCAGTTTCGACTAAAAAAACGTATTAAAAATGAGAAAACCAACCGAGGAAGAACAATTAAGTGAAACCCGGACGGATGAAGAGCTTTAGTTCAACTCTGAACAAGAAAACTTCTCTTATTCAGCATATTCTTGAAGATTTTCATCTTGTCAGAAAATTCTTGACGCTTATAAGAATTGTGCATTGAACTCGGTCAAAAAAAATGTAATGTACTACTTTTTAAATTATCAAGTTTTTATGTATCGATACTCATGGTGTTTGAAGGAATATATATATTATTCCATAGTTAACTGAGTTTGCTGAACGCTATAGCCAACACTCCCTGCAGAATGAAGAACACCACCTAGGATAAGAAATGTTGGGTGCATGACACGTATAGCAAACAAATTTATTGAACAAGGGGCCAATAATAGCTTCATACAATCGTATTTGCAGGTTTTTTCATGCCTCTTCAATTCTTTAATTTTGTATTTTGAATAATTTCTAACATTTCGCCACTACATGGTTGCTTTAGTTTAAAATGCTTACTTTCTGACAGGGTGATAATGAATATGTGAATGGGTAGAGTGGCAAACAGATTTACGCGACTAAATGCAACACACTTGAGAATGTCTACCAGTGGGTATGCGGGTGTTTGGCACCTCTTATCAAGCGTTAATGGTGCAATCTATACTGAGACTGTAGTTTCAACAGGTGTTTAGTATTCGGGAAATTGTATTTTGCATTTGTTTTACATTTTTGTTGTCTTTGTTTCATGCATTTAAAATTCAAGCCTATATAGTCCTTGGAAATTTCGTGATTATACACAACGAAATAACGATGTTAAATTGCGCTAACTAAATAACAAAATTTGAGTTAATATGTACGGGAATTAACCGACTTCGGTGCTTACTAATCCCAATTAGATAAGACATTTTCGAAATCTTCAATGTGCACAGTTTGAATGTTCAAATTTTCAGGAACCCGTCCCAACGGACGGGTACCCTGCTAGTTATATATATGCAGGGGCGAAGTATTCAATGGGCTAGGGGTGGCCCTGACCCCCCTGTTTTTTAGCGCAGTTGTAAAAATTTGCGATTTTCGTAGGTAAATTGAGTCCGAGTTGAGTCCGGCCCCGCCGATTTGCACTACTGATCGGAAAAAAACTGAGTCTGGCCCCTCCCAATTCTTAAACCAAGCTTCGCCGCTGTATATATATAGGGAGAGATAGAAGGGGAGAGATGTCTTAATATTAATTTTTAATATTAATTTGAGGTGTTATGATAAGATGACCCTTTTTTTATAATGTAATGTAAACAAGCAAGTTAATACATTTCAAACACGTGTGTAAAACTTCAACGTATTATGTGTGTCAACCAAAAGACCCTTTAAGACTTTACAGACATTGGTGAGTCAATCCATGAGTTTCGTTTGTCTTCACCCTAATTAAATTTTAATAGATATAATCAAACTCGTCAAAATATTATGGAATACCATTTTATATATCTTGCTCCGGTTTCATCTATTAGCCAAGTTACTAGGGCTGTTGGAATCTAAGTTGGTCGACGGAGAAGCTCAAAGTTATATACGCGGTCATCTTATTAGCAATTTGGAAGTTATGGTTGTGGAGAAACGATAAAATCTTTAAGGATGTTAATAAGATGACGCCAATTATGATTAAAGAAATCAAGGTGGAATCGTATTGGTGGATGGTGAAGCGGGCCAAGATGTCGGGTTTGGAAAGAGCAAGATGGTGGGATTTTTCTATCTTTGATAATGGTTAAAGTGTTTCGGAGATAATTGTAATGACTATATTGGTGCTGTTAGATTAGTTGTCTTTTAATTTTGTGGTTTGCTTTATGTTTTGGCCATGTAATACTTCGGCCCAGGTAGCCTCTGGCTAACAGTGTTTAGGTGGACTTTGGGGTGTAAGTCGTTTTTTTATTGAGGTTGAAATAAAGTTTCGTTGAATGTTAAAAAAAAAAAAAAAGCCATTTTATATTCCCAGTTGATTTATTTATTGCAAGTGTTTTGTCATTGTAAACAAACTTAATTGACTTAAACTTTTTAGGTGAACTTTATTAGATGAAAATTGTGTTTCTTTTGTGTTAAGGGTATGTGTAGTGGACAAAGTTATGAGGCGTTTTAACCCCTATAGCGCCGGGGAACACCGCCCCCCCAGGCGCTATAGGGCGTTTTAGGTATTCATGGTTATAGCCATAACTGGCGTTGTAATGCATTGGGGATGGGAAGTGAGGGGCCCACAAACACACACAACACTTTATATTCTTATTTAACCCTTTGATGGGAAGTGAGGGGCCCACAAACACACACAACACTTGAATATTCTTATTTAAATATTCTTATTTAAATAAAAAACAATAATTAACCAATCATTACCAATCATTTATAACCCCAACATAACCCTCCTTCCCACTACACCCTCTTTTTCCATAACCCCAACATAACTCCTTTTCTATTACTTTTTAATATTTTAATCCCATAACCCCAACATAACCCTTTACCACTACACATACCCTAATGAATACACCTACATACGAAACACGGGTGTCCTTGTTTATTCCTCAAAAAAACTCATGTAGTAAAAAATTAATATTTTAATGGCCATGCATCTTTGAGAATTGTTTTTTAGGAAAAGATATACCTTGATTGAACATTATTAGCACAGTGACAACTAACAATAAACAATTTACATTTGGTACAGTTGATGGGTTGGTCAGCCACACTTGGTAGATCACCACTCTCAAAACTAAATTTAACTAGATACATCATACATGGTCAGCCACACTGGGTTTACCCTGGCCAGGCCCCGTTGTAGAAAGTCGGTTGAAGCGCTTTGGCGCCGTCTCGAACTCGGACCGCGTCTCACCCCAGATGTGTCATAGACCACTGGGACGCCGTTCCAGAAAAAAAAAAAAAAAAAAAAAAAACTAGATACATCATACATGACACATCTCATCTAACTATTTATATAGTATATTCATTCATTTTTTAATTGCTTTTATATTTGCTGGCAATATGTATATCAGAAAATAAAAAAATTCAAACATGAATACTAGACATAATAGTTCAAGAAGATGTATCATCACTTTTACATATTGATTCAAGACTTTAGAACAATTTGGCATTGATATATATTTTTGGATGGTTATGTATCAATATTTTTTTCATAGTTTTTATTCATGTCACAAAAACTTTGTGCCTCAAATTTGTGTCATAAGTTTGGGTTACTTGTCATTTTTGTCTCCGTGATTTGGGTCAAATTGTCTAAATAGTATATTCTTTTTCTTATATGTGCCCATATGATTTTCATTCCTTGCCATTCACGTTCTCCTCACTAACGCCATCCATTCCCATGATGTTAAGTCAGGGCATTTTTGTCCTTTTGGTTTTAAAATCTTCTCTCGCCATTTTCGTCCCTCACCCCCCCTCCCACCCAACTCTCTCCCTCCCCCCTCCCTCCCTTTCATAATTTTTTGGTTTTAATAAACGAATGGCAAATAAAACTACGGGAATACTATAAGGCAATAACCGCTTTCAAATAGTACGTAAAAAATAAGCACATTGAAAAACAACTAAATTGTAAAGCAATTTTTTGTCAAACAAGTGGTCGCAGATTGAAAGTCAAAAGATATTTTATGTTTTCAAATTTGTGTTGGGTTGTATGGGTACACTCAATAAAGAGGAATGAATTATGATATTTTATGAATTCAAATTTCAAAATTTGTGTTAAGTTTCCATTCGTGTATGTAAAAAATTTATATACATTACTGGCTTTTATCCCGGGAGTGTCCCGGGGTTACAATATCTAATATGACATAATAAAATATCTTTTTTTTTTAACGGTAAACTTCACTTCTTGTGAGATTTGAACCCATGATCTCCCCCTTAGGTGCTTTTAGAAGCATTGTTTTTACCATTGGGCCACCAACCCCAATGGCGACATAATAAAATATCTAATATGACAACATAATTAATGATTTGTCAATACATGATGATTAATGAATAATAATAATAATAATAATAATAATAATAATAATAATAATAATAATTTTTTGTACCCCTGGCATTTGATACCTTTGGCTCCTTGGCACCGGAAGCCATCCGTTTCTTGACCAGAGTCCAATGGGTTATCCATAGCAGTGTCTCAACTCCGGGGGGCATGGGTTCGTGTTTAGTAGGTTAGGGTTTGCCGTCCAGAAAGGGGTGGCGGCGCAGCTTGTTGCCCGCCTGCCCGCTATCTTGATGTAATTTTTTGCGGTTATTTATAAACGGATTATTATTATTATTATTATTTTTATTTTGAACAAATCTCTGCCATAACTTATCATATTCAAATATAAAAAAGGAATATTTGCCTATGAAGTTATGTTTATCGTTTGTGATTTATTAGTAGAGTAAAATATATTTGAAAAACAAAACCACACAAAAATAGTCGTTTTTTTCTCCGTTTTTTATATAGCACTATGGTACCCGTTGGAAAGATAATAAAACGCTCGTTAATTGGGTGTAATTTTTTTCTTTAAAAAATCTCGTGTATAAAAGATATTAACTTTAAAACTTATGGGAGGAAATATTAGAGAGAAAATTTAATTTTGTTTTCAAATTCTTATCTTTTCTTAAAATAATTATAATCTATAACTATTAATAAAAGAATTAACTTATGATGATGATGGGTACCTATACGACTATACCGACATACAAATCACGAAAAGAGTAAATAACTTAAACATACAAATCACGAAAAGAGTAAATAACTTAAACATTAATTTTCAATTCTATGGTATAAGGTATCTATAATCTATAACTATTAATAAAAGAATTGACTTATGATGATGTGGCATTCAATTGAGTAATTAAGTCGGGGTTGAGTTCGGCCCTCACCGATTTGATCTCCTGACCACTACCGATAAAAAAAATTGAGTCTGGCCCTCACCGATTCGAGAACCAAGCTTCGCCACTAAGTACACCTTGAAAGTGACAAAAGTGGTGGTATGCTTGTCATTTCAAAAAAATAGTAGAGAAATGGATGGTCGTTAGAGTGGTGGACTAAAAGTGTATGAAATTGCAAACTATTGGATAATAAATGCAATTTAAACTATTTGACTTAAAGTATTAACCAGTAAGCCATATGTGACAAAAATTGAAGTTTACTCAATACTTGTTTTTGTAGTGTGAAGTATATCGAGTAGCAGTATCATACTAATATCATAACAAACCGAGCTGACATCAATCAAACACTGGTACCATTATCGACATTATTGGAACTACTATCGGTATTTATTTTATTGTATTCTATCAACATAAAACACTTGCCGTTATCTTTTTTGTCACCTTACGATTTATCATTTTTGTTAAATCAGACAACCTTTGTGTGACTAAATCATTCTAAATAAACTTTTCTATTCTTGTAATACACATACTTTTACCAAATCGATATTCCTAAACATGGGTACCGGTATTATTTTTTTGCTTTTTATTTCAATACAATTCGGTTTTGACATTTTCTCGCTACCGAAGTTATACCGAACCGCAACGTAACTTTATGTTATTTATTTATTTTTATACTATTATAAATATGATTTTATATTTTATACATATACCGAATTTCTCTTGTATCATGTGAAAAAACTCCATTGGTATTACTTATTGGAAAAGTTTTATGTGTGTATACACGATTTATTTCTTCTATCAACAATAACTTTATTTTATAATCTGAAAATAATAATATAATATAATTCATCAAAGAGCGTTTGGTTTGATAGTTTCATCAGATGAATCTAAGGTGTCGTTCATTTTATGAAGTCAAAAGTTCAATTCTCACTGAATAACAAAGTTTTGGCACGTACACATCTATGAGTCTTTATCTTTCGAAAAAGTTGTAATATGAATCACATTTAAGAGTCATATCCATAAAGGTAGCAGCCTCATTAAATGAGATGCTTAAACCGTTCTTTCTAAAAGTCAATCATCATTATGACCTTACAAAGCATTTTCACATTAAACTCGTCAACATATAGATGAATGGTATGTTGCCTAAGCATATGTCTTTGGTAATGGTAACCTTCCTAACCCTCCATTTATTTCTTTTTTATCTAAAGATAACTTTAATTAGCGCGGGCGATTATGTATCCCTTAAGTAACATGATGTGATGGTAAGGTGTCTCCTCTTAATTCATAAGATGAATAGTTCATATTCTATAGTGTGTAATTTAGGAGTACCTAGAACTATGTTAGTTTGCTTCTAAAAAGCAAAGACGGTTATGTTAAAAACATGTTAAATTTGAGAGAGACTTGGAAGACTGTAAAAGTTATTTTGTATAACTTGAAAGTTGAAAACTCTTTTTTGGAGGGGGAGGGGGAGGGGGGGGGGGGGGTGGGTGGGGTGGCTTCGCTCGACTACCTTGGATTCCTAACAATTTTAGTCATCTTATTTATACCCTCAACTGCCCTAAAATCTTTAAGGGTCTATTTAGTATAGGGTAATAGAATGGACGAGGGAATAGAATGAACGAGGTAATGAAATGGATCATTATCATTTCATGTCTTGTTTGGTTGCTATGTGATAATGAAATAAATCATTACTTTGTGTTGTTTGGTAGGAACAAAAGATAAAAGAATAAAATCGGTAGTGAGTGGTGGTGATGGTGGGTGGTGATATGTATCGGTGGTAGGTAACAGATGCGGTGGGTGGCGGCGACGGTGATAGGTGGTGGGGGTTTGGTGGCTAGCAACGGTGGCAGTGGGTCGGTGGCTAGCGGCGGCGGTGGTGATTGGTGGCGGCAGCGTGGTGGTGGTCGATGACGGTGGGTAGTGGCAACGGTGATAGGTGGCGGTGGTGGTAAGGTGTCTCCTCTTAATTCATAAGATGAATAGTTCATATTCTATAGTGTGTAATTTAGGAGTACCTAGAACTATGTTAGTTTGCTTCTAAAAAGCAAAGACGGTTATGTTAAAAACATGTTAAATTTGAGAGAGACTTGGAAGACTGTAAAAGTTATTTTGTATAACTTGAAAGTTGAAAACTCTTTTTTGGAGGGGGGGGGGGAGGGGGGTGGGTGGGGTGGCTTCGCTCGACTACCTTGGATTCCTAACAATTTTAGTCATCTTATTTATACCCTCAACTGCCCTAAAATCTTTAAGGGTCTATTTAGTATAGGGTAATAGAATGGACGAGGGAATAGAATGAACGAGGTAATGAAATGGATCATTATCATTTCATGTCTTGTTTGGTTGCTATGTGATAATGAAATAAATCATTACTTTGTGTTGTTTGGTAGGAACAAAAGATAAAATAATAAAATCGGTGGTGAGTGGTGGTGATGGTGGGTGGTGATATGTGGCGGTGGTAGGTAACAGATGCGGTGGGTGGCGGCGACGGTGATAGGTGGTGGGGTTTGGTGGCTAGCAACGGTGGCAGTGGGTCGGTGGCTAGCGGCGGCGGTGGTGATTGGTGGCGGCAACGTGGTGGTGGTCGATGACGGTGGGTAGTGGCAACGGTGATAGGTGGCGGTGGTGGGTGGTGGCGGTGGTCGATGACGGTGGATAGCGGCGACGGTGATGAGTGGTGGTGGTAGGTGGGTGGCAGTTGTTGGCGGCGAAGGCGGTATGTGGCGGCGACGGTGGTTGGTGATGGTGGGTAGCGGCGATGGTGATGGATGGCGACAACGATGGTGCGTGACCATGGATGGTGGCGGAGCGACAACGATGATGGGTGGCGGCAAGGTGATAGGCAGTGGCAGTCGTCAGTGACGGCTGGCAGAGGTGACGGTGGTGGGTGGCAATGGGTGGTGGCGGTGGGTAGCAGCAGTGGGTGGTGGTAGCGGCGGTGGCAAGGGGGTGGTGGTGGTGACGGCGGTAGTGGGAGGTGGGTTGTGGTTGTGGTTGTGGTGTTGATAATGAAAGGTGGAAGAGAAAATGGAATGGAAAATAGACAAGGGTAGATAGGGAATGTATTTTGGAATGTGTGATTTCATTTCATTGACTAACCAAACACCTTATTTCTTATTCCTACTTAATGATCAATTTCATTCTACCTTTCATTTCAGCATACCGAAAGATACCTTAATCATTGTCAAATTATCAACACTCCACTCAACTACCTTCTAACTTTTTGTTTAAAAAGACAAATTATAAGGTCGTTGGAAACTAAAGCCGGTTGGTATAGTGTCATCCAAAAAATTATAGGATGAGGTTGGGCGAGGGATTGTATATGGAAACACATGCTCATCAAATGTCACGTGGCGTGAAATGTGGACCTTGCCTGTAGTAGGGTCAAAACAACGGTAGCCACGGAAATCGGGTGGGTACCCGAGAAAAATACAACGCACGGACCGATGGTGTAATTTATGAGGCTGGGTGGCTGAGGTGTTTGGGTAACACGCATAGCCGAACACTCGTAAGTGTTCGTAATCAGGGTGACGAAGGTAAAGGGCAAAAGTTGGTGTATAAAAGTTGAGCCTTTTGGTTGGTAGGATATTGTGGAGGTAGGTGGCAGTGTGCAAAGCCTCAACCCAAAACGAAGGAGGGAGATTCGCATGAATCAAAAGAGCCCTGATAATGTCGTTAAGGCGACGAATCATGCGTTCTGCCCTACCGTTTTGGGAGGATGTTTGGGGGCAGGAGAAACGGAAAAGTAAACCGTTTTGATGAGCAAAATTTTTAAATGCTAAATTGTCAAATTCACCCCCTAAGTCACATTGAAATGTTTTAATTTTGCGGTTAAATTGGGTAAAAATTAATTGATAAAATTTGGCAAAGGTGGGAAAGGTTTCGGACTTATATTTTAGGGGGGTAAACCCACACGAAGTGTGAGAAGTTGTCAATTAGCACCATGTAGTACTTATATCCTGTTTTACTCGTGATTGGCGAAGTCCATAAATCGCAATGAATAATGTCAAAAGGAGCAAAAGTAAACGTATTAGATAAATGAAAAGGCAATCTTTTACTGTTCGAAAGTTGACAAGAATTGCAAAGATGACTTTTGTCCTTATTACATTGAAAATTAAAATTACGATTTAAAATATCTAGAACTTGCGTCCCGGGATGTCCTAAACGATCATGCCATGGTAAGTGAATGGATGCGATGAAGGTGGCTTGAGGCGGTAGTTGAGCAGGCGTGAACGTATAGAGAGGCCCGGTGCTATTATGGCGAGATAGTGTCTTCCTAGTTTTGAGGTCCTTCAAAGAAAAACCAAACGGGTCAAATTCGACAGACACTAAGTTATCACGAGTAAAACGTCTAACGGAAATAAGATTTTTAATTATTTGGGGGCTATAAAGGATATGGGGTAGGATGTAGGTGCGGTTTGGTAAAGGGTGAAAACCCGTACCTGATCCTTTAATTGGTAAAGTCATGCCATTGCCTACCAAAATATTACGACAAACAGGAAATGAGTCAGGGATGTGAATTTTACCTTTGTCGTTGGTGACGTGGGTTTCGGCTCCTGTGTCCATAACATCCGAGTTCCAGCCCGTATTCTGAGAATTAACCTGTAAATTTGCCATGGCAGCAGCTAAATCGGTTGGGCACATGGGATTATAAGTGGGCTGCTGAAATCCAGAAGAGTATGGGCTGTATTGGGCCGGCGGATAAGCTGAGTAATGGGCCTGCGGAGCTGATTGTTGAGCAGACTGTTTAGTGGGCCATTGTGATTGCTGAGTAGGATAAGGGCATGGTGGAGGTGTCCACCAGGCCCAATGGGGAAAAGACGGCGGTGCTCCCGGGTAAGCGCTCCATCCTGGTTGCTGCGAGCGGTCCCTGCTGTAACACCCCAACCGATGGCGGAATCATCGAGGTGCCACGTAGTGACGATTGTTCCAAAGCACATGGTACTAAAATGTAAATATTATTGAATAAACCAAAAACTGTCTTACATTGAAATGGAAATACAAAGTCTTAAATGAAATGTAAATAATGAAATAACTGATTAAAATAATGCACTAAGTATCCCTTGCTAAGCACTATATCAAACTGCACCTGAAACATGTACAAAATAGGTTTGGTCAACATAAGAAATGTTGGTGAGCATTCCTAGTTTTGATATATATAGTAGGTTAAAAAGTTATACAATTCAAATGCAAGCTACAGTGCAATTATGTAAACTATGTATCATACAAATGAGCGAAATCAACCCTGTGACTGTATAATGTACTGTATGAACTGTAGTGTACTTATCCAATAAATGGATAAAAAGCTTAACACTGGCCACAGATTCTCCGATGAAAAAGGGGGAGAATCAATCTAGGCGGGTTGTCAATCCAAATAGCGCTATCCAATGTTAAGGTCGGCTTGTACCATGTTAATGATTTCACTAAGTACAAATGTAATCCACATGTATTGTTTAAGCATAAAGCACGTTGTAAGCAATGCACATAGTACTAGAATTGTATTGTAAAAATGTAAATTTGAATTTGAACTTGTAATAGTGTACATGAATCACCCCAAAAATGTATAAAAGTAAAAAGGGGATAGGAATACTCACAGTTCACGTAGTAGTTTGAGATTTAACTGGACAACGAGATATGAATTGAGATTACTCCCAAATGATCAACCTAAAGTATTTGATAATGTGTAAGGGAGATAACTCTAGGATACATGTATTTCTAGGGCTTCGAATTGGGGATAAGTATTCGTTTTGATAAATAAATTGTTTAATAATTAAGAGAAATTTGGTAAATATATAAACAAAGGTCTTTTGTAAATTTTAAATTGAATATAGTCACAACATACGGTTTTAAGTATGAAAATAATTTTTATAAAATTATTTTCTTGAAAATAGAATATTTAATCTAATTATTTCAAATTGTCAAAATATGACTTTAATATCTAAAAATATTAAAATCAAAGAATTATTATTTTAAAAATCATATTTCTGTTCTAAACATTTAAAAATAAATTGTATAAAATTTTGGTGCAAAAATAATAAAAATTGAATTTATTATGATTTAATTATGATTAAAACTAACAAAAATTGATTAAAAATATAAAATAAATGATTTTTCAGAATTAAAAATCATTTCAGTAAAGTTTATCATTGTACAAACTCAGGATAATTTTTGTAGAAATTTATAAAATTGTTTTGATATTTTAATGGATTTTTATAAATATAATAGCATAAAATTGATTTAATTATTATAAATAATAAATAAATAAATTTCAGAAAACTAAAAATTGTAGATAAATCTTTTACATCAGATTTGATAAATATAATTTTTTTAGAATTTATAAAAAGGTTTTAATATTTAAAAATGAATTTACAAGTTTTAATGTATAATATATATTTATAATGGTTTGTTTTAAAATGAAAAATAAATAGAAAAAGGGGGTGTCCAAGCCGGGACTCGAACCCGGGTGGTTACAGTTACAAGCGCCTAGTCACAACCACTTGGCCTAGGCCTGTGGTTGTGATAAATGCCGTTTTAAAAAAATAAATACATTACGCGAAAACAGTTTCATCCCCAAATCAAAGGCCACGAACCCTAGCTCTGCAATTGATTGATTCACTCATCAATAGCCCAATTAATCATGGGGCTATTGATGAGTAATGGCCGATATACAAAACCCACAAAAAAAAACGAACTTACAATAAGGAAATCGTGTATATAGCTTGGTCAACTGAAAAGTCAAACTCGGCACAAATACTTCGATTGAGAGCTTGATAATAGAATTAAGAGGTTGTGAGAGTATTGTTGGCGAGTTGTGAATGTCCAATGATGTCCAATTTATAGGGAGATGGGTTGGATGAACGATTGGTAAGTTTTGACCCGTCTTTAAAACTCACGCGTGAATAAGCTCATTAAGAGCTGAAATTTGCGGCCATAATAGCTGCTATAGTTGCGAAATGATTAGTCAAACCATATAACATTCATTAATTAGCTTTCCAAATTTAGGTTCAAAAAGGAATTGCCAATTTGTTTTGGCTGTACACGTTCGAGCAGAAGATAGAAGACATCATATGTTTCTTGGAAAGCCTTTAATATAAATCAAATGGGAATTAAATCAAACCAGTGTGTGGCTCAAGTGGTGTACACGTGTGTGTGTGTTGTGTTCGAACCGGCTCACTGCCCGGGTTCGAGTCCCGGTCCCGGCAGGAGCGGTGTTTCTCTTTTTTTTTTTAAACAGAGGAGAGGGCAAGGGAAGATGGGCTGAAATGTTTGGGCCGGTTTAAGCTGATCTGGGCCGCTGTTATGGGCTGCTTGTTGGACTGCAAGTGGGTTGGACAAGAAATGGATACAACCATTGGTTTTTTTGACTTGGATTTGGTTCAAAGTTTATAAAAATTAACTTTATATGCATTATTATTATTATTATTATTATTATTATTATTATTTTTATTATTATTATTTTTATTATTATTATTAGATGGGGATAAAATGTGACGTACAAGATTGGTGGTACAAAATAAATAAAAAAAAATGTATCTATATATAATAATATTAGGGATAAAAGTGACGGATGTCACACCTGCCACGACCCTTCCGATTAAATGAACCATCCCGACCACGATTTCCTCTCCGGTAAGTACCTGAAGTATCCTGTGATTGTTGATTAGGGGTTGGCGAGTCACCCGTAGGTGGCGGTGGCTGCGAAGGAGCAGAAGCAGCCAAGACTGTGTGATGGGTTCCTTTCTGGGCTTCAATTCTGATAACCTCGTCGTTAAGCATTGCTATGGCTTCGTCCCAATCAACACCCTGCTGATTAATAAGGGAGGCAGCGGTGTTGTATTCGGCCGGAAGACCATGAACAAGCTGAAGGACGAGTCTTGATTCGGAGACTGGTTGATCAACATCGGCCAGTTGGTTCGCCAAATCAAAAAGCTGCTGGCAATAATCCTCAACCGAGGAACAAGCGGTTAAGGTAAGGTTACAAAACCTTGTCTCGAGCGCCGCAGCGCGAGCCTTTTTATTGCTCAAGAATTTCTTCTCGAGTTTTAGCCAAGCCTCTCGTGCGCCAGTGGTATCCATAAGGCGTTTCAGATTATCGTCTGAAATGGTGCTGTAGATCCACTGCAAGACCAAGGCGTCTAGTTCTTTCCATTGGTCGAATTCTGGAGAGGTGGCAGCTGGAGGGGCTGAATCGTCTATGTGGTTTTCGACTTTGTAGGCGACAGCATGAAGGCGAAAAAGCTTAACCCATTGCGAATACGTAACCTTGGATCCGTCCAGTGTACGGATTTTAGATTGTATATTCGACACTGAGTAAGCGGGGTGAAGGGGGACAGGTTTGGTGGATGATTCAGCAGCAGCATCTTCTTTAGTCATGTTGACTATGACCGAACGAATCCGGTGGAAAATAAAGGAAAAAAAAAACGAAAGAAGGAAGGCTAGGGATCGGCTATGGCTGTGATACCATATTAGAATTGTAAGGTTGTAATGTTTCTGTCAATATTATTATGAATCAAGAGCCCTATATATAGGGATGAATACAACCATCAAAATAGGAAAAGATATACATAAAACTATACAAGATTATCTCTAAATAACAAACACTATCTATTCCAAAAATACAATATCGGCTGCTAAGAGAGAGATGATTGCTTAGGGGATGATTGAGGTCTATCATCTCTCTCAACTCTACCTAGATGCGGTGACTGCAACTATCTAGTATCTATATCATTTATCAAAACTATAAAATGGGGGTGATTATTTTGCAAACGTGTTCTTTATCATCATTTGTCATCTAGTTTTTTTTTCCTTATTTGAATGTTTATATTTTTGTGTTATTCTCCAATGTGGGAAGTGCAAACTTAAACAAAGGGGATGTTTGTTAACATCTTGTTGTGTACCTCACACTAACTTCTAGTCACGTTCACATGCATCCATGACCATGATCCCACTTTCTTTTAATGTTTACTGTATTTAGTTGTTCCATATTAACATATTCTCTCAATTCCTTATTTTTAAGATGATTGTAAGCCTATTAAAGGCCTTAGGATTTTCAATTAAAGATCATGAATGAAATTATGAACTAGTCTAAGAGGGTGTTTGGGATTGAGTTTCAAAACAACTTATTGACTTATTGGCTTTTCCAAAAAGCCAATAAGTCAATAAGCTGTTTGTGTAACCCAAAAGCACTTTCTGTTTTGACTTTTGGCTTTTAGCTTTTAAGGGTGGAAAAGCTGTTTTTGAAAAGTTAGAAATCCTGGCTTTTGGCTTTTTGCTTTTGACTTTTGGAAAAAAATTACAAGTATACCACCTATACAACCAATATTCACAATAAGTTAAGCGAAACACTTAAAAAACAACAATTTATTGACTTTTTGACGTTTCTCATCCTAAAAGCTAATCCAAACACTTTTTTTAAAACTCCTTTTCAAAAAATCATAAGCCAATAAGCACTTTTGGCCAAAAGCACTTTTGCATCTCCAAACTCAATCCCAAACACCCTCTAAATATTCTCTCTATTTTCTAATCTGGGTTCTTTTCTATTTTCTTTGGCCAACAATTAATTTGTTGGAACCACATCACATCTCTGTGCCGCCTCTGTGTATTAGCAAACTAACAAGACGGTGGAAGCAAACGAACAAGGAAAAATCACAAAAGGTTGGACGAACAGGATTATGTAGCATTGACTCGTCAATATTTGGCTTTTTATGAACGAAATAAACCCTTGTTTCTGAACCACTAAATAATACATAGAATGCCATATGAACTATGACATGTAAAGAACTTCCTTGTCTCTCTAGATGGAACATCTAGTTCAAAGATAAGTGATGGTGTCACATAAGTTATTAAAATTTCTACGTTGTCTACGGAAATAATATTTTGATTTCCGTATCTTGTTAGCAACCAAAAGACATATGAACAAATGGTTTTTGTTTCTTTAAGGACATACGAAAATCGGAATGTGCATGGGACCGGAGATTGTGGGAATATCCACGCCTACATATGCCAGATTTAAGGGCCCGATGATTGGGAAATTGTTGCTAATCGGGAGAAAAAAAAAATGTGAAGAGTAAATTACATGTCGGAATAATGGAACATCCCCCCCCCCCCCACACACACACACACAAAAAAACATTTCGTGTAGCCTAAGAGCATCATCAGTGCTCCAATCTTACGAACAAAGCCAATCTCACCTTCCTCCTTCAGCTAGACATTCTTAGGCTTACGAACACCCCAAATGCTAGTGCTCTAATGTAGAACTTTGGCTTAGCTTTGACCAAGTCAGTCATTGAATCATCCACTAGACAAACATATAGGTCTTGACAACAAGAGAAGAAGTCAACAACAACTAGGTGCTCAAGTTTCTCGAGTTGGGCTGCTTCAATTTCGAACTAGGCCTACACCAAGCCCATTTGGTTGTCAAGTTGCCTTTTCAACTTTTTTCTTTAATCTTTATATCACTAGACTCTAAAGAAGTCCATAGCTTTTCGGTTTCTAGTACAAACAATTTAGCACTCTTCCATGATCGTAAGCAAATTCCATGGTATTTGAAGATCCAAAAGTTAGTCCTCCGGATCAGAGTAAGAGAATGGATCTCAATGAAGAGTGAGCCTGAAATGAGTATCTGAAAACTTGCAAAAGAGAGCACCGTTAGGCTCGTCACAGATGAGTGGAGACCTTTTTGTGACCATCCTCGAGCGTGAGAGTAATGGTTTTGGAGAAATAAAGTAGAGAGAGAATATGGTTCGGAGGTTATTCAGAATACCGTTTTCACTGCTTGTGAAGGAGAATTTATACTAGTGTGTGGGCCTTCGGAAGATTGGGCCCATGGGATTTTGTTAACCAAATAACCAATGCAGGGATCACCGTAACTATGTGCTTCGGTGACCTCGGGAGATGTTCAGAGCTTTTGGTCCCGACATACCCTCTTAAGTATCAAAATTTAATCAACAAAATTTAAGCATGCTAAAGCTTGCGAGGAGAATCAACACGTTTTCGTTCCCCTGACATTTGATACCTTTGGCTATTTGGCACCGGAAGCCATCCGTTTCCTGACCAGAGTCCAACGGGTTATTCATAGTAGTGTCTCGACTCCCGGGGGTGGGGGGGCATGGGTTCGTTTTTAGCAGGCTAGGGTTTGCCGTCCAGAAAGGGGTAGTGGTGTAACTTGTTGCCCGTCTGCCCACTATCTTGATGTAATTTTTCACGACTATGATATGAAAATAAAAAAAAAAATGCAAAAAAATAAAAAAAAAATAAATTATATACTTATCCAAAATTAAAAATCTTGATCTAATTTTTTTAACCCCATATTCAGGTTTACGTTAAAGATAAGGAAAAAAATTACAAGAGCTTAAGCCTGATTTTGATACAACCTAACCTCGCTTACGACCGTGCTTGGTTTCTGCTACGCATTTGACATATAGCAACTTGAACATTGAACCGTAAACATATATATCTTATGTGACTTGATAGAATGGACTTGTCTATAAAACCACATTAGTGAGTGCAAATTCTAACTCTATACTATGGACAATGAGTCCATAGAATCTCACTTAGGTTATCAGGAATGGGTAAAGTCATTTGGTATAAACGACCTGTCTATATTGACCACTTAGCGAATTACCCATCCAATGTGGTTAACAAAGACCATCCACTAACTTGTATGTTAGACATAGTTCTCCATACACTAATGTGCTAGTGTTCAAACACTTGAACAAATTATTGTATGAGTTGGTTAACGAATAACTATCCGTTGGCCATTCTTTTGTTGTCGAATTGTTTTGAGTTTCAAGCACATAAAACTGATGGTTGTGTTGTGCTGTATGTGGTGAAGTCGTTGGTTAGAAAGTGTGTCTTCTTCACAAATCATAACATTTATTTAGTTTTGACATATAAATACACGCAAATGGCACAACACAACCATTAGTTTTATCTGCTTGAAACTCAAAACACGGATTTTGCATACTGGGTCAACCGAACATTAGTTGCTATCTTAATGGTCCCAAAGTTGAAGCGTAATTAGACTAAAGTTTTTGTGTTTCATTAATTTCTATCATAATACAATTTTTTATTCACAAGTTGGTCCATCATGACGTGTCATCGGTCTTAATCAGTTTTGAAGAAAAAGATCACATATTCGTACATATTCCTTTTTTTTAACGGCAAATCTATGCTGCAAACCAGGTTATATCTCGCGAACTTTCTGGAATAGACAAATCTAATATGAAGAGACGAAATGTGTGTTACGATGTATCATAGAAATTAATGTACTATAATAAAAAAAAAGCAACAATTTTAATTATGTGAATAAGAATGAAAATGTATACTAAAAAGAGAATGTACGTTTGGATGAGAAGCAGAGGCATAAACAACCGTTGCAGGGGGTGATTGAGTCGGTGTTCTTGAAGGTGTAGTTTTTTTAGAGACGTTCTGGGTGGAAACAGAACTCCTTTTTACAGTTTCATTTAATGTAAAGAATTCATTAGAAACTTGAGTATCACACAGGTTATAACATTTTATTTGTTTTTTTGTTTATCATTAGCTAGAAAATTTAATATTACATTTGTTTGGATCAATATGACGGACGGTTAATCATGCATCAGGTGGTGACGTTGATAGCCAAAAGACAAGGGGGTACATGCACCAATCGGGTTTGTCCCAATTGATAAGTGTTATGTGCCTTATGTCTAAGGCTTGATACAAAACCACTATTGAGTCGGGGGTCTCACTGGAAGCAGCCTCTCTATTCCCACAGGGTAGAGGTAAGACTGTCTACATCTTAAACTCCTCAGACCCTACCTTAGCTTTTGCTATTAGTAGAATTAACTGAGTATGATGATTTGTTTGGATCAATAAAAATATTAAATGGTTTTTGATAAGTGGAAATATAGAAAGAAATAGTTAAAAAACTAAATAAGAGATAAACGTGAAATTATGATCTATTAACATATATAAAAGAATTGATAGATGCTGACGTGGCATTCAATGGTGGCCTCAACCCCCCCCCCCCTCTGAATGTGTCACGTGGCATAATGAGGTGAAGAGTTTATTATTTTTTTTAATTTTTTCGTTTTTATTATAAAAATAAAAAATAAAAACCTATTCTAATCTCACGGTTTCCTACCTATTTAATAATATTATTATTTCATTTGAGAAAAAAAATTGAGATAATCATAAGATTTCTATCTTCGTGGTGGTCATATCGGTTAGTTTTATTTTTGTACACCTTAAAAATCTGTGATTGATAAAACACCGTGCATAATTAACACCCTAATTTACACAAATATAATAAAACACCAAACGTTATGTAAAAAATAATCAAAATTTGCCTTAAATATAAAACACCCCACGTTGATTATCAAAATAGTATGCTTATTTGTATGAGTGTTTTATACTTGCAAATCTTGAAATTTTTTCACAAACCTATTATACATAGAATTATCCATTTCAAACTACAAAACACAAGGTAACAATTTCGAAAAAATGGAGATCGGAATTTTTTTTCTTTGCGAAACTGATGCCGTGAATTGGCAATGGGATTGATAATCGTAATACATATATTGATCGGTTAGGGTAGCAAACAAAATCCTTGAAATTTCTCGTGATTGATAACCGCATGATCCTTTCAATAATTTGATTACTCACAAAATTACCTTAATACCCTCGAGATTTAAATTAACATGTGTCACGTGTCGCCTCTACATTACTTTTTACCCATCTCACAAAACATAGACTTTGCACGAGAAACTCTACCATATAATCATATCAAGATATATATTTTGATTACCATGATTGACAAAATTTTAATCAGATATATAAGTTATAAGTAGATTAGCTGAGAAAGCATAATAATATTAGATTCAACATTATTAGTTGTTACTTTTATTCAGGGTTGGTGCACTTCAAGTTCAAACTTCAAAGTAGTTATTTGCTGACTCTTTGATGTTGGCTTGATATTCAGGCCCAGTTACATATCCAAAGACCCACTGGTTCTGAACCCATTTCACAAACCAAACATTATATATTTTTAAGAGTGACTAATTTAAGTGCAATAACTGAAGCTTGAATTTTTTTTTTTTAAGCGGACCAAATTTCATGGGACCCTTAAAACGACGGGGCCTGTATTCAATGCGTATAAATATTTCGGATGAAAATGCGTAAAATTACACTATGCAAAAAAAAACGGCGGGGGCCGGAGCACCCCCGGGCCCCAACTTTCTTTCACCCACGGATATTTAACTAAGTTTCTTTAAAAAAATCACAGCGGATTCAACTAACTTTCTTTAAAAAAAATTCACAGCGGTTTTCGCATGTAAACTTGTAAATAGGAAAATCTAAATAAATATTGAAATAGGTCAGCTGGTTATTGCCCGTATAATCAACTTAAACAACACTGGTTACGAGCCATGCGAATGAATATTTTCAGTTGGCTTTTTTTAACCTATTTATTTAGGAGATCAACTTGTTCTATATAAAAATCTAATAAAAACTGCAGTAAAATACGTGTCATTATCCTTATGAAACGTTCATATTATTATCTACATTTTGATGAAAAAAATTTATAAAAGTTGAAAGGGTTGAGTACAAATACCTTTTTTGATCTTTACTATGTCGAATTGAATCAATACCGTCAATAAAACATTGGTACGGTACGTGTATTCTTTTTTAGGGTTTTTTCGACGTTCTGACATAAGTTTCGTCAAAAACAGAGCTATAACAAATAACGTCATGAATTTCATTTCAAACTGGCAAATTACATTAAGATAGCAGGTAGACAGACAACAAACTGTGTCGCCTCCCCTTTCTAGATCGCAAATCCTAGTCTACTAGAAACAAACCCCTGTCTCTTTGGGGTTGAAATATTGTTGTGGACAACTCGTTGTACCCTGGTTAGGAAACAGACAGCTTTCAGCACCAAGGAGCCAAAGGTATCAAAAGCCAAGGGACAAAAGCATGTTGATTATCTTCACATACTTTGGCATGCTTTTCGACTTTCTTCGATTCAGCCATTGTCATGGCTTGCCCGACCATAATCGTTTTTTTGTCTTAACCGTGACAAACCGAGTTGATGCCGTCCGAACAACATCGGAACCGATATTCGTTTATGTGATTTCTTAATGTTCCGGTATAAGTTGCGTGGACTTTGTATCCTATTATATAGCAATTATTAATATTGTGCCAAACAAAACTGATACCGCCCAAATAAAGTCGGTACCAGTAATTGTTTTTTTTATCTTTTTTTGTTTCTATACCCAGTGTTGGTATCATACCATGCAGATAACAACTAAGGGCCCACACTACACCCAAAACTGATCCACCTTGACAAGTTAATGTGTTACATGTAAACACAATGATATTATATGCAACCTAACCTCTTGAAGTTTTGGGAACAACTATTTTTACAACCAACATTAAAACTTCTATATGATGCTAATGAAAAAAAAAAATGTTAGCTACTATAAAAAATAGACATCAAATTATTTTGTACTTACTTCAACTACATGTAACTAATTAGGAGCAAAAATAAACAAACTATGTAGTGTTTCTTTTTATCGTAACGTAGTATATAAGATAGTTTGGTACAAAACCGCTTCTCACTAGACACCTCGCTGCATCCGGCAAAAATATAATATCTAATTTTAAAAATGGGGTTTTAGTTCGAGAAAAGCGAAAAAAAAACCTATCTCGATACATTTCTCTTAGTTGTTCACATTTTTTAAAGTTTTTTTATAACATGCAAATGTGTATGTTATATGCAAAAAAAAAAAAAAAAAAAAAAACATATTAAATCAATATGTTCACGGGCGAAGGTTTGTGAGGGCCAAGGGATCCCCCACCCCCACTGATTTTTTTATTAGTAGAGTAATTTTTTTTCCGAAATTTTTTTATATTTTGAGTTCGGCCCCCAACGTTTTAATTTTGCGTAAATATTCCCGCATCCAGCGATTTTGTTTTCAAAAAAAAATTATACGTATTGAGATAAAAATATGCGACAAACGGGACTTTTATATAATTTTTCTACTTGATAAATAAGAAGGGGCTTTTAGTCTAATTTAAAAGTTGTTGAAAAATAAAAGTTTTTAAACATGAGGGGGCTTTTTAGTTAAATCAACAAAGAGGATATTTTCAGCAATGAAAATATTCAGGAATCTCCTTTGCAACAAGATGGCAGATAAGTATCTCGCGAAGAGCTTGGTGATTTACATAGAAAAGGAAAATTGCTAATAAGTTTGATTCGAATCCATAATCAATTAACTCAAAGATCTTAAAGGACTGTGTCTTTGTTGTAAGGTACTCACCATTTTTCTCTTGCATCATCATAGGTATTTTATGTCTTTGTTTATTTAAAAAAAATAGTTTTTCTCATGTGTAAGAATCGTGCTTTGAATGAATGGAGAAAAGTTATATATTTTGAGGTATTATTGTTTATTTGTTTGACCCGGCCTGAACTAAATCGCCGACCCGAACGTAACCCGAAACATAACGATAGGAAAAAAATTAGGTTTCGTGAGTTTCGTCCCCACCACTATTCTTTTCAAGCCTCTCCCTCACATATGATTTTCAATATTTATATTTTCCCTACACGTGATAGATTATAGGAGTTTCACCCTAAACATAGAGTTTCAACTTTATCATACTAGAACTAACCCCGCGCTATGCAGCGGGAGAAAAAACCTAAAACTTAAATATTGTAAAAATAAAAATTGTTTTCGTTTCCCCCAACGCGAGTCTGTTCTAGGAGGTTTGGTTTATTTTTTTCATTCCTGGTTTCTAGCCCGTGCCGATTTGGCCAAAACCGGTTCTATTCCTTCTTAAAAGGACCCAAACTTGTTTTCAACCCGAATTGGTTTGAGAAAAAAAAAGGTTATCTCTAAGCTAAGTTGATGTAATGGACACTTTTCGGGCTTTTTTTTTCTATTTTGTTGTTAAAGAAGTTGAAATATAAGTTTCTTAAAACATCACTTCAAGATCCATTTAGTCTCAACAATTTCATGTATTTGAAAGCATGAATAGAAAACTTGAACCATCATGAATATCCTATAACAATTGCAACGAGCCCATCTACTCATGTACCTTCAAATTATATTCAGTGCAACGGTAATCTTTTATTTAGTGTTCATAATAAGTAATACAATGTCTTTTACGACCGTCAGTACAAAAAGAAGCATAATCTCAGTGACGGATCTAGAAACATTTTTCAGTAGTAACGTTTTTCATTTTTTTTTCATTTTAGTAGCAACGTTTTTCAAATTTCGTATAAAAAAACAAATTTTCCACTAAGTTTCCACTACGCGCGCGAAGTTGAGCTGCAACGTCCGCAACCCCTCCTCTTTAACTGGATCCGCCCCTGTATAATCTATAGTTGGATTTACTCGACAAGTTTTATATTCTAAACATTTGATAAATAGTTAAATAACTTAACATTATTACATATTATATTAAATATTGTTATTTTAATTTAAAGAATATAATGCATTTGATAAACTGCTAAATAACTTACTCTTAATAAATAATATCATATTTTCAATTTTATGTGTTGTGTGAACGGTATGATATTTAGAAATAGATAATAGAAATATTATTTATTTGCTTCTTAGTTATATATAATATAATAACATAATACTATTACTTATTTTGTTTTTATACATTTTTTTAATTTTGTTTTGTAATTATGTTTTTTTTTAACATAAACTTTCATTAACAATGGCAAGGTCTATAAAATAAGACCCGCCAAAAAACTATGTACACATATACAATAGATATTTGTTCCAATCATTCCAAACAATACTTTTAAATTTCGATCTATATTTCAGCCATAAAAACGTTTTGGACTTCACTTCTGCTACCACCTCCATAACCTTCTTGGAGTTGTTTTGGAAAACCTTTTCATTACTTGTAATCCAAATCACCCAAGTAGTGATTTAATTATTGTAAAGAAAATGCATTTAGTTCATTTAATTAGAGTTAGAAGTTTATTAAATAAAGTATTAATTAATTAGAAGTTTATATTAAATAATGTATTAATGTGTATTAAGATTTATGGTAAATTACAATGATGCCCTCCTCTAATGAAGTTAAATTACCTTATTGCCCATCTAGAATGCATTATATAGTAGTATAGATAAAAGAAATTAGATTTAAATACTCCAAATTATTGCTAATTGACCGATATCATGCCCAACTATTACTTTGACTATTTACACTCCCAACCTCACACTTTGTTTGTTATTTCACAATTATTTTGGAATCATGGTCAAGTTCTGATGATGAAGAAATGTTTGCATCTTAGTTTAGGGTGACATAACAAACAAAGTGTAAAGTTGTGAGTAAATAATGTATTAATGTGTATTAAGATTTATGGTAAATTACAATGATGCCCTCCTCTAATGAAGTTAAATTACCTTATTGGTCATCTATAATGCATTATATAGATAAAAGAAATTGGATTTAAATACTCCAAATTATTGCTAATTGACTGATATCACTCTCAACTATTACTTTGACTATTTACACTCCCAACTTTACACTTTGTTTGTTATTTCACAATTATTTTGGAATCAGGGTCAAGTTCTGATGATGATGAGGAAATGTTTGCATCTTAGTTTAGGGTGATATAACAAACAAAATGTAAAGTTGAGAGTAATGATAGTCTAAATGATAGATGAGAGTGATATAGCCAACGAGTAATATCAATGTTCAACTTACTCAAACTTAAATATATTTTGAATGACTGAATTTCCCTATAAAATTTATAGTTTTATGGGAGTTTCAACCTACACGTATGGAGTTTAGGCTGGACATGGAGTTTCATATGCACATATGAGGTTTCAGCCTACACGTGAAGTTTTAACCTACACATAAACTTAGTTGAGGTTGTTTTTGTTGATGCATGGTGTCAGGGCCGGCCCGACAGGCTTAGCAAACCAGGCAAAAGCCTAGGGCCCCAAAAAAGTAAGGGCCTCAAATTTTTATTTTCTAATTTTTTCTTATACTACATGTGTATTTAGCCTAAATTAACAAGGTAATAATTAAAGACATAACAGATCAAACAAATAAAATGTCCAGACCCAAAACTTGAAGAACTAAAGGCCATATCCTTTTTTTCTTGTGTTGGATCAGTATGCTCTTTGTTTAAGTAAGAACTTGCTATCTTTGACACTTAAGTGTTTAGCAAGCTCTTGTATATCAGATTGTAAGCACAGCGGAATGTATAAGTTAAAGCAACACTTTTTATACTTAAGAGGAGTTATTACTCCCTCTTGATGATTGAAACTAATAATGACAAGTATTTATTATGAATCTAAGCAGTAAATGAGAATTAGATACTTAGGCAGATTCACAATAAATACTGAAATGGAATAGAACAGTGAAAGTGTTTGAAGGATTTTTCTCTTAAAATCAATGTCTAAAATAGAAGGTTGAAGCCTCCTATTTATAGACGTTTACATACATGTATCTTGCCAATAAAGCAAGTACAGAAATATCAGAAACAAGTTGCACAAGTTGCAACATTGAAACAAACAATTACAGCTAAAAGTAATAATAAACAATAAACTACTGATACAAAAGGCGGTGGAAAATATCTGATGCTAAGTGCTGATGAATGACAAACTACTGATGAGTAGTTTGTCTTCAGTACTTCTGAAGTGAACTTGTCTGGTTTGGACTTCAGAACTTCTGATGAAGTTTCTTCTTCAGCACTTGTCATATCTTCTCTTCAGCAGTTTCTTGTCTTCTCTTCAGTACTTCTATACTTAGCCAAAATTTGCAGAAGTGAATTAGACTAAGGTTTCCAAAAGTGGTTTCACCAATCCTCTTTGTCCTAACAATCTCCCCTGGATTGATGAACCCAAAACCTACTAATTCCTTATGATCTTCTTCTGTCTTGAACAATCTTCCATATTTCTTTATACATGGTGTTCTTTAGCTGGTTTAACTGTCCATCAGATAGAGATCCTTTCTGTGGTTCCAGATGTTGAATTGTGAGCAGGTCTTGTGTTGATAGTTTCTTTAGATCACTGATCTTCTTGTAAGCCCTGTTTGAAAGGTCTCTTCTTGTCAATAATACTGAGTTGTTAGCAGTAAGTGACCATCTGATGATAGGTACCTTTGACTTGTTAAAGTCAGAGGTATAGGGAACCAGACTTGTCCCTTGGGTTGATGATCCTGAGTGTTGGATGCTTTCTATTTCAGTAAGCCTCAGGTGGGAGTCTCTTCATTGTTGTTGTTGTTGTTGTTGCATATCAGGCATCTGAATAGTTGGTAGATGGTCTTCAGTCACTACCTTGGTATGCATCTTTTCTTTGATAGTCTTTTGAATTTGGTAGGCAAAGGTGGAAGGATCCCTGAATTGTGTTATCAGAGGTTTCTCATCAATGTCAAAATCTGAGTGAACTACTGAACTTCCTTCAAGTAGTACCATTTTGAAATCAGTTTTGACATTGTCCTCTGATTTCTTCCTTTGAGTAGCAGGCATTCTTGTTAAAACACCAGAAGTTCTAACTACTGATCTTGAAGGTTCAGCAGTTTGAAACTTCTCTGGATTTGCAGCCTTGGCAGCCTTATATTTTCGATAAGTATCCACCAGTCTTTCTTCTTTCCATCTGGATACTGAGGCTTTTGAACCATAGCCATCTGCTACTAATTCATCTATCATCTGGGCTCTCTTGGCCTTTCCTTCTTTACTTGTGGCCAGTCTGTCTGCAATTAGTTGTGCCCTTCTTGTCAGCTCTTGCATAGAGAGTCCCTTGAGTGTGTAGGCTTTAGTCTTGCTGTTCTTTGTGATGTAAGACACCAGTTGTTGTCTTTTGTCTTCTTCAGCAATATGATCAATTTCAGCCTGTCTTTCCAGTTCAGCTTGATAAGCCTGGAGCTTCTCTTCATACTCTAAGTCATCCCTTTGTTCCAGATTTTTCCAAATCTGGTCTTCCTTGGCTTTTTGTTGAACTACCTTTAACCTCTGCTCAAGAAGTTCAGTAGATTGAGAGATTGGAGCAGGGGTTAGGACAGTCATAGTAGTGGTTGTTGTAGGCCTTGGAGGAGCAGAAGTTGGTTTGATTTGTTCAGTGGATTTGGAAGGTTTAGTTTGTTGAGATTTGGAAGTGTTAACCTCTGATGGGTTGACAACTGCTGATGGTTTGTCAACTACTGAAGGATTGTCTTCAGTATCTTCTGAGTCATCAGGACTTTGACCATCAGAGGTTTCTTTATTATGCCTTAGGGATTTTTCAGAAGTTTGGGTCTCATCTTCCTTTTCTGTGGCTTCAATATCTTCCACTGAGACACCAAACTGTTTGGCCAATGCTTCTTTTCTGGCCTGGTTTTTCTAATCTCTCTCTAGGATAGCAAGTCTTGCCTTTCTTCTGGCTTCAACTGTATCCATTGGTTCCTTCATCTTCTCCCTCTTTTTGGATTCATTAATAGGCTTTAGAGGTTTGATCTGATCTGTCAGATTGGCAATTTGTTTGCTGTTGAAGTCAATCTTGGTCTGCAGATCATTCATCTTCGTCTGAATCACCCCAAATTGGTTCTTGATGGACAGCTCCAAGTTAGCTGTATAGGTTTGGAGGTGATTCTTGATGAGGGCATTCATCATAAGATAAAGGTCACCACCTGGGCTGCATAGTTGGTTCATGTCTATGCTTGAAGGCCCAGGGAATTGGGTAGGCATTTGATGTGAAGGGTGTGTTTTTTGGAGATCCTCATGTTGTACAGAGGATGCCACTCTAGGGGTTTTAGGGATTGAGTGGACTTTAACCTGTTCAGGGGTGACTAGCTTCTTGAGCTTGGATACCCCTGAAGCAGGACCTTCATAAAGTACCGTCAATTCAGTAGTTTTGGTTGTTGAATCATCATCCAAATTAATGGAATCATCTGAATCCCTGATGTTGTCCTCAATGAGGACTGTCTCAGTTAAATCATGAGCTGAGCCCAACTCAGTTCTCTCATGAACCTCTTGTTCTTGGTTCTGAGGATTTCCTACCTAGGGCATTAAGCCTTCATCAGTATTTGCCACATCTGAGGTCTTAGCTATTTTACTTCTATCCTCAGATCCACCACTGGGTGGTAACTGAGTAGTAGCAGCCTCAGATGCCCCAAGAGTCTCTAAGATTGGGCTTAAAGACCCTGGTCCACCCTCATCTCTTGGGTTAGGGCTAGTGATGTCCACATCCATGTCTGATTCTGTGGTTATGTCACCTGTTTGTTGTGGTTGTAGGGGACTGACATTATCAGATGGGACTATCCCTTTTAGCCCAGAGAGAAGTTTGGCAATCTCTATTGCCTCTGGTTCAGAAATTTGAGGGGTTAGTTCAGAAGTTTGGGCAATAGGTTGAATAAGTTGGTCAACAGTTTCAAAAGAAGTGTCAATTACAACAGTTTTTCTAGGTCTTTTTCTTTTGAATAAGATTGTTATGGGTGCTCTTGGTGGGTTTGAGATGGATGAGACTGAGAGGGTGTTTCAGTCTCACCTATTTGAAGGGCAGATTGCTCATGAGCATGTTCAGGCATCTCAACCTCCTGAACAGCTTTTCTTTTGGGTTGGTGGGTTTCTGTCTTTGTTGGCTTGGGCTTTTTGGCTTTTGATGGTGTGAGTTTGGAAGATGTGGGTTTCAGGGGGACTTTTTGTTGTTCTCCCTGATCATCTTCTGGCCAGGTAGCCGGTTTGTTATGCCTAGAGTATGCTTGTGAGGTTAATGGATTTAAAGTTGAAGCTTTTCCCACAAGCACCTCATTACCCAGTTCCCCTATTATGCATTGCATAATGAACCTTGGGTATAACAAAAACTTTTTCTTGGTATTATTATGATGTAACACCAACTCATTGAAAAATAATTTTGATGCCCTGAATTTGGTTTCATTCACTATGGAATGAAATATTGGTTGAAAAGTAGAGGGCATCTGGTCATAAGACCCTGTCTTTGGACTCAAACACATAATAATATAATGAAACAAAAGCTTGTATTTTGGTTCAAAATATTTTTTGAAGATAGTAGCATGGGAGAGAGTACCTTGATAACCACACTCTGTCATGGTTAAGTGAATGTCAGAGTTAGCAACATGATCAGGGGCAGCTACATCATTCAGGCCCAGTCTTGTTGCCAGTGTGGCCGGTGTGATGGTCAGTGGTTTCCCTTTTATTCTTGAGTTGAGGGAGATAATTTCACCATCAGCCGTCACCGTCTCAGCATTAGCCCAGAACTCATTTAGAGTTTCAGTATGAATTGGTGGGTCGATTGTGAGAGCAGTAAAATATTGGGATTTTATGACAAGATCAATGATCTCATCGTATTGGGACCAACCTTCTTGTTTTTCAAGAAAGGCCCTTTGATTGTGACCCTGTTTTAGAACGAGAGCCATGTGGTTTGGGTTTTTGTTGATCGAACAGTTGATTTGCAGGTTTAGGTTTTTAAGAGAGTTTTTGAGAGAGAAGGAGGGAATTTTTGAGTTTGAAAGGATAAGTGTTGAAAAAAGATATTTATCAGAAGTTTTTAACCGCTTGGATCTTCTTTATTAGAAGTTTTTAAACCGCCACTACAAGAAAAGTGACCATTGGGGACTAAGGTAAGAGGGACTGATCTATCAGTTTCGGATACATAGTATCTAGGACTAATATGTCAGTTACTAATTGTATTAGTGACAGATTTTTTTGTGACTGATGTTCGTGACTAACAATCAGTCCTTAATACTTTGATCACTTATTTGAGACTAAAATTTAGTCACAAATATGTCTGTCAAATATATTTTTTTTGGAGGGAATGTAATTGGTTACTGAAATTCAGTATCAAATAAGTGCCTTCACTAATGAGAAATGGCGCCATTGCATACACATTATAGACTAATAAGGATAGTATTAAAGACTATTTTCAGTCTCTAATAAACATGCCGAAACAAGTCATAGTATTAAAGACTAGTTTTTTAGTCACGAAGTTAACATATTAGGGATTGATTATTAGTATTTAAAACACATATTTGGGACTGAAAAGGTTCTTACTTGATAAAAAAATCCAGTCTCTAAAAAAACATATTCGATACTAAATAATAACTTTTAAGATTATTTTTCAGTCCTTAAAAGATAATTAAGGAATAAAATGATATGTTGAAATAGACTAAATTTCAGTCCCTAAAAGAACGTATTTAGGACTGAAAAAGTTCCTAGAAGATACATGTTTTCACTCTCTAAAACGCACATCCAAGACTAAATAACATGACATCTAAGATTGTTTTTCAGTCCCTAAAAGAATATATGAAGACAGAATAGCATATTGTCAGGGACTAATTCTTAGTCTCTATAACGTCTAATTAGAGACTGAATTGTCATAGAACCCAAGGCTAATTAAATGTATTTGTGACAAAATACACAACATTTTAGTACTAATTTTCATTCCCAAAAAGCCTTCGTTCAAGGACTGATCTTCAGTCACAAACGAAATGTATTTGGGACTGAAATGACGTGGTATAGGGAGATAGAATAAGGACTGATTTTATGAGTAAGAGAGACTGAATGTCAGTCCTTGTAGGTATCATATATTTAGGACTGAAATTTAGTTACTAATAAAAGTATCTAGGACTAACCAACTAGGACTGACTCGTGACTGGCAAAATCAGTCCCCGATAGCCATTAGGGACTGATTTAGGAGTATCAAAGACTAATTTTTCAGTCCTAGATGACGATCTTTTTTGTAGTGCGCCTAGGTTAAAAATCTCTTTATCAGAAGTTTTAAACCGACTGGGTCAAACTTCTGATGATGGGAAAAGTCAGATTTGCCCTTTCTGACTAAACTGCTGATGAAGGATTATCTTCATCAGTAGTTCCCATTTCCTCTTCAGTAGTTTTAACAGCTGATGAGAAAATGTTTTATAAATACTTTTATTCATAACTTCTGAAAGTTATTTTATCAGAAGTTATTCACTTTTCAGAAATTATCCCCATACTGATGTTTTGTTCATCAGTAGTTTCTCTCTTTTCAGAAGTTTTGTTTCAGACTTTTTGTTGTTTTTGTAAGTGAAAATGAAAAATATGTGCAGAACAATAAAATAAACACTTACAAATTTAGCATCCCTAGCATGGATACTAACTTCTGAAATGTTGATGTGTCAAGGGGTTTAGTGAAAATGTCAGCTATTTGATTAGCTGTTGCTACATGTTTCACTTCAATCTTGCCTTTTTCATAGCAATCTCTTATGAAATGATACCTGATCTCAATGTGTTTAGTTTTTGAAAACTGAACAGGATTTTGAATGATGCTAATGGCAGATTTGCTGTCTACAAGCAATGGTGTCTTGGTCTCTTTGATTCCATAATCAAGAAGTTGATATTGGAGCCATTGTATCTGTGATGTACAACTTGCAGCTACAATGTATTCAGCTTCAGCAGTTGAAGTTGCAACAGATGTTTGCTTCTTTGATTGCCATGACACTAGACAGTTACCCAAGAATTTACAACCACCAGATGTTGACTTTCTTGTCATCTTACACCATGCATAGTCACTATCTGAAAAAGTTGATAACTTGGTATTGCTTGAAGCAGGATACCAAATTCCAAGTGTTGGAGTTCCTTTCAGATATCTGAAAATTCTTTTGACTGCTATAAGGTGTGATTCCCTTGGTGCTGATTGATATCTAGCACAGACACATGTTGAAAACATAATATCTGGTCTAGAAGCAGTTAGATATAAAAGGGAACCTATCATGCATCTGTACATGGTTTGATCAACCTGTTTTCCTTGATCATCAGGTTCAACTTGTGTGATTGGTGTCATGGGAGTGGAACATGATTTACAGTCTTGTAAAGAAAATTTGTTTAATAATTCTTTAACATATTTTGATTGATGTATAAAAGTTCCATTTGTTTGTTGCTTGATCTGCAGTCCCAAAAAGTACTGCAGTTCTCCCATGGTACTCATCTCAAATTTTGATTGCATGAGTTTCTTAAAATCATCACACAGTTTTGTGTTTGTTGAACCAAAAATGATATCATCAACATAAATTTGAACAAGTAGGACATGATTTCCAACATGTTTAATGAAAAGAGTTTTATCAATGGCACCTCTTGTAAAGTTATTTTTGAGTAAAAAGGTGGAGAGTGTATCATACCAGGCTCTTGGAGCCTGTTTGAGCCCATAAAGAGCTTTGTCCAGTCTGTACACCCACTCAGGATGAGAAGGATCCTCAAACCCAGGTGGCTGACAGACATACACCTCCTCTTTTATCTTTCCATACAAAAATGCACTCTTTACATCCATTTGATAAACTTTAATTTTGTTGGAAATGGCATAGGCCAGAAATAACCTGATGGCCTCAAGCCTTGCAACTGGAGCAAAGGTTTCATCATAGTCAATTCCCTCTTCTTGAGAGTACCCTTGAACTACCAGTCGTGCCTTGTTCTTGATTATCATACCAGCTTCATCTTGTTTGTTCCTGAAAACCCATCTTGTGCCAATTGGTTGCTTGTTTGTAGGTAAGGGACAGATTTCCCAGACCTGTTGCTTGTTGAACTGAAGCAGTTCATCTTGCATAGCTTGCACCCAATTATTGTCTTTGAGGGCTTCCTGGTACTTCTTTGGTTCCAACTGTGAGATAAAGGCTGAAAATAGGCAAAAGTTGGAGAGCTGGTTTCTGGTAAGAACACCTGAAGCTATATCACCCATGATTTGATCAAGTGGATGATCTCTGTGTTCAACCAGTTGTTGTAAACCACTGACAGGTGTAGGTGGCTCATGTTCTTCAAACAAACTACTGAGGTCTATAATATATGGTTCAGATGTTCCTTGATCTTCAGTAGTTGGATCTACTGAACCAGAAGTTTGAGTTTGTTCCTCAGTATTTGTTTGATCAGAAGTTTGTGGAACTTCTGATGATTTTGAAGTTGACTTGATAACTGTTTGAGGAGTCCATGGTGTGGGATCCTCATCATCAAACCTTTTGTCACCATAATAAGTAGGTTTTGATGAAGTAACAGCCTTCTCAGGTCCAAAATGGAAGTTGTCAAGGTCAAAAAGTTCAGCAGGATGTGCTGGAATAAGAGTGTGTTTTGACTCATTGAACTTGACATTCAATGTTTCTTCTACTATCCTGGTGTGAGAATTAAAAACCTTGTAGGCTTTTCTAGTTGAAGAGTAACCAAGAAAGTAACCTGAGTCAACTTTGGCAGCAAACTTTGAAATAGATTCCTTGATGTTCAAGATGAAACATTGACACCCAAACGCCCTGAAAAAGGAGATAAGGGGCTTCATGCCATGAAGAACTTCATAGGCAGTCTTGGAATGTCTCTTGACCACAAGAACTCTATTCTGAACATAACAAGATGTGTTAACTGCTTCTGCCCAAAAGTACAAGGGTAGCCCAGAATCAGCTAACATTGTTCTTGCTCCCTCTATTAAGGTTCTGTTCTTCCTTTCTACTACACCATTTTGTTCAGGAGTTCTGGGAACACTGTATTGTCTAATAATCCCTTTAGACAAACAGAATTTATCCAGAGTTTTGTTCCTGAACTCTGTCCCATTATCACTTCTAATGGTTTTGACAGGTAGAGAATATTGTTTCTCCACTTGTAGAATGAAGAACTTGATGATTTCAGCAGCCTCATCCTTGGAGAATAAGAAGAATACCCATGTGAATCTTGAGTAGTCATCAATGATGACTAAGCAGTACTTCTTCTTACCAAGGCTCATAATCTTGACAGGTCCAAATAAGTCCATATGGAGTAGTTGAAGACATGCAGTTGTTTTTGATTCTTCAATAGACTTATAGGAGGACTTATGCTGTTTTCCCTTTAAACAGGATACACAGTGTTCTTGACACTGGTATACTTTCAAAGGTAGACCTCTGACCAAGCCCATTTTTGTGACTTTATTTATGGTTTTAAAGTTCACATGGCCAAGTCTCCTGTGCCAGAGATCAGTTTCTGAAGTTGATGCCCTTGAGAAGAAACAGGCAGTGTTGTTCAATACCTTGTCTTTCTCAATGTCCACTGCATAGACATTGCCACATCTTTTGGCAATCAGCAAAGTATGATCTTCAATGATCTTCTCTATCAACTTCTGGCCTTCTGGTGAGATGATCTTGCATGCTGTCTTTGTGAAAAAGGAAGAATATCCTTTATCACACATTTGTGACACACTTAGCAAGTTGTATTCAAGGTTTTCAACCAGATTGACCTTGTCAAACTGTATTTTGCCAGAGGAGACATTGCCATGTCCTAGCACATATCCCTTAGCATTGTTCCCAAAGGATACAGATCCTTCTCTTTGGCTGATAAAATTGTTTATCAGGTATCTGCATCCAGTCATGTGCATAGAGCCTCCACTATCAACGTACCATATGCTGTTTAAGCCCCTGGAAACTCTCTGCACACAATAGCAAATTAGTTAGATTTAGGAACCCAAGCCTGTTTGGCTTTGGGTTTGCTCTTGAGAACAGTTACAGTTTGTTTTTGACCAGGTTGAGAAATCCATGTCTTTTTGGCAATGGATTTTTCATTAAGAGCCATGGAGGTATCCTTTTCAAGACCACCATCAACCTTGGTTATCAGTAGTTGTACCAAGTTCATTAGATTTTGAATCTCAGCAGTTTGTGAAACTGCTGATGATTTAGGTCTAACTACTGACAAAGAATTTTGAGAAAAAGATTTTAGTTGAGATTTTATCTTTTTCTGAGAAAAGGTGTTTTCAGGTTGTTGTTTCTTGGGATTAAAGATTCTTTCATAATCATTTCTGATTTGATTTCCCACAACCTGTTGTTTAATTTTTTGATTGAACTGAATTCCTTTTTTGTATCTACAAAACTCTGTTTTGTGGTTGAACAGACCACAAATTTCACACTCTTTTGCCTTTTGTTTTTGATCTAAAGGCAAATTTCTGACATTAGTGTAAAGATTTTGCTCATCAGTAGTTTTCAGGGTCTCAACTCCTGATGTAGATGAAACTACTGATGGCTTGTTGTCAGATTTTGTTAATACTTCTGAAGTACTTTCTTTGAAAATACCAGGATTTCTGTTTAGAAAGTTTTCATGGAAAGATGTGCAGTCTTTCCCTTCAGAAGTTTCATTTGAAACAATTTTTCTCCCATCTTCAGTAGTTTTGGGAGAGAAATCTGTTGGTGTTTCAACATGATTGTACCCTATGCCAAACTTAACATTTGAAGCACTCTGTTTGTTTAGCAATAGCTGGTACCCCTTACAAGAATCCACCCATTTTTCACAACTGATCTTGGTGTCAGCAAGCTCTTTTCTAACATTCCCAAGATCTTCTATCATCATTTTAATTTGTGCTTGGGTTTCAATAGCTGAGTTAGTTAATTTAGAGACTTCTTTTGTTTTAGTAGTAAGTTTTCTCTCTAAATCACATTTCATCTGAGTGTATTTTCTTTCTAAATCATTGGTTTTTCCTTGTAAGTGCACATTCGTCTCTCTTATGAGAGCAAAAGATTCTTTGCAAGAATTTGAGCAAAGTTTTGTCAAAGACTCTTTTGATACCTGTGACAATGCAGATTTTGAAGTACAGCCTTCAAATGCCATTAAGGCAAAGTTCTTTCTGCCATTGTCTGGTTCTCCCCAGTTGATGTCAAACAACTTGTTGTCTGCATCAGGATTGCACTCTGTGGTGTCAAAAGGAAGACTGCTCCAGTCAACATACCCTGAGGTGAAAAGACTTTGTTGAGAGGGTTGTTGAGGCTGTGGAGGTTGTTGAGCAGCTGGAAAGGGAGGGATTGATTGTTGGCTCTGCATCTGTTGAGCAGGCATTTGAACATATTGTACTTGTGGCATGTATTGCTGTTGAGGAGCTTGTGCCTGTACAAAATGAGCACTCCCTTGAGTTCCATTATTCCTATTATAATTGGGGTTAAAGTTATTTCCAGATTGTGATTGGTTAAAGCTAGAGTTTCTACACTCTCTAGCAAAGTGTCCCAACTTCTGACACTTGTGACATCTCAGTTTAGATTTGTCAAAACCAATTTTTGTATTACTGGTCAATCCTGGAAATTTCCTTCCTGACCTTTTATAAAACTTGTTAGTTTTAATGCTTAGCATGGCCAGTTGGTGTAAAATGTCCATTTCTTCTAAGTCATCACTGCTAAAGTTTTTCAAATCATCCATGATAAAATATAGATTATCAGCAGTTTGACTTTGGTCATCATTGTCATAACCTGGGAAAGATCTTTCTGATGAGATCCCAGTTGTTATGTCAATGTTGTCATAAGATCCATAGGAACAAGTTGGTGAGTCTTGTCCCAAAAGTGATGTACTACCTGGTAGGTAGTCATCAGCAGTTTTACCAGATGATTGTAATTTCTTCTTTTGATCAATTTCTCTCTCAAAAGTAAGTAATCTCCCATGGAGTTTTGTAAGAGTGAGGGAGCCAAAATCTGGTGAGGATCTTAAAACAATGGAGTATGTTTCCCATTTGTCTGGTAAAGACCTTAAAAATCTATGTAGCATAGATATTGTTGTATAGGTCTGACCATTTAACTTTAGCTCAGATATTAATGAGGAGAATCTTTCAAATTGTTGAGTTAAAGTTTCCCCATTAATGTGAGCAAATGTCTCATATTGTTGAGCTAAAATCTCTCTGGTGTTGGCAATCACCTCTTCAGTTCCTCCAAACTGTTCTTTAAGACAATCCCAGAGTTCTTTGGCACTTTCACAATGTAAAAGGCCAGAGTATATCTCATTTGGGAGAGCCATTGCCAACATAGAGAATGCTTTTGCATCTAGCTCAAGTTTTAGGAAATCATCATCTGTATATTCTTTTGGGTCTTTAGGGACCTCAACTTTAGTTTCAAGATTGATATTTACTGGTTTATGTGGTCCATATATCACAGATTTCCAGCAACCTGTGTTGGTCTGTGATAATGTATGCGTCATCCTTCTTTGCCAGATGTTATATTCATTTCTTACTAGCATAGCAGGTTTTGTCGCAGAACCAGTATTATGTGGATCCATTTTAAAGAGTATTGATTTGTCAGATGACTCTTTTAAGTGATGGATGTTGATAAAAAGTGAACTTTGATCTTTTATTGAGTATCAATAAGAGCTTTGTGTCTGATTCTCAATTTGTTAGATTGATATGTGATCAGATAAACCAATGCTCTGATACCAATTGTTGGATCAGTATGCTCTTTGTTTAAGTAAGAACTTGCTATCTTTGACACTTAAGTGTTTAGCAAGCTCTTGTATATCAGATTGTAAGCACAGCGGAATGTATAAGTTAAAGCAACACTTTTTATACTTAAGAGGAGTTATTACTCCCTCTTGATGATTGAAACTAATAATGACAAGTATTTATTATGAATCTAAGCAGTAAATGAGAATTAGATACTTAGGCAGATTCACAATAAATACTGAAATGGAATAGAACAGTGAAAGTGTTTGAAGGATTTTTCTCTTAAAATCAATGTCTAAAATAGAAGGTTGAAGCCTCCTATTTATAGACGTTTACATACATGTATCTTGCCAATAAAGCAAGTACAGAAATATCAGAAACAAGTTGCACAAGTTGCAACATTGAAACAAACAATTACAGCTAAAAGTAATAATAAACAATAAACTACTGATACAAAAGTCGGTGGAAAATATCTGATGCTAAGTGCTGATGAATGACAAACTACTGATGAGTAGTTTGTCTTCAGTACTTCTGAAGTGAACTTGTCTGGTTTGGACTTCAGAACTTCTGATGAAGTTTCTTCTTCAGCACTTGTCATATCTTCTCTTCAGCAGTTTCTTGTCTTCTCTTCAGTACTTCTATACTTAGCCAAAATTTGCAGAAGTGAATTAGACTAAGGTTTCCAAAAGTGGTTTCACCAATCCTCTTTGTCCTAACATCTTGAACGCATCCTCAGCTCTTATCCTCATTACCCTTGACCTCGCTAATTGCAGCCGACATGGATGGCGATTGGCAAAGAACTTATGAGCGAAATTAAGGGTAATCAAAATCACCAATGGTTCAATGTTTCAGTATCAAGCGAAATAAGTATTATCCACGTAACAACTATTTTTTTTTTCTAGTAATACTAACCTATATATGTATTCCAATTTACGATTGAGTAACAAAAAAAAATCAATTTTGCATTTGATATTTACGATTTTTATACTAATTCAAAGGGCCTTAAATTTTCAATTCGCTTAGGGCCTCCAAAATCCTAAGACCGGCTCTGCATGGTGTATTATCTTATTCATTATTCACCTACATGTAGTAAAAGATGTGTAAGATAACTTTTACTGAACAATGTGTGTACTGTAGGATATATAGGTCTCCTTAAATGATATTTACATGTGATAACGTTTACCATAAATTTTGTTTGTGTGAGTTTGTTTTAGCAAATAGTATATGGTATGTGTAGAAAATATTCTACAATTTTTTTAGAGAGATGAGAGAGGAGTAATATATGTTTCGATATACATAAGATAAAGTTTGTTTCTACTAGGTGGAGTGTTGGGTCCGATGGTGGTGGTGATGTTGAAAATGGGTTTTGGAGAAGGGGAGGGAGTGATGGTTTTATAAATATAAATGTTTTTTTTATTTAAAAAAATTAAATAAAATTTAAATTGAAAATACATTAAATAGTAAATACGAATATATTTGTACATAAGAGAATATCATAATGCAAGTATTATAAGACTGAAGGGTATGGGGACCATGAAGCTCTAGTGGGAGGAGCGTGAAGGCCGTGAGGCCATGGGCACACTGCCCACCCCCCACCACGGCGTGGCAACCTTGAGGGTTGTCATGGCCAATTGTTTTAAAACTTTGGAATGTTATAGAGGGTAGTGGAAGATGGTAACCATATCATACCATAGTAGATAGTGATGAAGGATGGAGTGATGTGACAACGACGTTAAAGAGCAGTAATGATGATTAAAACCGTAACCATACCCTATGATCTAAGTGATGGGTTGTCTAACTTTGAAACTAAATGACACATATCATCACTATCCTTAAACTTGATAATATTTAAAAGATATAGTTTAATAATTAGAATAAACTATTCAAAATTGAAATACTCACTAATGCAATGTTATCCATTATTGCACGACAATTACCACTTAACCAATTTATGACACATGTATCCTTAAGCCGTGTGGTATGGTCACGCCTCTATGTACCATCACCTTTCACGTAATCGTCACATCACTTCATCCTTCACCTCCATCCTTCATCGCCAACCTATAGGTGTGGCAATGCTTCTCACCCTCAAACCATCCTCCACATATTTGCTCCGTGACAATAGTGAGCTCCCTCACGGTCATCACATAAGTGAGAGAGAGGGTGTTGTTGGCGTGAGGCCACGGGCATCAAAGCTTAGCCACGTCCCCCACACCGTTAAATTCTAACTACAAAGCGGCAGACTAATCAAGCAAACCCACCTCAGCATTACCATCTTTCAGACGAATCCACCTCACCATCCACATCACCACCAGACAAACTCACCTCCCATCACAACTCATACTAAATCTCATTCGCATTTCCGAAATTTCTTTACCCTCCCTATTCTACCTTGAGTCCAGCTCGATCCGAACGTGCCTCCAGACATACTTATGGTTGCTCTAATAATTATTACATACCTGTTTTATGTAAAGAAAAAAAGGGCAATATGTGAATAGAATTGATGAACAACAACAAAAAAAAAAACATACGAGTTTATCCCTCTATTCTTATCTCTTTCTATCAATGATATAATCAAATACATAAAGTTAAAGTAATTTTGTTATCTACAAATATTTTTCGTATCGTGTATAAATTGACTTCACAATAATATTAGTAGTCGCTAAACTAGAAACTCAAACACGTGGCAATTAAGATAGAGGAACCTTGACGCAAAATAAGCCGGCAGCCGACCACATAACATAACCGCCATAACTACCTTCCCGCCATTTCACGTCAACAAACACGCGACAGTGCCACGTCATCGGTTTTATATATTGTTTTCAATCAAGTTCTTGTCTTTATTATGAATTGTGAATTGTCCAAATTGTCCTTCGTGACTTGTGGTTGTATAACACGTGGCAGGAATATTCCACTAGAGAATGAAGCCACCCCCAATGTTTTTCTATGTTGACTTTTCCTTCAATTTTGTTTGACTTTCTTAATACGATTTCGTTGACTCCAAAATGAGCACCTTACCAATGTATTCAGAAAATTGAAATTTTAAGATTTATACGTATTTAATTATTTTATAACTAATTCAAAGATTAGTACGTTTATTACATGTTAATGTACACAGACTCGTTACAGAGCAAGAAGCTTGGTTGTATTTGGATCATCTTCAAATCGTGCTAACTTGTGGCTACAAGTTGTGCTGCTACCCCCTTTTGAAGGGTAACAAAGTGCCAAAGAAAGTTTGTATCGTGTTATATTGTTGATAGTTAAACAACCCTACATGTTGTTTTTAAGAACGTAGATATATTAGTAAACAAACTAGTCAGTATGAACTGGGCAAAGTCAAAAGTACAAAAACAAGGGAAGAAACTCAAAGAACGCATTACAAACGACCCTATGAAGCCCGCACAAACTAAATACAAAAAATCAAACAATAAGTTTGTAGGAACAGATAGACAATAGTAGTACCAGTTTGACCAATATATAGATTGCAAACTGGATATGTGTTTAGTGCACCAGAATAGTTGCGTTTTGGTCGCCTTGGTTGACTTTCAGAGGGATGATCTTACTTTATTGAACACCCGCTTATTCCTAGCTTTACAGACATACCATAAGTCGCGTTGGTGATGGAATGGAATACTTTTCCCCATCGTTTGAAGATTGGGCGCTGACAATATCGATCATAAATTGTTGAATTGACACTCCTTGAAAAATCTCATTCACACCACAAGATACCCATCTCCAAATATCTCACGCGAATGGATCTAGGAGAAACACATGGTCTATAGATTCAACCTCCATGAAGCAAGTAACGATCAACCAGTGCAACACAAAAATTAAGAAGTTAGGGAGGGGTACTGGTATATATTTAACCAGCCGTTCAAAAAAAAAGTTATAAATTTATCCGTAATGATATTTGGTCTTTTTAATTCATATATTGAGAGTTGGACTCATTGATTTGAGCTTCGTTAAACTTTTTTTTAGGATATTCTAACTGGATTTTCGACCTAGGTTTTTTTTTTCATAAACATACTCATAGCGACTCAATGTCAGCTTCAAAAGTTTCGAGCCAAGACAAGTTGAAGCTTAATTTAATCAAGTTTTCTTTAAAATATTCAATACAAGTTATTAGTAATGAGTTACTTCTTGAAGATGTTACTTAATTCTTAAAATAACAAACCCTAGTGTGGAAAGCAATTATTTCATTTGAGTCATGGAAAAGATGGAGTCAAAGTAAAGTATAGGCTATGGTTGGTGAAATATGTAGATAGGGGTTGGCCAATCTTTCTCACTTTTGCATATTATAAAATGACACACTTTACATTAAATATTTAAATAACAAATATTGCTCAGTAGTTATCACCATAGTTTATTACAAGCATGTAACTTTTTTAATATAAAACAATTTACTAGATTAATGAGAAGTGAGAACACAAATTGATGTCAAAGTAAACATGAAGCTCGGTCAACCCAAACAAAAGATTGACCTAACTACCTAATGGTCGTTGGGTGGTTATTCATCCAATCTATGGGCAATTTTGGATTTTTTAATTATAGTCAAATTTCGCACATCAACACATCTTTATCATTAGACACGCTTCCAGCCACGTCATACGATACCCTCTGCATTACGAGCCAAATAAACACTTGATTGTTTCAAATTATATTATTAATCGTATTTTTTATTTTCCTTAAGCATAAACAATTTTTTTTTAGTAGATTTATTACTTATTCAAGTTATAAAGCAAATCAAACTTTTCTTGAATTAAACTTTAGCTTGCATGATATAGAATTCGGTTTGATAACAAATTGAAGTATCTTCCACTCATGTACTATCATATAATTGAAAGTTTAAGTTACGTATGTAAATGCAAAATCAATTGCATTAGTATTTCAATCGTGTAAACTTCACCACTTTGCCTAATGATGCTCCAAAATCAAATATTAACATGCTTTGACATGTAAAGTAAAATGATATATGCTTTGACTGGTGTAGAGTTCCGCAAAAACTTTGTATTTCATGTAAAGGATCTGTTAACCCTCCACCTTTCGGCCATATCGGGTTCTCGTCAAAAGAAGGTATTTCATGGTGTTATTCTGACAACGTTTTGGAGTATGTGGCGCGCTAGGAACGATTTGATTTTCAATGCGAAGCAAGTATCAACGCGGAAGAGTTTTGAAGAAATAAAAGTTATGTCGTTTTTGTGGATTACAAATAGAGGTAGATTGTCGAACGTGTCGTGGGAATCTTGGGGTAGATTTGACAGGCTTTGTATGGGTTAGGCTCGGGTTTTGTTTTTTTGGGCTTTTGTTGTTTTTGTTTGTGGGCTGTGTTTGTTTTGTTTCGGACTTTTTTCCGGACTTTTGCTAGTTCCTTGCTAGCTTGGTAATAAAAGTTGTTTGGTCGTTCAAAAAAAAAAACATGCTTTGACATATAAACAGTTGAGTGAGGTTTATTAAGGAATCCTAATTAATAAGTATAAACCGTAAGGAATCAATCTTAGGTCTTCATTTAAAATTAGATAATTAGAAAGAATTTTTCATACCTTTTAGATTTAAACTCAAAATTGAATACTACTAAGCTATATATCATTTTACTTTAAATATCAACTACAAAAAGAAAATTAGATTTTAATAATCTCAACTTTAAGCTATTAGTCAAGATTAATCACAACTCAAGACATGTTTACAGACAGTCTCAATTTTGAACATATTTACATTCAGCGATCTCACACTAACCGAAGGTTACCCATGTTAGTTTTTGCCGACGTGAACTGCTTATGTGGCAAAATCTAAACATCAAAGTTTTGATGACATGTATTGTTTATGTGACAAAAGTTTTATGATGTGGACTTATATGATAAAGTTTTGATGACGTGGACTGCTTGTCTGATAAAGTCTTAATGACATAGTCAGACGTGGATTGACAGAAAAACCGAGTTTACTTTTTAGTTAGTATGAGACTACCGAAGCAAAATATGTTCATATTTTAGGTTGTTGGTAAATATTTCTTTAATTAGAATTAATCCCGGTTTGTTTTTATGATTTGATGTAAAAAAAATGGGGCGGCATAACCACGTGCATACTTAATTAATTGAAATTCAGTTTACTATTCATGATCAAATCTAAATACCCATGATAGAATTGAAGAAATTTGAATTGCTTATTATCCTATGCTATTTTTTTATAATATTAAGCGATATATATTGTTCTTAAAATAATAAAAGATTTTTAAAAATAAATTTGAAATGTAGAAACTATAAAATTAAAAACTAGAAGTTGACAAAAATAATATCACAAATAAAATAAAACCGTCTAAAAAAAAGTCGGAAATTTCCCAATAATTTAATCTTCATGAAATTATCATGTCACACCCCTATTTTCTCTCTCCATACACCCCATATATAAATAGAGCCCATATGGTTTCAAAATAAACAACGTAACGTCCTACAAACATATAGAAACAGGTGAGAGGTTGAAAGGGTGTGAGTTTTTGCTTTTTTTTCATCATGAAGCAAAGGACAGAATCCATGGATGCCGCCACCAACAACCACCATCAGACGCCCGTGGCGGTAGAGGAGGAGGAAGTTGACATCAAGTATATGATAGGTGGCGTGGTTGCTATTCATAGCCAAGTGCGAAAAATCAAACAAGAATTAGAGAATACCATGCATCCCGCGGGTCTAGACCACCCCGAGATGAAATCGGTTTTACGGGAATTCTCAAGGCAGCCGAAGCGTTCCCGCTCGCCCTTGGGAATTACCAACCACCCAATATCAGTAGGTAATTACTAGAAGATTTACTAGACTATATGTCTAGTCGCTTCATGTTTTGTTTTTCTCTTTTTTTTTTTTTCATCATCATGATTTGTGGTACGTCATGATGTTTTTTTTTATCTTTAGATGTAAATACTTTTGATGGTTAAATAGTGAACTTATTTTTATTTACGGTTTTTATTGGTTTATTTAATTTTATCGTTGGTGGTAGTTTATTGGTCTTGGATGGTAAATTAGGATGCTGCATCACTTAGTTGTACCTTATGTATAAAAACTTGTACAAGTGTAGGTTTGTTATCGACCAAGAAAAGAATGGTCCACCTACCATATAGCAGAAGCAAATAGACAAAATAATAATTAACAATATCTCCATTCGGATTCTATACATATAGAAAAATCAAATTTGAAGGCGGCAATCTTCCTAAGTATTTTATAGATTAATGGTGGTGAACCAATTATTTTACATGTATAGTCGTTAGATACTTGAATGGTTGAATCTTTGATAGCTATCTAATTTTACTCATCTAAAACGCTACATATGATACAAAAAATGAAACATATATCAATCTATACTTTGATATAGTAGTTAGTACATAGATACGTACATACACGGGCGAAGGATAATGGGAGGCCGTGGGGTGCCCGATTTCCACCGTTTTTTTGGCTAAGTAATGAAAGTTTGTGATTTTCGTAGGTAATTTTTATATGAATTGACCCTGACCCCTACCGATTTGATCTTCCAGCACCGATAGGAAAAAATTTGGGTCTAGTGATTTTCGGCCACCACCACTATTGTTTTCAAGTTTCACCACTGCGTACATATTAACCTACTAGCTGATATTAATAATCGACGATTTACTAACAATAAAACGATATTTTGAGATAAAATCTTATTAACCTTTAAATTAGAAAAATGGAACATCAAGGGATAAAATATGCTATCTAAATAAAACGTCTCTAGAACTATATTTTTGACAGATATTTTGGAAAGAGTTGCTATATTTTCAAAAAACCTAATATTGTTTCACATGAATTAATTTAATCCTTTATAAGTATATAACTAAAACCAAATAATACAACTTAATTAATATTCAAAAAAAAATCACCTTATTTAAAATTTAATTGACAGAATTTGACCAAAAGTCTTTGTCTTGAGGCTAACAAAAATACAAAATTGAAAAATCATATATAAACTGCGTTACTTATTCTTCCATAAATCTAAACCAGTTATTTCTCTACAATTTTCATATTTGTACTTTTCTAAGGGTTGTTTTTTTTTTTTATTAAAAAAGAAGTAAACATTTACGAACGAATTTTGACTTATATATAGCCATTAATTTGTTTGATCAAAATAAACTACAACAACATGTAATTGTTAAAGTAGGTTGCCCTAAAAGGGACATCATGTAATTGCTTCTAAGTTTCATCTACATGCATCATTTCTTTCATCTGCAACATCTTTAATAGTTGCAGCTTGAAATGGTCATCTGTGTTTCTTGTGTACCGATCTCGACCCTCAAAAGTGAGGAGATAATTCAGATTTGGATGATTATCCAGAAAGTGTAAATAGGATTAAGATAACTCAAGTAGGTTCGAGATAAATATAGAGGTTGTTTGGTAAGCCTCTTAATGAGGCTCTGAACCATTCAGCGCTGAATGATTCAGTATTCAACGCATTTGTTTCAGCTTCTGAATGGATTGGTTAAGGCTGAACCATTAATACTTGAGATGTTGCTCAACCATTAAGCACTGAACTAAGCTGAACCTTAATGAGACTCTTCTACCAATGTGGGACAAGAATACTAACCATTAAGAGGTCTAACTTAATGATTCAGCACTTAACCATTCAGACTCCTTAATGATTCAGCACTTAATCAACCAAACAGCCCCATAGTTTGTTTATTTACTTGAATTGTTTGAATTACCAGTTTAACTTGATAGCTAGGTTCATTTAGCTGGTTGAAACGGACCGTAAACGCCCTTAGTTTGACCTTACAAAGTCAAAAAGAGTTTCAGGAAAGCTGATTAGAGTAAAACGTATGCCTTTACAGAAATTTTTAATGTACGTAGTTACAATACGTATTTCAAAATTCAAAACCATCTTTTAATTGCAAGATGTCACACAGCACAGTTTGAATGAGTATAAATTATTTGCTTAAAGAGTAGAAGTTAATGTATTAAAAATTTATAATAAAAGTTGATTATTAGCTTGTATGACCTTAAAAAGTCAAATTACTTCAACAAAAATGGATTAAAGTAAAACGTATGCCTTTACTAGCATCATTGAAAAATAACCATTGTTTTCATGTTATTGGAAAGCTCTAGAAGAACAACTGACGTGGCCCGGCCCAATTACATATGTTTATGTTCATGTCTCACTTTTTTTTTAATTACACATGTTCAAGATCATTTGTATGCATGGGCGGTTTTTTACTAGGGCCAGATCGGGTCTCGGCCTACCCAGTTTTTCCGTTTCGTAGTATAAGTTTTATCGAAAATTTCAAAAAAAATTTATATACATTGAGTCCGGCCCTACCAAATTGAGCTCAGCCCTACCAGATTTTTCGTTCAAGATCCGTCAATATTTGTATGTATGTGATCATGTTATGTTGAATAATTAAATAAATAACTAAATAAATAGTTTTTTTAGTTACACGATCTTTTTAATGGGTCAATCATCGATGACCCCATCTCTGATGGGTTAACTATTAATGGGCCTAAGCCTGTATTGAGGGACCGTCTACAATAATGGTAAAAACAGAGACTTGTATTCCAAACTAAAACTAGATACTTGCCGTAGGCCGCGCGTTGCGGCGGAAACGCCTAAGTTGTTTTCAGGTGGCGACACGTCATGTGATGCGTTAACCGTACGAAAATGTACAATAACTCAATTTTATACCATTGAATTAAAACAAATTATATTTGAGCTGAGTCGTTTGTTTCCGAACACAGTTTAAGTCAGAAACGTAGGTAACTCGGATTTTTACTATCAAATTAAAAGATTTTATATTTTATCTAATTCCTTTACGAACAAAATTTACGTCAGAATCGTAGACCAACCGATATCATACGTAAAACTAAGAATGAAAACGTTTTATGTTTGACCCGACTCGTTTCAGAAAAAAAATCTATGTCGAAACGTGTATTTATATCGTTTAAGTTGAAACATGAATTTATACCAACATGTATGGCAAACGTAGACTAACCAAAAGCATACTTAAAATTATTTTTTACGTCGAAACGTGAATTTATACCGACACATAAACAATAATAACAACGTGAGAAAAAAAATTGTTTTTCCTTTAGCTTAAATAATGAAATACGGTGGGTAAATTTGAGAAGTTAGAACTCAAGGGTGGTGAAAATGACGCTTTATAAAGTTTTTAAGAAAGTGCAGGGGTGTAAATACCATTTCTAAAGTTAAAGGGTTGTTTGTGTATTTTATCAAAAGCGTAAGTAACTCGAATTTTTACTGTCAAATTAAAGCGTTTTATATTTGATCCGACTCATTTTCGAACAAAATTTACGTCAGAATCGTAGACTAACTGATATCATACGTAAAAATAAGAATGGAAACGTTTTATATTTGACCAGACTCGTTTTAGAAAAAAAAAAATATGTTAAAACGTGAATTTATATCGCTTATAAAGAAGTTTGTGGATATAATGTGTTACATGTCAAAAGTTTGCGGGTTAAAAAGATGTTAGAAAGTAACAATGTCTTTTTATGTCAAGTTAGAAAGTAAAGAAAAAAAAATATGTCGAAACGTTAATTTATATCGTTAATAGAAAAGTTTGTGGATATAATGTGTTACATGTCAAAAGTTTGCGGGTTAAAAAGATGTTAGAAAGTAAGGATGCCTTTTTTGTCAAGTTAGAAAGTAAATGGGCAATTATGTCAACTTAGAAAGTTGGCTTTTATCAAAAAGTAAACTTAAGGGGTAGATAATGTCAACTTAAAAAAGTTGAGGGTCTATACATAAAATAGATGGTAACCGACCATGCTTTTTGTTATATATATATAATCTACTATACATAAGGGTTTGATTAACAAAACAATTACAAGTATGTATTTGATCCTAAAGTAAAACACCAGTACCACAATAAAAAGATAAAACTAAATTAAATTTAGGGAAAATGATCAAAATAGCCCGTTGACTGTGTGTTTTGCAAGAATAACCCTCTCCCCCCTCTTTGGAGAGACGGGTCACAAGTTCTAAGGCATCTAAGGAGTCTCAAAGAGGCTTCGGCGTTTGACCAACCACTGAGCGCCATGTGTCCATTTTTATTATTTTTTATTCCCAGCTTTTCCTTTCCCGTCTTGGAGACGTCTCCTCATTTGAACTCCCGAGACATCACAACTCTCTCTCTCTCTCTCCTCCCAAGACTTCATAGATATTCTCATCTAAAAATGGTTGAAGATGAAGATAGCTTATCTAATTTTGACTTACAAGTTGCAGATGAATCATCAACTCCTTCTTTCATTTATAAAACCAACTATATTATTTATCAGTAGCTTTATAATTTTTATTTATGAACATATGGGAACCAAATTAGAAAATAAGTACATAGTTTCTTACCGGAGAGGTCACCGGAAAACCACCGGAGACGTCACCCGGAAAAAAAATAGAAGGGAGACATCAGTGGGAAGCCCATCGGAGAACGATCTTTGATTATGTCATATCTATTTCTCTTCTGGAACACCGAAGAGTCGTGTCCGGCGACGTCTCGGAGACGTCTCCGGTAATGTTTCTCCCTTTTATTGCTGTGATGCATGCTTTGGGACAGTTTGTTAGCCGGCCAGCCAATATTTATATATGGTTAGTGGTACCTTGAAAGAGGACAAGGATGAAGACAATGATGGTAAAAAGCCGTCGAAGACGTTTCCGTTTCCTGAAACAAACGTTACCGGTGAAGCACCAGTGAGTTCTTCGTCTTCTCCGGTGAGTTCTTCGTCTTCTCCGACGAAGTTTACTGTTTTTTTTTCTTGTTCTTCGTTTTCACCGGAGACGTCTTCCGAGACGTCACCGGAAGCGTCTCTGAGACGTCACCGGAGGCGTCTCTGAGACGTCACCGGAGACGTCTAAGGTCTGTCTCACGTCTCAGGTCTGTCTCGGGATCAACAACGACACGTGGCGGTCCTCTGTTGGCTGAAATGGGAAGCCTCTCGGGAGACGCCTCAGACGTGTTGGGAACCGTGACCCCTCTCTCCAAAGAGGGGGGGGAGGGTTATTCTTGCAAAACACACAGTCAACGGGCTATTTTGGCCATTTTCCCTTAAATTTAATTACATAATAAAAATACATCAATATTCATTCTAAATCCAAAAGAAATATAACTTCTGTACATTTGCTTTCTATGTTTTTATTTTTTTATTTTAGAAGATGTAGTCATTATATAGTTTGGAGTCTTTATCAATCAAGCATTATTTAAAAAACATATCCACATGTAAAAAAAAATACACACATACATATATATATATACACACACGTGTGTATGTATGCATAAGTAAATATACATTTGAGTGGGGGTTGTGTCCAATTGGCAAAGTCATTGAAATTAAAGTGTTGCTTTCCTTGTGGTCAAGGCTTCGAGCCTCCCAAATGACGAATTTAGTGTAATTTAAACCGTTAAAAAAATATAACACACACTTCTCTCGCTAAACTATTACCTAATAAAATTTAAATATATAAAAAGTGATAAGATTTGTAAAATAAAAGGTTTGTTTTTTAAAAAGATAATTTTGCCTTCCAAAAAACTAGCAAAAATAATTGCTTTCCAAAAGCTAGTAAATTCAAAGTCAACAACTGAAAAGAGTGAGGTGCACGTGTCACCAACCTTTTATTTCAGTTACAATTGCTTCAAAAATTCTTCTTATTTAGCAATTTCAAGGGGAGCAAGTTCAAAAGTTTACGGGGACGCTTGAGATTTGCACTTAGATGTAACACTAAAAAAAATCAAGGGGCCGACCGCCCCCTTGCTTATGCAATAGGTCCGCCCATGGTTACATAAATTTTGGCAACCTAATTCTATGTTACATAACAAGTGATATCCAATCATTTCATCAAATAACTCATATAGATATGACACATTGTCCACCATCAACCCTTTGTTAGACATGTAACGTATTTCTGGTTAAACATAAACAATGCAATTTATTCAGTTACAGAAATCAATAGTTGAATCCTAAACATAAACAATTATTATTTCAGGTGAAGAGTACTTTCACTCTTCACCTGATTTGTCCACGTTTCAAGTTACTTTCTCTCTTTTTTCCATAAGCATTTGGCAACAAAGGCTTGTTTGGCATGAATGTTTGATGACACCAATTTGTGTGGGGCTTTATGCATCGAAAGTGGCAAATATATAGCCTAACGGAAACAAGGCGTGTAGCAAAAGTGTCCTTCGCAAAGTGTTTGAGGATTTAGTCATGTTGGATATCAATATAGATTTGGGGAGTAGGTTTAAACGTTGCTTGAGTCCATTGCTCTAAAAACATAGACTGTTCACGTCTTAATCTTAACCATCATACGACTTTTGATTATTGATATATGCCATTGGGGTTGGTGGCCCAATTGTAGAAGCAAAGCTTCTAGGAACACCTAACGAGGAAGGTCATGGGTTCAAGTCCTATAAGGAGTAGAAATTTGCCGTTCAAAAAAAAAAAAAACTACGAGCTTATATATTCATACAGTTAAAGAAATCATAAGATAAAAAGTTAAGAGATCTTTTATTCATTCCATTCATTTAAAGCATGGAAACAATATATTCCCATGTGTTACATGATACGCAATTAATAAAAAACCTCCAAACCAATATTTAGACCAACCCTAGACCATCTCACGACTCGAACACACCAAACCATGAACCATCATCATTCATCATCATAACCTTAAACTCATCAAAACAAATCATACCATCACCATCTCGATCAACACCCTCGATCATCTTTCGACACTCGCCAATAGTACACTCTTCACCCAAACTACCCAACACATGCATCAACTCATCCTCAGTAATCAACCCATTATTATCCACATCAAAAACAGAAAACGCGTCTTTCAAATTCTCCAACAACTCATCCGAATCAATGCCTTTGGTATTCAACTCGATAAAGTCTTGTAAATTGATAAACCCGTCTTGGTCAGTGTCAGCCTCGGTTATCATGACTTGTAACTCCTCATCGGTTGGTTGGTAACCTAGGATTCCCATGATGGATCCTAGTTCGGATGAGGAGATCTTACCGTCGTGGTTAACGTCGAATTTGTTGAATACTTGTTCTAGTTGTTGTTCAATGCGCATAACACGAGATGCAACATCATGTGTAACGTCTACATTGTTTTGGGTGGTGTTATGGTTTGAGTTGTTGTTTGTTTTTCGGTTGAAAAGGTTCTTTAAACCCATGATATATATGGATTAAAGAAGAGGGTCGATGATGATTAGTTATGGGATGATGGATCGATCAGTTGGTGTTGGTGTGTTGTTTGGAAGCATAATTGGTGTATTTGTAATAGGATTTACGTAGGGGTTTTTTTTTTTTTTTTTTTTTTTTTTTTTTTTTTTTTTTTTTGGCGTGAGGGGCACGTCCGAGTAATTTGGAAACCGTAAGCCGACTCAATATATATGAAGCTAATTCTAATGCTATATCAACGCGTATTTATTTCCTAGATACTAGAGAGAAGGTTCTAGTATAAATGGAATAAACATTCTAAATGAAAGAAATGTGTGGTGGCATAAGACTATAAGGAGTGGTGGGGAAAAAAGGGGATGAAGCGTCATGTGGCACTTGTGGGACCCTTGTGGGGGGGAAAATAATTGTGGGGAGTGGAAGGGGGGGGGGGGGAAGAGGGGGGAAGGAAATAATATTATATTGTGTTAAAGTTAAAAAAAAAAAAAAAAAAACCTGACCAATAAGAAGCTGCCATGTGTCCCACACACTCCCCCCACGCCGGTGAAGCCCCTCCCGCCCTCCGCCCCACGCCAGCCTTCCCGCCCTACCAGCGGTGGTGTTCCCCCCCCCCCCTTCCCGCCCCTCTCCCGCCCCCACTCCTGATAGTCTAAGTGTAAATATTGATGACTTTATATAACTAGAGTAGCTAGATGGTTGTCATAGGTTGCGTGACGCCTAAGTTGTTTATCGGTGGCGGCACACCATTTGAAGTGTTAACCGTATGAAAATGTGCAATAACTCGATTTTATACCATCGAATGAATACATTTTATATTTGAGGCGACTTGTTTGTTAAAAAAAAACAGTTTACATTAGAAACGTAGGTAACTCGAATTTTTACTGTCGGATTAAAATGTTTTATATTTGATCCGACTTGTTTCCGAAAAAAGTTTACATCAGAATCGTAGACCAGCCGATATCATACGTAAAAATAAGAATGCAAACGTTTTATATTTGACCAGACTCGATTCAGCAAAAACCTATGTCGAAACGTGAATTTATATCATTTATAGAGAAGTTTGGGGATATAATTGATTATATGTCAAAAGTTTGGGGGTAAAAAAGAAATTAGAAAGTAAGAATGTCTTTTTTTTTTGTCAAGTTAAAAACTAAAGGAGTCAATTATGTTAAGCTAGAAAGTTGGTTATTGTCAAATCATAAAATTAAGGGTGAATTTTATCACTTTCAAAAAGTTGGAGGGTTAGTAATTAAAGAGCATGGTCGACCATTTACGTCAAAACGTTGTGTAACTCGAATTTAACCATTGAATCAAAACGTATTATATTTAACCCGACTCGTTTTTAAGCAAACTCGACTTTGTACCGAAACATCCATAAAGGTAAAAAGGTACGGTATTAGTTTAATGGTAAGTTCAAAACTTTAGAAACTTGATGGGGTTAAAGCGACATTTGCAAAGTTGGAGGGTTACTTTTGACATCATAGATAAGTATGGGGTAGAATGGGTTACATGCAAAAGTTTAAGGGTTAAAAAGAATTTAGAAAGTAAGGAGACCTTTTTTTGTTAAGTTAAAAAATAGGAGGGTCATTTCTGTCAAGCTAGAAACTTGGTTTTTGCCAAATCATAAACTTGTGGGGCGAAATTTGTCACTTTAAAAAAGTGAAAGGGACAAAGGGTGAGTAATTAAAAAGCATGTTCCACCGACCATGCTTTTTAGAATATATATAATTATCGTAATTACTTTAATTATATGCAGTAAAGAAATTTTGTATATTAGTAGAGTAATTTTTGCTTTAGCGTAATTACTTTTCAACCATTATTACGCTAATTATATCTAGTAGTAGAGTAATTACAAAATATGTTTGAGTTGTAAATTACTCTAGATAAAAGTTGTTATTTACAAAAATGCCACCGTGTTATTTTTTTTGTTTCCTTCACTTCGTAAGTTTTGTACAATATATCTAATTGTATTTGATATTTAGTACACACACATACATAAAGGGAGATAGATGGTGACGTATCTCACCAAATACACGTTAGCTAGTGTAGGTAGAGAGTGGCCACTGAGGTATTGTGTGATAGGAGATTCTCAACTAAACTAAATGTGAAGTTCTATATGGTTGCAGTTAGAAATGTTATGTTACACGAGACAAAATGTTGGGACACCAAGAAGACAAAAACATGCAAGACGGAGGTAACAATTATGAGGATGTATGAGCACAAAAGGATAGATTGAATAAGAATGAGGTTTTCAGAGAAATGTTAGGAGTTACTAGTATTTCGATAATATAAAGGAGAGGAGATTGAGATGGTTTGAATACGTGAGGTTGCAACTGACGACAAAGTTGGTTGGAGCAGTGTAAACCCTCAGGCTTGCACATCCCTTAAGATATGGTCTAGGATAAGAGTTCCTAATACGAACGTATGAATTTTTAAGGGAATATACATATGTGTCTTCGCTTTGTCTTAGGTATTTAGATTTTCCTACACTTTAGGCAGACTTTAAATGAATTGTCTTCTTGTTATTACACTTATATATTGTTTTCATGTTATATTTGTTATATTTTTACTTTATATCTTTCGCCGCTCCTTTTTTTATTGGTATGTTTATATTTCCAAATATTTGGTTTAGTTTGTTTGTTGTGTCTCTTGGAGCCCCATGGTCTTTTTGAAAGCAATCTTTATATCCTTGAGGATGAGGTAACATTCGTCTACATCTCATCCTTTCAACTGATATTTGTGAGATTTACAAAGTATTGTTGTTGTATGTACATATATTTCATACCCATGACCTAGTATATCTTGTAAGAATGTTAAAAGAATTGGAATTCGAAAAATATATTTGTCAATAATATACGAGTAAAAAATGCATACAAGAGTGATGCTTTACACGTGCAACTTATATTTTAGCCTGAATTGTTATGATCCAAACATAATTTTCGATGGTTTTGAGGGGGAGTGTGTGGATTAGAGAAAAAAAATGTTACTATTCATCTATATATTTGAAGGGATACTGTTCCGCCCATTTATTTTTTACTATTTTTAAAGTGTGTGTAATTAAAAGTAAGAGAAAATGTAATGATAAAGATATAAAAACGATTATTTTATTGAATGTGATAAAAAAAAAATTATAATGATTTTTAGTATATTTTGGTGGATAGAAATGGAAAAAAAGGGTGTGAATATGCACATACGAAAAACTAGAGGGGCATGTTATAAAGTTCCTTCATATTATAGGACTAGTTAATTTTTTAAAAACTCAAACGCCGGCGTGATCTTATCACCGGAATATAAAAAAACTATAAATAATAATTAAATATTAATATTAATAATAATAATAAATAAATAACTAAACACTCACAGTAAAAGAAGTGTAGTGTATATCGCTTTCAAACCCATGAAAGTTGATACAGTTTTACAGCAGAAAACAACAAATTAAAGATCGATAAAACGAATATTGTAACCCCACCACACCACCACTTATTATTATTATTAATATATCACCATCATTCTACAATCTAGTAGAACCCAAAAAAAAAAAAAAAGATTCCCTGTTCTTCTCACCGTTGAATTCGTTACTTAATCAACAAACAGATAGACACAATTCACAACTGGGGTTGATGATCATGGACCCATCATCATCATCATCATCTAAATCACCAAGATTTATCTCCCATCAGACGTTATTCTCAGCCGTCCGATCAGGTGATCTTGCCACGATCAAACGGATAGTAAACGAGGATGGAGATTCCGGGTTGATGGGGATGCAAAACGACGCCGGAGAGACGGCGGTGTATGTGGCGGCGGAGAGTGGGTTGATGGACGTCTTTGATTATTTGATTAAGTTTTGTGATGTTGGTATTGTTAAGATAAGGTCTAAAGCTGATTTTAATGCGTTTCATGTTGCTGCTGAACGAGGGCATTTAGGTAATTTTTGTCACTTATTATTATTATGTGTACTATGTTATGATCTTATTAGTTTGATTTAGGGGGTGTTTGGGATTGATTATTCAAAACAAAGTATGCGTTTTGGAAAAGCAGGGGTGGACTGTTTATAGATTATTGCGTTTCAGTAGCCTAAAAAACTTATTATCTGCGTTTTCAAAACGCAATCCCAAACACTAAAAACTGATTATCTGCGTTTGCATAACGCAATAATCTAAAAATCAGATTCAAAACGTAATCCCAAACACCCTCTTAATAGTTTGAGGTTTTGATGTTCCCAATTGCTTGAGAAGTGAAATATTTGTGATTAATTTAAGATTATTATGCATATTTTTAGTTAAGAGTTAACTTGATTGTACCACCTCACCCGACAACGAAAATCGTACCTAGTAGAATCCCAGCAGAGGGTGGGACGTAGGCAAACCGTACCTTATAACCTTTAAATGACTAAAAGCCATGGTGGAACTCAAATTAGGTTAATCCATGAACCATGAGTGTAATAAAATGTTTAAAGACGTGGAGACGTTCATTACATAACCAATTTTAAGTAGTGAATTGCGACCAAATGACTTGGAATAACTAAAGTCTAAAACCATGAGTGTTATAAAATGTTTCGAGACAAAGCCCTATATTTACCTATGGAGACATTCATTACAAAACTAGTTTAAAGTAGTGAACTGCGACCAACGGGCTTGTAGCCTGACAGTATCAAGGTGTATAAAAGGGGTGTTTCTCCCTTAGTGGATGAACTTTCTAGTTCCATGGCGAGCGCAATTGAAATGAAATTCCTAGGGAGTTATACATTTGTGTACTGATAAGACCATTCACTATTGGACGAAGGTGTATATTTAGGAGAAGGATTAGTAGGTGTGTGAGTTAGTCGTTCTAAAAGAAAAAAAAAAGTAGTGAATCGCGAGAACCGCATAAACACTCTTATGTTCTGCTTTAAATATGATGCATAACCCCTTACTCTCTTTCTAACTACCACTATATACGTCAAGCATTGCATACAAGTGCATTATGTGATTCTCGTGGTTTTGTTCTAGAAATTGGTTGTGTAATGAATGTGTCCCTTTATCACTTGGGTACCGAAAATAATTAGATTTTGTTTAACATTGTGCAATGTTTGCTACTATGATCCAGGAATCGTTAACAAGCTTTTGAGCTTGTGGCCCGAGCTTTGTAAGGTCTGTGATGGGACAAACACGAGCCCGTTGTATTCAGCAGCCGTGAAGGATCATCTGGAGGTTGTGAACGCCATTTTAGATGCTGACGTTAGCTGCATAAGGATAGTGAGAAAAAATGGTAAAACTGCATTGCATACAGCAGCTAGATATGGTAAAACAAGCATGGTAAAAACATTGATTGAAAGAGATCCGGGAATCGTGGCGATTAAAGATAAGAAAGTTCAAACTGCACTTCATATGGCTGTAAAAGGGCAAAGTACTGCCGTTGTGGAGGATTTATTGCTTGCGGATCACTCGATTTTAAACGAACGTGACAAGAAGGGTAACACCGCTATTCATATAGCTACTAGGAAATGCCGACCAGAGGTATATTTTATTTATCTTTGCTTATTTCATCATCTTTATATTTAGTGGCGAAGCTTGACCCGAAACTTCGGGGGGGGGCTCCTTTAGAGCTGCGCCCTTGTTTATAATGTTTTAAATGCTAAACTTAGAGGTGGTTAAATGTATTGGCTGCAAATGGAATAAAAACATTTATAACAAATGCTTATAAATGTTCAGATTGTAACCTTGTTGCTGAGCTTCACCTCAATTAGTGTCAATGTAATCAATCATCAACAAGAAACCGCCATGGATATAGCTGATAAGCTAAACTATGGCCCGCCGAAGTTAGAGATCATGGAGGCCTTAACTGAAGCTGGTGCCATACATGCTCGCTATGTTGGCAGAAACGACGAAGAAATACAACTCAAAAGAACCGTTAGCGACATCAAACACGAAGTCCACTCGCAACTCTTACAAAATGAAAAAACACAAAGACGGGTTTCGGGTATTGCTAAAGAACTCAAAAAGATTCACAGGGAAGCGGTTCAAAACACGATTAACTCACTAACAGTCGTTGCTGTTTTATTCGCATCCATAGCTTTTTTGGCTATTTTTAATATCCCGGGCCAGTATTGGAACTCGGGTAAACAAGCAGGTGAAGCCCATGTAGCACACAAAGCCGCTTTTCGGGCTTTTTGTCTTTTCAACGCCACATCACTGTTCATATCTCTAGCGGTCGTGGTGGTTCAAATCACGTTGGTGGCATGGGACACGCGGGCCCAGAGACAGATTGTTTCGGTTGTGAATAAGTTAATGTGGGCAGCGGGGATTAGTACTTGTGGGGCGTTTTGTTCGATTGCGTTTGTGGTGGTTGGTAAAAGGAGTACTTGGATGGCTGTTACAATTACTGTTGTTGGTGTCCCTATTCTTGTGGGGACACTTGTGAGCTTGTGTTGTTTTGCTTTCAGGCAACGTTTTCGGTCTTCTGGTAACGATTCTCAAAGGCGGATCAGGAGGCCGAGTGGAAGTAAGTCTTTCTCATGGTCAGCATTTTCGGCTAACATTTCAGATGATGAATCTGATCTTGAAAAGATATATGCTTTGTGAATGTTGAGCTTGCCACTAAGAGGTCTGTTTGTTATAATCTCTTATATATTTTGTAGGTTATGTACATATGAATGTATAGGTATCCGGGTTTTAGTAGTTTATAACGATGTTCTAAACATCGCTCCTTAACCGCGATGGATGTAACCGTGTGTAACATCTTTTCGTCGAGACAAGTCACTTATGAAGTTTTGATCTTTGCATTATGTGATTTGATGCACCATAAGAAAGTGATGCACACTACTTGGTACTTACCACCTTACTTGCTACTTCTAGTTTACTTCTAGTTTAAAAATCTTAAAGAGAAATAATATGCTTTAAACATCTTTTAGTATGATGGTAAAGTATAAAATTAAAAAGATAATGCTTTAAGAAAGGTTGAACAACCCACTTGCCTTCATTGTAAGAATGCTATATGTTATAATTACTTTAAAAAAAACTAAATTTTATTACAACCAAACACAAGATATATCGACATATCTCTTGACTTATAAAAACTAATTATCTCCATACATGAAACCATCACAATATCCGTTTATTCTTGCATAAAAATATTTAGAGGGTGTTTGGGATTGAGTTTCAAAACAACTTATTTACTTATTGCTTTTTCAAGAAGCCAATAAGTCAATAAGCTGTTTGTGTAACCCAAAAGCACTTTCTGTTTTGACTTTTGGTTTTTAAGGGTGGAAAAACTGTTTTTGAAAAGTTAGAAATCCTGGCTTTTGACTTTTGGCTTTTGACTTTAGGAAAAAAATTACAAATCTACCACTCATACAATCAATATTCACAATAAGTTAAGCGACACACTTAAAAAAGACAGTCTATTGACTTTTTTACGTTTCTCATCCCAAAAGCTAATCCAAACACTTTTTTTAAAACTCCTTTTCAAAAAGTTATAAGTCAATAAGCACTTCTGAGTTCTGACCAAAAGCACTTTTGCATTTTCAAACTCAATCCCAAACACCCTCTTAATGAAACGGATTACGTCTTTGTTTTGTTATATTGTTTCTTATTATTTTATTTTTCTCTTGGTATCAAATAATTTTTCTCTTTATTTTTCCTCTTCATGAGAATCGCCCAAAATTAGTATGCCCCAGAATCTGTGGTTACAGAGAGGAGGGTGTGACAGGTCGTTTCGAGGAACTGAGAAGGGTGAGAATTGTGAATTCTTAAACTCGGAGTCACGAGACGATGTATATATTGGGGTTAAAAAGCGCGTTGAGCCAAGTAGGAAGTTGAGACCTACGACGAGTCACGAGACACCTACTACAATCACTTAGTGGATTTCGTTTGATTGATACATATATACATCTTGTTTATTTGCCTAGAATTGGTCATTTTCACCCAAACCTATTTCGGTCAGACCCATTCTGACTTCATTCATGTTGAACATTTTAAGCGACATGTTTCGACCCAAATCCATCACCATGACCTAACCACCTGTTTTGACAAGCTTACCGACAACCCATAATTAAACTTTTTGCGATAAAAAGGACAAGAAGTTAAGGCTTGCACCTTCCAAATCACGACCTATCTTGCCTTTAAAAAAAAAAAAAAGATCACGATCCATCTTAACGTCTCCCCCACCCTCCTATTGTATTGGTACCCTTGGTTAAAAACCCATTTTAAAACGTTCAAACATTCCAACACACCTTGGTTAAGCCTGTTTGAAGTCTTAGTGCTCCCACAATCCAGAATGACATCCAAACCTCCATTTTGTCAAATATCTATCGTCAAAGGCGCAAAGGCCTCACCTAGAGCAGGTGTGTTTTAGGCTTATTTGTGTTGTTTTAGGTTGATTATGGGCTTGTTTAGGCCTAGTGTAGGCTGCTTTAGACCTTTTCAGATGAATTTGGCCAGACCTTGGCTTAAAAATGCGCTAAATCAAGCAAGGCGCATATGTTGCGCTTCTGCACCTGTTGCACATTTGACAAAATAGGCCTATACAGAATGATTCAACATGCATCTTATTGTCAAAAGGCAAGGAAGAAATTATGAAGCATTTGCAAAGATGGTGGCGGTAAGTGGTAGCCGTATTATACCCAAACGTATCAAACAAAAAGGCCTTAAGCTCTACATTAGCAATACATAGAAACAAATGTTTCAAATAGAAATCTTAAAACTTATTATTATAAAAATATTATCAAAACTCTGGTCCTGTGGTTTACAATAAAAATGACACAACCACAAGAGCAATAAAATAGTCCAGAGTAAAGAATAATAACTGGGAGATACCCAAGCACGATTTTGGAGACCGGAAAAACTAAATAGCAAACACCTTCACGAGTTCAATGAATGGAATATGATTATATACAATATACAAATCATACCCGGTTTTTGTCTATGATATCCAAATGAGCCTTTGGTCAACATCCGCCATCATAGTTATACTTGTCCAGGACCTCTACGGGATAATCTTGAAGGAGGCCTGCTCAACTCTGGCACGGGCGGTCCTCTAAACTCTTCAGATTTTTGGACCTCCTCCACCTGCCGAGGTAGGTTATTTCTCACTATGGCATTTTAACAAATTTTTTTTAAGGTAAAAGCTACCAGAAAAAAAGTTTGATTTGGGTTTTTATTAGTTATTAAAAATAAAGTATAATTAGATTTCTTAATTAAAAATGATCAGATTGCTAGTTTAACTCAAATTTACAAAAACTCACATAAAAGGGACAAAAGCTGTGGACAAGTTGGCCCGTCCCAACCTGCCTGGGCCGGCAACATTGCCACCTTTAGTGAAAGGTAAAAAAGGTACAAACCTTTGAGGACTGTGTAGAAGTGTTGTTTGACCGTGCTTGTGATCTGATATGGACATGATGTTTTTGCTGAATCTGTTGAAATCTTTGCAGCCAAAATGCGAAGTCTATTCCATTATGCATGTTCTTGTTACCACCATCTGAAAAATGTATTGAAGGATTCCCGGATGATGTATGGTTGACTTGCCCCTTGTCAAATGAATATGAAGGTACAGTCTTCAAACGAGTCCTTAAGATCTTAAAGGCTGCACTTTGCTGCAGTAATGAGTAGAAAAGACATAACATTGTTATCTTATCATACATATCCATCAGTAGTAGAGGTGGCAATTTTCGGCCATTTATCACTAACAGGTACAAAAATTTATAAAATAGCTTAAAAGAAACAGTTCAAACAAGTCGAAAGTCTCCCAAGTGTTTTTATTGCATAAAACCTTGCAATTCTTTTTATTAAAAAAAATAATAGATTGGACAACAGGTTTTCGGGTTCAACACAAACCCGGCCCCACAGCCACCAAAAGATTAAACCTTGTTAACCCGGATCCATTTTGACTTGTTACCCATCCTCTCCACTTTGCCACCTCTAATCAGTAGCATCAAGAAGACATGCCTGGGGAAGCAGCATAAGAAGACCATATAAGGCTTTTAGCAACCATATATATCTTCCAGGTTCAAGAAGCTGAAATTTAGATAAAACGGGTCAAATGAATCCGCAAGAGATGATGATGACGACAATAATAGTAATAATAATAACAAGTCAACAATATCAACAACTACGACCTACGAGAGGAAAATATTCATCGTCTAAACTTTCAGGTATGTCGTGATGGTTTCGCGGTGCATGAAATTGTTGTCCTTTTTTTTGTGTAAGTTCAATTCATGCTAAATTACTAATGTAAAAGGCAAACAGACTTAAATTTTGATTTTAACAAGTAGATTAGCGACGCACCTGCAGCCTAAGATAAGCAAAAATTGGAGTCTCCAATAGGTTTATTAATTTATCCAGCTGAATCATAAATCTGATATTAATATCTTCCTCCGTTAAAGATTGAATGACTGAACTTGCATGCTGATAAGCCTATGAAACAAAACAAGCAAAATGCTATAACATCTAACATGAAGATAAATTATCCTGCTTTTTAGCTGTGTCATTTTTTTCGATTTTATAATTCAACTTTTTAAGTACTTACCTGTGCCAATATGCATAGACTTAATATGGCCATTGATGAATGGCTCCATGACGCATATAGTGAAAGAAATAAATCCTTTCCAGCAGCATCTACTAGTGACTGCTTTAAAAGATCCCGCAGGCCCGACAACTCAGAAGAAGTAAGCAGAATCAAATTCAAAGCCTGGAATGACAAAAAGAGTCAGAAACTGCAACTTATTTACTTCTCTTGAATCTAATTAAGTTTCGTAAACCTCTTAACAAGGTGTTAAAACTTTAAAAGCAAAAGTGTTTTATTTAGTAGGAGTGCAACTTTCTATCAACTACTTATATCCATTATCCAGTTGCATATTCTAAGCAATATATGGGTACTGCCAAAGAAAGAGTCCTCTCTTGAGTCTTGACCTTTAACTTTTAAGTGTCAAATAGGTAATCTTAGTTACAAGTTAAGAAAATTTCTTTTAGTAAACGAGAACAATATATACTTCAAACTGTAAAATAGTATAAAGCGTTTTTGAGCTAAATAAAATAATTTAACTTTTTTAATTTGAATACTAGTGCTCATGAGGGAAAAATGAATAATAATCAAGAGAACATAATAAGAACCTGAACCATAGTAGATGCAAAGTCCAGGTCAGCTTCCTGTTCAAGAATTGTAGATAGTTCCCGGTAAACCCTTTCAGCATCTATAAGTACACAAAGCCGGCGAATAATCAAAGCACCACGCCTATAGAAGGAGGTTTTAGTCAATACTTGAATACATCAAAATGAAGAAATGATAAACAAATAAACAATTGACCAGAAAAGTCGTTTTATTTAAGGAACAAAAGAATAAGCTCACTTTTCCAGGAGTACTTTATCGGTCTGGAATTTATGAACTAAGAAAACAATGAGCTGACGAAAGTTACATTGATCCTCAGCTATGCATGCATGCACCTCCAGTACTAGGAGGACCACCTAACAAGTTACCATATAAACAAGCCAAATATATTAATATAGCTTTTTTACACCCCACTCTATGTTACATGGATACTATACTTTACATGTTTAGAAAAGGTTTTGAAGCCAAGGGTCTCACCGGGAGAAGCCTATCTATGCTCTGGGATATAGGAAAGGTTTGCCCAGCCCCATCCCATCCCACCCCACAGCCCCACACCTTACCCATAGCTTTGCTATGAGTGGAATTCTTACGGGTACGCTTATTTGTTATACATACCATCCTTAAGTAAAAAACATATATAAGATACAGTTGGATAAATAACTTAAGAAGGTAATGAAGCAGCAATGAAAAGATTACCTGGTCAGAGGGATCTGACAATGCTTTAAGAAGGTTGTCAAATATATCATTAAAAAACGACAGGACCTGTTACATATATAAACCTTTTCCTTTTTAGTTTTTTTTCTTTTCTTTACCACTAAGAATCTGAATACAATATCACAACAGAAAACATACATAGAAATTAATTGCAAGCTGAATAAAGAAATAATATTCAAAGGTTACCTCGGTCCGATGTCTATTTAAAAGGGTTGAAATCCAGTGCAATGATTCGATCCGAGTGGCCTCATAGTCACTAGACAACTGCCTGGAAAATTAAGGGAAAAATGAATACCAAAAAAAATTGTGCAGAAAACGTCTCTTGAATATGGGTACTTATAAGTTGATTTTCCTCTATTAATAAAGATAAAAAGGATTCATAAACCCCATAAAGCAAACCCTAAAACCCATGATTGATGTAAACAAAATAATAATGTCTTGACCTCTTGACAATGGAGAGGATTGCTCCAACATCAAACCCTTCAGCAGGATCAGCCTTAATTGCAAGAAGCTCTTCATTTGTTTCACAAGCTACCTGATGGTCACAAAAGCCAAAACATACAATTTTGTACCATTTAAAAATGGGCTAAAACCACAAAAACTCATTGATGCTTTCCGAATTTTCGCAAATAAGTCTCCAAATTACATTCTCAATAACAAAGTTCCTTGACGTTTTTGTCTAATAATAAACATGTATACTTTTTGAAAATTTTGACTTGCACAAGTCATTTTTTTATAATGTGGCATTTGAAGTTACAGATATGCAAATTATTAATGCTGACACTGATTTCTTTTATTTACTTCTTCAACTTTATTTCTATATTATTGATAATAATAATAACAAATAAGAATTATTACTAGTATTCTTATTATTAAAATAATAATAATAATAATTAAAAACTTACAACTCGTATCTTTTCTTCTTTATCAGCTATGCAAGGCAAGATAGCTCCTAACATATCCGCATAATAAGGAACTAGCTGATCACCGCCAAGTTTCACAAACTCGTTTATCTGCAGAAATTGATTGTCTACTCTTAAGTATGTACACAAAAGACTACAATTGTCTCCTAGAAAAATTAGAGGTGGCAATTTCGACTCATTTAATTATAACAGATTGATTCGAGTTATATATTATCTCTAAAAGGACATGTACTTGAGACAGAAACGGGCCAAATGGTGGAACGGATTGAAAGTTGCCCAAAGTGTAGTTTAATGCATAAAACTTATTCAGTTTATTCAAAAAGTGAAACAAAATCAGAGAAAATGTGTTCTGGGTTCAACCCAACCCAGCCCGTACCAAAAGATAACTCATTTGACCTGATCCTGTATTAACATATTACCCAATCCATGCCCATTCTGCCACCTCTATAACATCTCATAAAAAGATGCCAACTACAAGAAAGCAACACCTAATTATAAAAAGTATCCCTACCCAGGTAATTGCAGTCCAACGAGTGAATTCATCAGGTGAAGATGCTCTCTGCACAAGTATTTCTGCCATGCGACCATAATCTACAGACTTCATGAGTAGCACTGCTAGAGTCAGAAATTTACAAAGAAATGATAAAATAGTTGTTACTCACAAAGATATGAAGTATCATCCAGATCCACAAACACTAATATGGGAGATTAAAAGATGCAATGGTTTCTTAGATAACAGATCACTAAGGCATAGATGTCCTTAAATACAAATAAGATCTACAGCAGCATATAGTACAAATAGAAGAGGAATGATAAAAGATTAGTTACAGCTGCCATACCGGGGAATTCTTAATTTCCTGAAGGAACTCTGAAAGTGCTGAGTCAGCTTGCTGCCGGATTTCACGACTGGAATCACTTAACATATTAAATAAACCTGAGATCTCCACAAGTCAGTTGTCCAACAAAGGTTTGAGACAAAAAAGCATGCACGTTCATGAGTAATACCATTTAATTCTGAAGTGAGATCATTTACCATCAAGAAAATCTGGAAGAAAACCCAGCATATCTATGTCTGGAACACTGTCCAACACTGTGATCCATCCAACCAAAAACTTGCGGACATAAGGGTTTAACACGTTCATTCGCTCTCTCAACAGAGGTATAAATTCTTCAATGCTGGCGAAGAAAAGTCAAAAAAATGACTACTTATAAACCCAAAAAAAATAGAATATTAGAATTACAAAAATTGTAAATAATCACCTGAATTGATCACTCTCTGTCACGATGTCCTGTTTCCAGCAATAGAAACATCAATATGTCCTTGATATGCAATTTAGCATTTGCACACGATTTACTTAAGTAACAAATAAAAAAGCCATTCACCTTCACAAGTCTATCTAAAAGATGAGCTGCACGCTGGACATTGGGGTCTGAATCAGCTGAAAGTTTACATAAAGCATCAAATATCTTGTTGAAGAACACAATGAAGTCTCCTCTCACAACCTACAGAAGGGCATAAGCTAAATCCAAAATGTATTGTTATATACATTATAACTACTTCATGATGTCAAAATTCATATCACCTTTGCAATGTTGTATAAAGCTTCACAAGCATAATAACGAACTCTGCTATCTTGATCAGAGAAAGAGTTAATCACAGGCGGTACAATTTGCTGCCAGGTGGATTGTAAGAGAACAGACAAAGAACTCAGTAATGTTGATCTATATACTGTGAAATTATTAAAGTTTTTAGCAAATTGGTTACTTTGCAGCAGGCATATGAGGAAATACAGAAAGCAGTATGTCATATAAGAACAATGGCTGTTTTTTATATCAGAGGAAGAATGATGTCTGTCATTGTGAAATGAGTTAGCAATTCCATGTGACATGTATATCTGAATTTTACATTGTGCTGCTTATCTACATGATAATGCTGATAATAATTAATAAATACAAACTTAGTCCTAAGGTCACCAAATACTGGTTGTGATTCTAAGGATAAAACTTATTCGGCTTGTTAATGGAATCGAAAAACTCATATGACCACCATATCCCATATTTAATCAGTACATGAACTGTATGTATTCAACATATTCAAATTTCAAGCAGCAAGCAAATACGACATCATCTCAATTAGATTAACATTCAATCAATTTGGCAAATTATTGTTGTTAAACATGGTATCTACAGTTAGAAATTCACATGCATGCAAAGGTTATATGATGATAGCATTATGTGCTACGGTTTTTACTGTTATGGTGTTATGCAACTTAAGAGTATGCTATGCCTAATCGATGACCTACAATGTCTATTTGGCATGCAGAATAGTGGAATACAACTAGAAAGTTATATCAATTACTATCCTAGCTTGCATGGAATTTTTTTCTTTTCATGTTGTTTGGTGGTGAATAATTTAACATTTTAACGTCTTGCAAACCATCGCAAGCCACGTAAAGCGGAAACAAGAAAAGGCTAGATACATTCTAGCAAGCGTTTGGATAAAACCCATACAAAAGAATTTTTATCATCATCTATCAAATTTATCACCAAACAGTACAAAGAGCCTTTAATTACTTATAGGCAATTCTAGTAACCGAATATTAAATTCTATCAGAATAATCGAGACTCTAGACCTAATAAAACCAATAAAAACTCCAATCTAAAACTAAAATGAAATATAAAATTTGCTTAATGAATATTAAATTTAGTCAAAAGACTTATATTGTAGACTTAATTATAACAAAGGATTAAAGGAAAAACCCTCCAGTCTAAACTAATAACAATTAACATTAACAAAATTACTGAAAATCTTTGTACGTGTTCCTTTTAGAATTATTGACTCACTTTCTCACTCTTCTTCCGCATTCCCATTGATCCAAATACAAGTCAACCATTCTAGTTATCAGTCCCTCATCAACTTTTACAAATGGAGATCATGTCTACTTTTCTGATACTTATCTTACATCTATAGTTTTATTAATCGAATATTATTGCTAAGTTAACGGCAATTCGTCAAGTCACTAAATGGTTTATCAAATAACAGTCGTAATTTCAACCTTTCAAAATCATCAAGTCCTACGAAGGCTTAGATATAGACAATTGGCTAAAACAAGTTATTATCGGTTTATCAAAAACTAAAAGGCAACCAAAGAACTAAATGCAGACCTCAAGATGTTGCGAAGCTTCCGAGCTCAAACCAACGGTAGCTGCAGCCAATCCAATCAGCCCTCCCTAAAAACAAACAAACATCCAATTATTTTTTTATTTTATCTTTTTAGCTAAACTCTCAATATCATTTAAATTAATTGTGAACTAATACATCGAAATAGAAGTCAAACGGTCAACAAGCCGCATCACGCAAATTAAATAAACGCAAATTAAAATTCCGTAACACAATTCACCTAATTATATACCTTGCGATGATTAGCTTGAGAAGAGTAAGTAAAATCATGAACCAAGAGCTTAATGACAGCACTAATTTTATCATGATCTCCAGCAACTGTCAACTGCTTCACAATTCCTTCAACCTAAACAACAATACTCAAACCATTACACACATTCAAAACACCTAAAAACTTCATAATCATAATAATAATAATAATAATAATAATAATAATAATAATAACAAACACAATAACAAAACCCTAACCTCAAGAGCAGCGTTCTTCCGCTTCTCGTATAACTTATCAGCTAGATTCCGAAGAACAGCCGCCGGTAAAGCAGTAAAAGCGTCCGCCATAGCAGACGATGATAGAAACACAATAATTTAAAAGCGTAAAATCAATTAAATCAAAGGAAATGATAATTAAATACGTTTTCTGATCTTTTGATGTTCGAAGCGGAACATGTTTTACAAATTTAAGAGAGAGATGAACGGATTGTAACGGTTTTGGATTAGGTGATGGATAATGGATGAATCTAGAGTATTATCGAGTTAGTTACAGATCTATATGATATTATATAATGATATAACAATTAGGGAAGAACAGAAGAGAAGATGAAGTGAATACAAATGGTGTGTTGTTTGTGTTGTTTGGTTAGGTGTTTGGTCTTTGATTAGACAAATTCTATTGGTTGGCATATTACTGCCGGATTGAACCGTTGCCACAGTTCGCCCCTTGTCAGGATACGACCCTGAAAGCTCCCGAACAGGAACCCCACCTATTGGCTGTTTGGGATTTCGCATGTTTAAAATGTTTATATGGTTTAAAAGATACTATAGGTTAGAACCTCGTGTATTATACGAAGTTGAATTAATAAAATAGAAAAGATAAACATAAAAATATTAATCAACATAGGGGTAGGGGTGAGCATACGAAAACCAATAACCGAAAAAAACCGAAACCAAACCGAAAATAACCAAAACCGAATTAACCGATCGGTTACGGTTAACATATGGCCAAAACCGAACCATTCGGTTACGGTTTTGGTTTTCCCTTCTTCCGTAACCGAAATAACCGAAACCGAACCGATAGTCATATACTTAAGTATTTTTCATACATATATCCATGTATTTGGAACATATTTTCATGTATTTTCAGTATATTTCATGTATATCCATATAGTTGAAGCATTTTTTTATTTGTTTGTTTGGTATTTCATGTATTTTACTTGCGTTTTCATATATATATATTTGTATTCTTGAAAAAGGTCCAAACACTTTACTAACTATTTTAAGTTTACAAGTTTCCACAAGTTTTATGTATAGATATTAACCGAACATAACCGAAACCGAACCGATAACCAACATATTAACCGAATTAACCAAACCGACATAACCGATTGGTTACGGTTATGGGTTTTCCTAAAACCGAACTTCGGTTATCGGTTTCGGTTATATGTAAAAACCGAATCGAACCGACATTTGCTCACCCCTACATAGGGGTATTGGGTTTTAATAATCCAAACTTTTACCCATTGACTGACAATAATCAGTACTTCGAAAATTCCCAACAACAATCCCAACTTTCAGACATTTTTTCCTCTAGTGAACATTTTTTAATAATTATCTTTATTATCCATAATTAAGAAGGAGAGAGACGAAAAAACAAAAAATTAAAGAGCTCCAACGAATGACACATTTAGTTTCTTTTATTATATAGTAAAGCAAAGTAATAATAATTTAACAACTCAAAAAGGTATTGGACATAAAATCAATTTAACGAAACGAGAATTACATCAAAGTTATATACTTTTCCGGTTGCTCGATAAACATCATAGTTCTAAATTATTAACTGATTGGTATCACGAAAGAAGTGTTTTTTTAACATGATGTCAAAAAGATAATTATTGTCATAGTTATTATGTGTTATGCGACAATATGTCCAATGTCTTATTTTATTCACATGAAAAAGCCTAATAAAATTTTCAATGTATGCAAAACACCTCATGTGTATCACATTTTCATTATGTATTATCAATAAAACGCATATTTTTCTTATCAGTTTAAAATCATACGCAAATTTGCCTTGCTTATGTCCCGTATTTTTTTTTTTTTTTGTATCTAGTTACTATATAATGCATGAAATCTAAAACTAATTTCACAACACATTTAAATTCAAATTACATAGAGAGATATATGTCATGGAGTATTTTTTTGGTATCAACAAAGATTATTTAAGGTGTTGTTTTGGTATATATCGTTTGGTGACATTATTAAGCTATCAAAAGAAGATAGCATGACTAGTCAAAACACTTAAGGAAAGGTTAGTTTGCACGATCAGTTAAGTGCTCCAATTCTGTTAAAATTGATGCATCATTTGCAATTCTACTAAAATAGGTCAATATGGACTTGTTGTTTTTTATAATTCAATTTTATATACATATTGTTTTTATATTTTGCATAAGTGTGATTGCAGGTTTTATGCTATGGTGATTTGGTCTCAAGATTCAAGTTGGATGTTGATGTGTAGATAGGCCCGTTGCAGTGGTGTTTAGTGCCCCAGTTGGTGTCTGGCATATTTGCCCATTTGAGTTTATTCAGCAGATGTTGGCCCATGGCCCATCTTTCATATAGCCGGCCTATGGCCCATCTTTCACATCTTGTTTATTACTGCTGATGTAACGATCCAAGTGAAGAAACACAACTTATTATAAGCCGTTGGATCTGATCATTGTTGTCCGTTCGATTAAGACAAGAGGCACACTTTCCAGCTATATATACCCTCTATCATCATTCGTTTACCAGTTTTGCAATCTTATTCTTTCATAATCTCTTTGTCTCTCTCATTCGTCTGAATAGTATAGGGTTTTGATCCTTTATTGTTTGTAGTTCAAATACACCTTGTATCTGTTCTTTGATCATTGTCTTGTTAGTCTGTTGATGGTTTTGAGAGGTTCTTGTTGGTGAGAGATTATTGTTCAGATTGTTACTCAGTTTAGATTGTTTGATTCTTTGATTTGAATAAAGATCTTTAAGTTTCTGTTTAAGATATCATGTTTGTAATATGGTATCAGAGCTGAGGCTTTGATTTGAGTTCTTATTGTTCGTCTTCCACTGTAATTAGGGTTTCCTGATCTAAAGAAGGTATTATCTCTTCAGATCATTGGAGGCTTCTGTGAGGATATGGAAACATACGTGGTTAGATCTGGTGATTCAGATCTAGGGTTTCGATCTGGATTGAGCTGGACGTCTAAAGAATCAGATCTATTCTTAAGATCTGTTGACGACTGGATAGCATATTTTCTTTTGTTCTCTGACTTGTAACCCTAAGTGAAGGTTGCAAGTTACGAGTTATTGGCGATCCCTAACTTGGGCTTTATTGGTGAGATCTTTTCATTTTCTCTTTGTGTAGTGTTTGCCCTAAGGAGTCGTATGTTCAGGGCTTGAGTTCCTATGTAGCTTTAAGGTTGGTCTAGATCTTAGGTGGCTCCTGTATAAGGACCTGCGCTGGCACCTTTTGAGTGATGAACCAGTGATCGGGATCACCTATACAGCTTCGCTGGTTTTTGTGCTATCTGTTTTCTTGATATTTTTTTTATCTTGTTTGGTTGTTTGTTCTCTGTGTGTGATCTGCTGTGGTGTGTATTTCTTGCTTGAATAGTTATGGCCGATGACAATGGTCAAGGTGGAGGGGGTAATGCTATTATTGATCATGTTACCTTGGTCAATAAGATCGATGTTGGTGACCCTCTTTACCTTCACCCTAGTGATTCTACTAATTTGACTATTGTTAGCATAAAACTGAAAGGTACTGATTACTACAGTGTATGGTATAATGCTATGATTCTTGGTTTACAAATGATGTAATTCCATTGTCCTTACCTAGATACTTAATTCTATGTCTGAAGAATTGTATTTAGGTCAAGTATTCTCTAAACTTGCTAGTGATGTTTGGAAAGAACTTAAAGAAACCTATGATAAAATTGATGGTTCTGTGGTCTTGATTTGTATCAGAAGATAAATAGCTTTAGTCAAGATGGTTTTTCTGTATCTGAGTACTATCAAAAGTTGGATGTTATGTGGGAGCAATTGGATCAAATACTCCAATTACCTCCATGTACTTGTGATGCTGCTAGAGACTTTAACAGTTTCAGTCAAATGATTAAACTTATGCAAATCTTAATGGGATTAGACAGCTATTATCAAACTGTTAGAACAAATTTACTAACTAGAGATACCTTACCTACTGTTAAAGAAGCTTATGTTGTTGTGCCTAGGGAAGAGTCACACAGGAATGCTAGTGGGGTAAATAAAAAATCTCAAACTGTTAGTTTTTTGTCTAAAACTGATCAAACCAGTCAGTTTGTTAAGTTTAACAAAAAGTTTGCTAATAAGTCTAATAGCCAATCTACCTTAAAATGTACTCATTGCAATAAGAATTGTCATTTGGCTGAAAAGTGTTCTGAGTTGATAGGATATCCCCCTTGGATGAGATCTAGGGGGAATCAATCCAAAAGGATGGGGGGGGGGTAATAATAGTAGTAACAATAGTAGTGTTAATACTAATAACCATGTCTCTTATTTAACCACTGAACAAATGACTAAGCTGTTAAGTCTTTTAAGTGAGAAGGCAAAGGAAAGTCCACAAAGCAGCAATGTCACAGGTAGTTTTTTCTGTGCCAATGTGTATGGTAAACCTGTTTTTGGTTTTGCAAGTTGTGTAGGGAATAAGGTTAAAATTGGGTGGATTGTTGATTCAGGGGCAAGTCAACATATGGTAACTAATGATGTTGAGTTAACTGATTACGTTGAAGTGCCTGAATTAAATATTCATGTGAATCACCTGAATGGTACTAAAGCCTTGGTTACAAAAATTGGTAATGTTAATCTTGCTAATGGTGTGGTTTTAAAAGATGTGTTGGTTGTCCATGAGTACAAAGTTAATCTTATTTCATTTCACAAACTTGATCGGTTAACCAAGAAAGTCCCAGTGACTGGTAAACAGCTTGAAGGATTGTATCTGCGTGGCAATACTTGTTTTAACTCTAAGGTGTGTCTTAGTGATAGTGAGTCATATGATATATGGCATGCTAGGTTTAGGGCTGTTCAAATCGCTCGTCGCTCGTGGATCGCTCGCCGCTCGTTCGGAAAATGCTCGAAAAATGCTCGTTCGATTGCCCGCTCGGTTGTAAATGAGCTGATCGGCTCGGTTCGGTTTGTAAACGAGCCAAGCACGAGCAAAGGTCCGCTCGGCTCGGTTCGGCTCGAATAAATTATTATTTATTTATTATATATATAATTATATATATACCCACAAATCATAGTAATATTTACAGATTTATAGATAACATTTGGCCCAATATATGCAAATAAAATATGAATAGTTCGCTTTATCAAATAAAAATTTAATACTAAGTTTAATAGTAAAACCTTAAGTCGTAAAATGACAACTTTGACTTCTTTATGTTATTAGTTGTCCACCCCTAGTCGTCGTTTGATATCATCTTATGTTACAAAGCGACAATTGTTCTCTGTAGTATGCTCATTGCCTAAACCTAAGCCTCATTCTTGGACACTCGGACCTCAATATTAGTGTCCTCATTGGACAGTTACACCTTAGTTGTCACTCGACAACGAAAACATTGAAGATAACATCCCAATTTCATGGTTGTCCAAATTACTTTTTGCTCGTTTCTCGCTCGACGCTCGCTCGAAAAAATTGCGCTCGAACAATGCTCGCTCGTTTTTCAGCTCGATTGTAAACGAGCCGCTCAGCTCGGTTCGGTTTGTAAATGAGCCAAGCATGAGCAGAGGTCCGTTCGGTTCGGCTCGGCTCGTGAACAGCCCTAGCTAGGTTAGGTGATGTGCCGATAATTTAACATGTTTTATATATGTAATTATCATCCTTTTTACACTTTTATTATGCAATTATCTTTATTAAATATAGCTAAAACCTTCCTATGAGATAAATGCAGGTTCTTGGAAGCAAAATGTAAAAAGGAAAAGAAAAGGCACATTTTGAGTGGAGAACAAGCTTCTAGGAGACAAAAGGGTACAAGGTACAACAACCTTGTCTCTCACATGCAAGTTTTGAAGACCAAGAAATAAAACGACACCAAAGATAACGAATTCCCCTCTTTAAATAGAGGGGCCAACCCTCACCTCCCTTAACTTCTCAGTAAACCTATCCCCCTCTCTCTCTAGAGTTACTCTCTCTAATGAAACTTTCATCAGTGCGCCAAAGCCACAAAGCATACGAGCTGCTGTAGTAGCATACTAGCAGCTCACAACCATGCTGGTTCTCATAACCACACTGGTTCTTACGACTGCGTTAAGCCATCAAGTTAGGTAGCCTGATGTCGCATCAGCTCCTAGCTAACCGTTGGGTTTCGACTAACACCACTAATACTTCTTCCGGTCATCAACTCAATCAAGATGACCCCAAATGCATTTGTTCGGTGAGTTTGTTGCCACACTTGTAACAAACAATTTGTAAAGTGTCACTTTCTTGAAGGTTCAGATATAAAAGGAAAACAGATTTTAAATGTCTCATAAATACCTTAATCACTTTTATTCCCTCACTCCCTCTCTCTTCCCCCTCCCTATCTTTCTCTCTGCAACAATGGCGGAAAAACAGAGTGACGAAAAACAAGATAACTTTAAGGCATTTGTGAGTTCAGTCGCTGAAGAAGCGCTCAGATCAGCGTATGCTAGCGCGATATTCTTATGCAGTGGTCTTATATCGGACGCTGAGGCGATTCTAAACGATATTAGTGTTAACCTAAGAGACGAAGTGAAGTTCACCGTGTATCAAATGGGTAGGGGAATAAAAACGTTAGGAATCGGCCTCTACAGCAAAGCAGAGGCGCTTGCTACCAGATATCTGTCTGTGGAATCTCATACGGTGCCGGAGACGGATCTTCTGCAGATGCTTCTTGCACTTAACCTTCGTCTCGACAAACTCGAGCGAGAGGTTCGTGAAATGCAAGCGGAACGTTCTCGTTCTGGTTCTGTTGGACTTCAGTTGGTTGAGAGAAACTTAAGGTTGCACTTTGAAAAGGCAATTTTCTCCCTGTATTAAATTTTAACAGAGCAGAAATTTATAGTGCTTTCTGCAATATGCTGTGACAAGGCAGAAAAAACAAAAATACATTTTAGAGGGTGGGGGGGGCAACCTGCGATATACAGAGAGTGAGCAGGCTCTTTTTCTCTTGTTTGACCCTTTCTAATCACCCATTTTAGAAACTCATGCAGTCTAAAGAGACATTTGAATTCCTGTGAAAAGAGAAAATAGTAAAAAAAACACAGATTAAAAGCTTAAAATGGGTCTGAATGAGTAGGGTAAAGCAAAAGTTGAGGTAGAAAAACCTCAAATACATTTAAATTTTAATCTTTAACAGGTTACGGATAAACTAAATAAAAAAACAGCTTTAAAATAAATAAACCTGAAATGCATCCCTGCTTGTAATACAATACTATTACTAAAAATCAATGTAGAGAAAACAAAACTATAATCTTCCAATGAACATTTTTGACATCATTAATTTTAGTTTATTTTTCTTATACAGCTGAGCCGCCTACATGTATAATCATTTTTATAAAACCTAAAGTGTAATGGTGATGCTATTATGCAAATATAACCCAAACAAACAATTACTATATTCTAAGACGGATTTGACAACTAATAAAGATGGATAACATAGCTTTATACTACCAACTATCCATGTAATCTATTTTTTTTAACCATCATATATCATAAATAGTTGCAAGATTTAATCCCCAAAAGTATATTAATCTATCTAAAATTAAATAAAAAGAATTACATATTTTGGATTTTTATACATTCCTGCACAGTTTTGATAGCAAGTAAGTACTTTAAACACCACTTATAAGTGCTTATTAGTAATTATAAAATGGTGAAGTTCTTTTAAAATAACAAGCATGTACAATGTAAAATTTACAAAAAAAAATGAAACTAATACCTGAAGAAGCCTCCATTGTGAATTCGGCCAACGATTTTGATCAGTAACATGAACAGTAGAAACAATCCGCATGAACCAACTTATTCTAGAAGGATCCTGCAGATTACAATGATGTAGAGTAAATGTGTCAAAACGACATATAATGGGTCGAGCCATGTTAGACAGACTTAGAACGGGTCAGGCCAGGTTAGGCTGACTTAAAACGAGTCGAGCCATGTTAGACTGATTTAAAACGGGTCGAGCCAGGTTAGCCCGACTTGAAACGGTTTGGGCCAGGTTAGACCAACTTAAAACAGGTCGGGACAGGTTAGACCGACTTAAAACAGGTCAGACCAGGTTAGAAAGTTAAAATGTACAGTAAAATAAAAAGATAATAAAAGAAACTTTCACAATACCTTTGTGAAAAAAGATGTTTCACAGACCATGGCGAGCTTTGCATTATCATCAAGAGACTCTTTTAGTAAAAAATCAACTTCGAGTCTCGATATGGAATGTGCCTCTATTTTTTACTTTGAGAAACCCCGTCTGAAATACTTACCAAATTCCTACAAAGGGAACACAAAAATTAATTAAATTATAAATATAAATATACAGGTGTAAACGGCTAACGAAAATTTCAGTCACTTCAATCCAACAAAACACCAAAGATTTGGTAATTGAAAACCAACACTGAACCGTTAAAAACTAGAACCGAACCGAACCGTTACTTGGTTCCGATTTGGTTTCACGGTTTTAGCTTATACGAAATGTATAAAACAAGTTACCCAAAAATAACTAACAATCTAAATAAAAAAACTTTAGCCTACATAAATGAAATGAATTAAAAATACGTAGCTAGTAGAATTAACATATCAATCACTAAACTACACTTAACTATTAGGATATCACATAAAGTGAGAAAAAATATTAGTGGAAATGAACTTTTCTTCGGTATCTCTCATGAGAACAACAACATATTTGTCTTTAGCGACCACATATCAGACGCTCGTTTCTAAATACGTTTGTATACAATAATCTTAAACAAGAAACTAACATTAATACTAAAAAAGTCGATCTAAACACAGACCACCATATCTTAGCCCAATTTTACTTTTACTAAACCTAAAAGAAAAAATAAATAATCACATATAAAATTGACTTGAAAACATTATCGTACAGTCAAATTACTAAGACTAAAGCACTCATGTCCAAACACAGTTTGAACATGTCAGTTTTGGTTTAAACACAACTTAAAATCTTAAAAATCAAGAAACTTACCCAAACTTAACCTAAAAGTAATTGCAATACGTGATGACCAAACGAATATAAAAACAGAATCCAAAAAGAAATAACCTTTCTCAAATCAGAAAAAATAAGAGTTTAGATTTATCTCTTATCCAAAGCTAATTCACCCACGTAACCTGTTCGAATGGCCACCACAATCACAACTTGAGTCATGGTTGATTCCAGTCATCACTTGAGCAGTTGTTATGTCTTGAATCATCGTAGTCGGAAGTCGTTTTGGGTTACCAGAAGCTTGTCGGAGAAGCTAGAATAACCTAAACAGTTCCAAACAATTCCAATCTATACGAAAATCGAAACATATATCAAAATGAGGAATGTTAGAAAACTCATCAACAACCCAAACGTACCTGGTGTGAAAGATCCAAATTTAGATTTTACGGATCTAAACGAAATATTGCGTGAAACTGAAAACAAAGCTACCTCAATCGGAGGTGTTGTAGCTGACCGAAAAAAGCATGAGACTCGTCAGATCTTACCTTGATTCAACAGATCTGAAACCTAATGCCACAGTCGAAGCTCTTGAGTGCTCACCGGAGCGTGACCGTTGATGAAAGTCGGAATCTTTGTCGATTTGAAGAAATATTCATCCATATGGTGCAATCGTGATGAAAGCAGCTTAAGGTAATTGAATCGCCAGAGAGAGAGAGAAAGGGGCAAATAATTTTTTGAGATGTGAGATCTGATATGAAAATCCCGTGTTTTTTTATGTGCATAATAGACTTCTACATGATGCATCATAACTTGCACCCTTTAAAAGTTTAAGAGTTTTTATGCATTGATTCTTGTACAAGATGCTTTAAAGGCTTGTAAAGTGGCAAATGACCATTCTTGCCTCTCCTATGTGTTGTTAGGGGAATGGGCCAGCTACAGTTGGTGGAGACCCAACCGAACCCCAACCCCAATTTCACCCCAAACCCTCCTGCTCGGGAGCCAACCGAGGAGGAGTACGAAGTAGTTAGAGCTGCTATGGATGAGGAACGATACTATGTATCAACTCCTGAGTATTGCCACATCCGCTGGGACGGTAGATCCGACGGTCGTGATAGCGATCGTTTCGTGTCTTCACCAGAGTGCACTTTAGAGGACTGTGATAATTATTCTCTGTATGGGAGAAAATTAGGATTAATTATGTAATGTTTAAATAACTAGTTTAGGATTATGTAGTGTTTAAATAAGTAATTTAGGATTATGTAATGTTTAAATTAATATTAGTTGTGTGTTTTAATATTATTTGTAAATTTTTTAATAACATTTGTCTTTTTTTTTTTTTTTACTTTTAGTTAAATAGTTTAAAAAAATAATAAAATAAACAACCAATCAAAAACAGGGGCCTTATCTTTTTCCCACTACCACTGCACTTTATTTTCACTTCAAGCCCCATGCTAACTCAGCTGTCACGTGGATCAATCAGAAACAGCGACCTTATATTTTTCCCTTCCCCACTACACATGGTCTTAGGCTATATGTAATGGTTTCACTAAAAGTTGTGTTACGTCAATGTCACGTAGGCACAAGTGGTTTTACGAACTACTTTTACTAAAATTTGTAATGTCTTTACATTGAAATTAAATAAAAGAAAAAAGTACAAATAAAATGAGTGTGCAATGTGTGCGTGTGATTGATCAAAAAAGTATAAATATTAGATGACATTTGTGTAATATCTCAAAATTGCTCATGAAAAGGTAAACAAAAATTTTTTAACAGAAATGTTACACAGATGTGTCAATTCTGTCTTCTGAACAAATGGTACAAACAAGGGCAAGATATCAGCACTTATGGCAATTCTTATTCTTTTAATAAAATAATAATAGCATGACACATACAATAAGATTGACAGTGACACAAAAGAACTTTAAAATCGCTCAAAAGATGAAGAAGTTAAAAGGGAGTCTTCAAGCTCTTTAAAACCTCTGTAAACCGCGTCTGTTTGGTTCTGTGGCAATGCCAGTCTTCGCACTTCAGTCATATACCTGTTGACCCACGCATAAGAAAAAAACAATTACTCCGTAGAATTATGTATGTGACTAGAGAGGCAGAGACCAAACAAAACCAACGCGTTTGTAAATTCCTTTGAACTGGGACCAAACATTATTTCAGAAGCAAACAGGTTAATTGAGTCGGGTAAGGAAAGATCTAGCCAAAAAGGGTACGTGTCAAAAGTTGCCCAGAGTGAAGTTCTGATGCATACGACCGATAAAAGTTTAAATATATAGTTTCTATAATCACATTGAAGTATTTAACACGTTAATTATTTGTAAAAAAAAAACTTAAAAATTGGACAAAATAAGTTTGTGGGTCTGTGTCAACCGAACTCACTTCTAGCATAAAACATTACCCACTATGACTTGTTAGTTGTTACCCAAACAGCCTAATTTGCCACATTTACTGACCAGTTTGGTTGATTTGGGCCTTATATTAGAGACGACTGACGAGACGGTTTTACTAAAAAAAACCAAAGAAAGTTTACCTGTTTGCAGCACTTGCAATCTTATCACGAATTCCATGGTTTATAGCAGTTCTTTGATCCATTGAAAATGTTCCACGAAGAATGAGTGAAGATCCAATTGGGCTTGAACCCATTCCACGTGTAGAAGTAGACATGACCCATTCCCGAAGCACAACTAGCACTGATCGCAAAAGCCTCAATTTCAGGGTTGGTGACAGCAAAACTGCACCACTAGATAACAACTGATCATATGTGTTCAAAACCGGTTCTACTGTCCCCTTGCAAGCTGCCAAAAGAGCTCTTGCAACATCCTCATCACCAACAATTTCAGCCCCTGAAACAAATCGATCCTGCACAAAAAATATAAATTGTTTATCAAACATCTAAAAATGCATTTCAAGACTCTATAGATCCTAATAAACAAGAGAGTCCATACCAATGCAGCTTTCTCAAGATGTAAACATAATGTTTCCAGAGGTAAAACGGCACTGTCTCCAGGATAAACATGTGAACCAATCCTCTTTAATACAGAACAAGCTTCGGCAATACCACCCTTTGAGAGAGCTTGATCCATTAGTCGGCCCCATGTGTCCCTTACAATGCTACTGTCAGTATCACCACTGTAGCTTGCGAAATATAGCATTTCTAAACATATCTGAAAGCAAAAGAATAAATAAAAATTGTAAAATATCAGTCTTAAATGCTTTATATCATAAAAATTTCCAAAACTATCGAAAATGAGAAGGAAAAGTATTATACCTCCCAAAGCTCAAATGGAACAGCATATTCATTATATAATTGTGTGATACTTTTTAAATCCAATGATAGCTCATTCACTTTTTCCTTTACAGCTTGAAGAAATTCAGCTTCGGAATTATTTGGGGCAGATTCTGATGTACTAGGAGCAGACTCTAACTTAGAAACAAGCCTCTCAAGTTCCTCTTTGATTTTTATTTGGAATTGTAAAACAGTTAGTTTCCCCTCAAGCAAATCTAGTAAGCCACTATCTCTAGAAGGATTAGTTAAACTGTCATCATTACTTGCACTTTTTGCCTGAATAACCGCATTGCTTAGGTATTGGCGCCTGAAATTGAAAAAGGTATACAGGAAATATTGCTCAATCCAGTTATAAAGATATAGAAGTTAACTTCATGATTTGAAAAGATGGCTGCAAAGATATTATAAGGTACCTTTGATCGAGTGTGGGAAAATTTTCCAAACCGTTGGATCGCCTTTCTGCCAACCGTAGTAATACATGTGCTGCAAGAACATGCTGCCTTTTTAGCACATAGTAACGTGCTAAAAGCTCAAAGTATTTTGTTTGGTGAGCAGGAATGGGTGCTCCTGAATGTCCTAGTGGAGAAGCTCCCGCTGAGGATGCAGAAAGAGCCCGGCCTAGACAAAAACAAATAAAAAGGATGAACAGTAAGACTTTATTATCAAAATTTAACCCAATTGCTTATGAATGAGTTAATTTAGCATGTGTTTCATCTCTAAAAAGGCCAAATAGGTAAAAAGACAAATATGTTTGCTTAAAAAGAAACAGGTCAAAACTTCACCCAAAGTGAGCTAATAATACATATAACCTCAGTTTTATACACAAAAAAAGATGATTATCACAATAACACAAAGTACTACTTCAATAACCACGCACAAAGTTATTTATAAAAAGGTTAATAACTGAGACATTCCAATTAACTCAACCTGGACCATTTCAACACGTGCAAAATATTGCCCATTTTTTACCCAACCATATCATTTGCACTCTACAAAGATGCTACAAGATTGTCATCTTGCAAAGCGATAAAACAATAATGTGACATTATAGACTAGGTCCAAATTAAAATTGTCTTAACCAAAAGACAGATGAAAACCTCTTGTGTAGGCTCACGGCCCGCGTTCTGTAAGAAAGGTACTAGATCAGGCCCACCGAACTCCAGGAGTTCATCCTCAAGCCCTAAATCAATCAGGGTTCGGTACAGATATTCATGAAAGATTCTATCAGATGACTGCACCCCAAGCTGAATAATCTGGCATATGTATTTCTTCCTAGCAGCTGGATTAAAGAAGACTGTGCAGATGGTCTGATGGGTGAACCGAATTCTCTCTGTGAGGTTTCGCCTTTTAGAGACCGTAAAGCACTAGTGATGATGTCATAGCACCGTTGTCTCTGAGCAAATGCATGGGCCCGAGCTCCAGCATCCAGTTGTTCATTCATAGCATCTCCTGCAGGGTCTAGAGCCTGTGCCTTTTGTAGAGGCAATCTAACCACAGCTTCATAAAATCTGCAGTTTTTTTGTAGTCAAGAATTAAAGGGAAAACGTGTTAACCGGATTTATAAGTGGCAGCTTTGACCCATTTACTTATGCATGCCTTGAGTCATACAGGGTTATGTTTTGTCTCTTAAAAGGTTAAACTGACCAAATTATAAATAGCTCAAGAAAAATGGGCCAAAAGTCATTCAAAGACATTAGAGCATAAAACCTTCTAAAATAATTGTATTAACAAATTATAAGGTAAACTGCTAAAATCGTCCCTGTGGTTTGGTGAAAGTTGTCACTTACGTACAAACTTGAGATTTAGACAAACAATTAAAACCATGGTACGATTATGACAAAAAATCTCAAGTTTGTACATAAGTGGCAACTTCCAACAAACCACAGGGACGATTATTACTGAAAATATGTAACTTTCATAATCATATACTTAAGCAGACCAAAAGTTTTTTTAACAGGTCAACAAATTAGAAATCCAAAAAGAAAAAACATGGCCAATTGTGCATAAAACCTCAAGTCATCTAGTTGAAATGTTAAACATTGTTATAATAATATAATTTGATAATCATAATTGACACATTAATTGATTATTAATAAACTATACAAAAGAAGCCTTATCCCTGGCATGTCATATGGGTGAAATAAAAAAAAATAACATACAATGAAACAAACCAAATAGGTCAAAATCCACCATATGTGTATTTTTATTGCATATGACCACCGGAAATCCTTATATTCAGTAAGATAAAGACTGAAACAATATTTACTTGATACACTAATTATGTATAGTAATAAATAAATAAATGTATCTTTGTACAAGTAGTGTTTCAGGTCAAGCCATCACAGCCTGCAAAAAGAAAAATTACCTCAAGTCCTCAAAGCGTTTGCAGACAGTTTGGAGATCTGCAGACTCAGGAACACCACTCAGTTTACTGAAGGCGTCTCTAGCAAGTGTTTCTCTCTCATCATTATTAGTAGCAGCAGCAGCTCTCTCAAGACATTCAACAGCCAAGTAAAATTTGTAATCAGATTCTTGATAAAAACTTGGACAACCTTCACGTAACCTGCCACTAATATCATCCACCGTTCCCCTACCATCTGGACCCGTGTAATACTACAATATCAAATATCCAATATTAGGGACAAAAACATAGTTTTCAAAACATGATATATTATATTAGTCATATTTTTCTAAATTGAAGTACCTCCATTAGAGCAGATACAAGTCTTGTAGCAAGTCTATCACCATCTTCAGAGCACACTAGCTGGTGAAATGTCAACTGAATTAGTGCCTGCTTTGTACTCGAGTCAAAGGATTGAATTAACCGAGTGACATGATGCCGGGAAAGAAGTTGGAGGAGAAATAAAGCTTCACCACATCTAAGCAGCAGCTGCCTTACACACTCCATAGCCCTCACCTACAAGCCACATATCTTTATTAATTTAATAATAACTTAATAAAGATGCATCAATTACTAGTCACATCTTTTAACATGTTACATTAGATTTATCAAAATGGATAAGTAAAATCGCTAGTTCAGCCGTTTAAGAATCTAATTGGGTCAGGTCAGACTGACAGTAGCACTTCGCCAATTGTTCTATAAATAACAAGTGTTGGCCATGATTACAAAGCTTATTTTATGTCAATAACTATCAATTCTTCTGACTAAAAATATTCAGGAGGTTTTACAGATTAAAGATGCATTTTGATGATTTTGTCAGTTCCTTTGAGGCTAATTTATTTTTATTTTACCCGTTTGAGCTGTTAGACATAAAACATAAGCCAAAACAACCAAATCATAAGTGTATTGAGTCAAAACTGAATAAAAAAAAAACTTAGAAGACTGTATGCATTAAAAATACAGTTTGGACGACTTCAATAAATTTTCTTTAAAGCTATTTTTGTTACCCATTAAACATAAACGTTAACCAAATCAACCCATTCACAAATAAATTGGTCAAAAGTCAAAACTGCTACTTCTAGACTTAGGTTTACCTCCATGGAAGCCAATTCTGCAGGGTTGTAAGGAAGCCGTTGCCTTTTATTAGATGTGCCTGCACCACTAGACTCTAAATTCCTAGAATAAGGACTATACATGTTTCTTGGCATACTCCTATCACCAGTTGCCACATCAGCAATCGTTCCAATCAAAATGGAACCTGTCAAATCTCCCAAACCAGCACTACCATAAAGTCCTCTTCTTTGATTCCTCCTAGATCTTAAAAATTTTTCAAGGGACCGAAGTTTATCTTCTAGAACTTGCATTGCTTCCACAGAAAGTCTGCACCCAACTATTCCATTTTCATTAGCAGCATCAGAAGAGCTCATAACAGGTAGCTCCCAAACAGGCAGAAGCAACCGTGATGCACACAAACATAACCCTTCATGTGCACCTGAGAATACAGGCTCAGCCTCTTGAACCACTTGACCCATGCTAAACCCACCAGCTGCAGTTCGGGTGTTAGCCAATGCACCGCTACCTTCAAGCTGGGGTAAACCCACAACCCGTGGGTCTTCAAAGGCTTCAGCCGCCTTCTCAGCAACAACATTATTTATGAAATTGTCTGTGTGTACAATCCGTGCAGCCAGCATTAGACACATGGCAGCAGCCTCACCGGGCCCAAATCGGTTGAAGAAATCCTCAAGTATTGTTCTTGGTGTGTTTGACTCGAGCAGCCTTCTTAAAACGTCTACGGGTCGGTTGAAAACAACTTCCATCATCCCCATTGTACTAAAAATAATTATCCGCCTACGTGGCAGTATATGCTGAGTTGGCAAATCACCTCTAGCCCATAATTTTCCAGCCAACTTCTCTAATGACTCACCGAAATTATCATATCCAACAAACTCAAGTTGTGAATACAGTGAATACACAGTTGCAGCTGTATCAGGTAACGGTAGAACTTCAGCTACAGCCAGCATTCGGCCTTCAACCGGGAGAGTAGAAACACATTCTCTTAGTGCCTTTGAACTCCTGACACTTGTCCCTAAATTAGTGGATGAAGATGTTGACTGTGTGGTTGAATCTCGGTTTGCGATTAGAAGTGATGAAGTAGTTGAAGGAGATGAATCAGAAAGAACAAGTGTTGCGGATGAGTAATGTGCTGACTCAATCTTTAAAGAAAGATCTTCATTTTGAGATCGACCAGCAAGAGAAAGTGGCCCGAATGATAACCCACCACCCACACCCAATGGAGGTGCAGGTCGAGTTGTGACAACCTTTAAACAACTTGGTTTTTGAAGATTGTTACCAAAATGTCCACTGGATTTAGTGGTTGTAAGATACATTCTTCTTCCATCAGACAAAATTGCAACAAGATGCAGCCATTTTGACTCTACGGTAGATAAAGGAGATATTGAAACTATAGAAGTTTTTGTTGATCTAGTAGAAGACCTGGATCCTGCCGGCTGCCTGCTGCTACCATGTAGTTCCCGCTGGTTGATTAAATTCTTCTCCTCGGCGACCTTTTTAAGTGGCCCATTACCATCCTGGCCTAATGTATAGACTTGAATTTTCATTTCTTCGGTCCGGGCATACAAAATGTGTCTCTCATTATCAACAGCCATTTCAACAATGGGGTCCACAGCCCCAAATTTAAATACATTTGGTACCACCCACCTGAAGTGTAAAATGAAAAAATTTAATAAACATGATGGAATGGTATTATGACATGCAAGTAACACACTGAACTACATACCAAAGTTTGATGGCAGATATAACATTAGTCAAATCCTCACCAAGATGGAAAATAGGTAACAACAAAAATTAAAAATTTGGAGATTATAGTAGTCAGAGTTCCGCCATGAATGGGAATATTAATGTTCATTGATTTTAGAGGGTGTTTAAAAGTGCATTATAGAACTGATTATTGCTACTAGTAATAAACAGCTTGATGTGTTTGGATAATCAGTTATCTACTGATTATTGAATATAGGTTATCTGGATTAGTTAAGCTAAACTGAGGATTAGGATAATCAGTTTCATACATGATGCAGCAAAACTGCTGATTTAAGTAATACTAAATCACTTATCTACAGATGTCATTGTTAATAAACCTAATCAAGGACCATGTATGTAAAAAGACTCGCGACCACTCAAGTATTCAACTTTTTTTCAAAGCAGCAGCACGCCCAAACACTATTTCAGGCCGACTTTTTTATTACAGCTGATTTTATGATTCTGAAAATTCAGTATCTCATAATGAGCTACAAAACACATCCCCCCCCCCCCCCCCCCAAATCACAAATTTAATCACCAACCGCCAAGCTGAAGGCATAAGCTTCTGACCATGTATTAAAAAGGAAACTATGCGCAAAAAAAAACATATTTATACCTTGAAACCACACTACCAAGGCCGGCTGTCAAACAAACTTTACGGCACTGTTTGTACCAACCCGAACCCGTAGTATAAAGCAACTCGTAGATATGCCCATCACGGCCCGCCAAGAAAATGTGACCTCTATTTGTGCATGCAATGCATGTCATAGTAACTCCATCAGATGGTATTGTGTATTCAGGTAATGGCTGTAGCGAAACCTCTGCGTACGGGTCTGATCCATCACCACTTCCAGAACAGCATACTCCAATAAGAAGCAACTGAGAAACACTAAACTTGAGTATAACACATACCATGTAACAAATAAAATCAAATAACTAAGAAAAAAAGGTATAAGCAGTTACCTCAACAGGAGTTGCTAAGACTAAAAGATATTGAATAGCCTCGACAAAAATCCCAGGCTTGGTTTTGACCAAACCAACAGCACATATAGCTTGTTCCTCACCACTATACTCAGGGCATTGGCCATCCCTAAAAGAATAAACAAGTTTAAGATGGACATCGTGAAAAAGATTAATTTTATATCGCTTACCATTTATCGAACCGCCAAAGAAATAAAGAATTATCCACAGATGCCCATGCTCTACGGATTTCAGGAAATATTCCACATAACGCAGTGCCTTCACCGCCGGCAGCATTATATCTTTCTATGAGCACTGAGGGCAATTCCCTGCTATCTGCTATTTCAACCAATGGAGGCCACTGCAACAAGATGTCAAGATTAGGAAATAAAAACAGATATTAAGTCATGCAACTTTGTTGTTTTCATCGGCATGCTGTTATCAGATAAATCCACATCATTTTGATGAAGCTTAACTAACAATATCTAAAGAAAAACTCCATATCCACTAATAAAACAGTGGTAAATAGTAGTGCCTTTACATGGCGTGTCGTTTGTTAGAACCTTGGTGCTGCATTTAAAAGTTTAAGTTGAATACAATTACACAAAGATAAACAAATCTGCAAATCAGTTAATCTGAGTAAAAAAGGAAACCAAAATCTTGTTTTTGGAATAATAGGCGATACCACTCTAGCACTCTGCTAAGAAGAAGCACGTTCTACTTCAATTACGACACCTGAATCATAAATTAAAACTAAAATAACCGTAAAGCCGAACCCTAGTAAAACAAATACTTAACCGGTCGTCTAGTCCACGAACCGTATAATTAAACCAGCTTACGCTAAGCTTTCCGAATCTTCACTTGCACAAATTTAACCACCATACTAAGGTCACTAAATCAAACGTCTGAGTTCCGACTTCTAACCATTATAAACCGAATAACCGATACACACCAATTCAACAGCCATAATAAAACCCCTAACAAACAAATGCATACCAACCTAAAAGCCTTGATTATTCATTATTCAACTCAAAAACCTTCAAACCTAGTTCTATTAAAGCTCTTAAAAGTAACCTAAACAAATAAAAATAAACAACGAATAAAGAAAGACATGTATATGTATGTATGTATATATATATATATATATATACCTCTCTAGGGTGAGTAGAGTAAGGATGGCTAGTATATCTAGAAGCTTCTAGAGCTTCTTCTAAATCAAGCTGTGCTGAAACATCTCTACCGATTCGGTCACTTACTACGACGCTTGCTTTAACAATATCCCGCATTCCGATCTCGTCTTCCCGTGACATCTTTACTTAATTGTTGAGGATTGAGATAATCAGGAAGATGTTGAAAGTAATTTGAGGATAATCGATGTTTGCATTGACTGCTAGGGTTCTGATATTTGTAATCGAGTTGGGGGTTTTGTGAAGGTTTTTGGAAAGAAGAGGTTTGTAGGGTTTATGTGAAATTGGGGATTTATTTGCTGAAAATACTGGCGGGCGAATTAAGCGGACTCTAGAAATAATTTGTATTCTAACGCTACTATTTTTTGGTCTTGGGTGACTACTGAGGTCCGACTGTTTAAGAATTAAGCAGTTAAGGCTAGTAAGGTTATGAGCATAATCATTATCATACTCAGTTAATCCCACCTATAGCAAAGTTAAGGTAGGATCTGAGAATGGTAAGATGTAGACAGCCTTACCTCTACCCCTAAGAACAGAGAGGCTGCTTCCAGTGAGACCCCCGACTCGATGTGGTTTGGTATCAAGCCTTGGACGTAAGGCACATAACACTTAGCAATCGGGACAAACCCGATCAGTGCATGTACTCCTTTGTCTTTTGGCTATCCACGTCACCACATGATGCATGATTAACTGTCCGTCGTTTTGGACGTTATTTTTACGAAATTAGTAAAATAACGTTAAAACTAGTGCAACTTTACTTTTGCCCCTCAAGGGCCACACATATATACATTATATGCGCACACCGTAAGTGGGGCGTCAAGGTTATGAGCATAATACTGAGAATAATGATTGTACTGTGGCGTAGGGTGATAACGGGAAGCGGTTAACAACTAACGACTAATGAGAGGAAGAAGTTAAGATTGTCGGCTTCAAGACTTAGGGTATTACCATTAAACTTAGCGTTTGATTTGGCTGATAAGTATATATACAATTGTATATTTGCATATATCGAGTCAAATCCAACAAAGTGGTATACATAAAGCTATAAATATAATTGTAATTTGTTTGTATATATATATATATATATATATAGGCTAAGTATATAGGAAAAACCCCCTAAAATGAAGAAACCCTCACAAACCCATCTTGTGGCCCTCATTGTTCCACATCACCAAGATTTTTAACATTAATTTATTGAGGGAAAGGGTATTTTAGTCATTTTCCCCTCTTTCTCTTTCTTCAACCCCTTTAATTGACAGTATATATGTATTCATCTCTTTCCCATTTTTCAAAATTTGATTTCCCTAAATTCCCTCTTTCACCTCCTCTCTCTCAAACCCAGTACTCTCACCTCCTCTCTCTCTCAAACCCTACAACCAAAAACCTGCAACTCTGTTTAGATCCAACTTATATTTGCAACCCACATACCAGATCGAGTCCTCTGTTCAGATCGAGTCCTCTCACCTCCTCTCTCTCAAAGCCGACAACTAAATACGACGGCGGCGGAAACACGACGAAGCACGACGGCGGAGAAGACAACCGGAGAAGACGACCGGAGAAGACGACCGGGTTATGAATCTCTAATTTGCCCTCTGTTTTTTTTATGTCCATGTATTCATGGTATTTCAAGTTATTATTTTTTTATATATTCATGGTGTTTTAAGTTATTATTAGCCATTTTTGTCTTGTTAGATGGTTATTTTTTTCCAAAAGATTCACATCATTATTTTTAGTAAGCATAATAATTGATTTTATTTAATTTGTTTTTTTTAATTCCTAAAAAAAGATCTAAATCTTTCACTTTGTATTGTCCTATGTATGAACCTATCAACCTAAAACATTCACTGGTTAAAGATTTTATTTCATGATCATGTAATGTATCACTATATTGGGTATTATATATTTCTTTATAAAAAAATATTTGTTCTCATATATTGGGTATTATATATTTCTTTATAAATAATCATTTTTGTTTATAAAGAATCATTTGTTAAGGTGTTTCTCTGTGTTTAGTTATATGAGTCAGCTATGTTTAGTTAGGGTGTTTACGTGTGTAGCATATCATTTTTTGTAGTCACATTGTGTTGTATGCAGTCAAAATGTATGATGTTTGCAGACTACAAATCTTTGTCTGTGTTTGCAGACAAAAACGTCTGTTACACACGTAACACTCGTGTTTTTTTGCAGCATGTCTGTGTATTGTTTTGTGTTTTCTCATATATGAGTTTCTTTTTTTTTTTTGTTACCAATATGTTTTTAACAGAAAATGTCTGTTTTGTCATGGTGTTTCAAGTTATTAGTTTTTTATATATTCATGGTGTTTCAAGTTATTATTAGCCATTATTGTCTTGTTAGATCTTTTTTTTTTTCCAAAACATTCATCTCATCATTTTTAGTAAGCATACTAATTGATTTTATTTAATTTGTTTTTTTTTTAATTCTTAAAATAAATTAAATCTTTCACTTGTATTGTCCTATGTATGAACCTATCAACCTAAAGCATTCACTAGTTTAAAGATTTTATTCCTGATCATGTAAAGAAACATTTTGTTAAGGTATTTTCTCTGTATTTAGTTATAGCATCTGTGTGTTTAGTTAGGGTGTTACGTGTGTAGCATATCTTTTTTTGCAGTCAAAGTGTGTTGTATGCAGTCAAAATGTATAATGTTTGCAGACTACAAAGTTTTGTCTGTGTTTGCAGACAAAAACGCCTGTTACACATGTAACACTCGTGTTTAACAGAAAATGTCTGTTTTGTCATGGCTCCTTATTATATATATGAAATAAGCTGTCTTCCACATGTTACATTAGGTTTTTTTTCTGTTTCATATTAAAAATGTCAAACATTTACTCTGTTATAACATATGTTACAGGTCCTATTTTAGTCATAGCATGACTTCCAACCCCAGCACTCCCCCTTGGGAGGTTGGTAAGCCCCGTCACCATCTCATCCCAATCGCACACAAGCTACCTCAAAATGAACCGGACATGGTGATTGCACCTGAACTGCCGATTACGAATCAGAACCAGGGGCTGAATATGAAGAACCATATGAACCTGATTTAAAAAAACCAGCGTCTCAGGAAGGTGGGCGTATTAGGGCAGAATGGGAGGGTATAGGTTATACGGAGGAACAGTGGGCTTTTTATGCCAAGTATGGTTATTGGATGCCCTCTACTACTGTTGGTTGCAATGGAGGATGTCGGGGTGTACATATTACGTATGAAGAATTGGCTTTTTATGACAAGCATGGTTATTGGATGCCAAAGGGCGGTGTATAAATCTTTAACAGTATGATGTCGGCTGATGAATCTTTAACAATATGATGTATGGATTTTTTTTAGAAGTATGGTTATTGTAAGTTTTTTTATACTAATGCAATGCACAACTGCTTAACATATGTTACAACCCTACAACAGATTCACTGTAATATATTAATTCGTCTTTGTCAGATGAATCTTAATTTTATATATGACTACAATAGTTACTAAGATACACTGGTCAAAAAGAAAAATCATTTGGACCTTTTGTTACGTATGCAACAACTCTGTGGCTGGTACAATAAAACAAAAAAAAAACACATGGTCTAATAAAAAAAATAATAAGCCTAAACTTTTAAATAATATGAACTAGCGACACGTTTATTTACGTATGTAACATTACTGGTGCTGGTAGGGCTGTTCAAATCGCTCGCCGCTCGTGGCTCGCTCGTGGCTCGTTCGGAAATTGCTCGAAAAATGCTCGCTCGATCTTCCGCTCGGTTGTAAACGAGCCAAGCACGAGCAAAGGTCCGCTCGGATCTGTTCGACTCGAATAAATTTTTATTTATTTTATATATGTTTAATTATAAATATAGACACAAATTACAGGTATATTTATATATGTTTATTTATGTTGTTAGTCGTCCATCACTAATCATCGCTTGATATCATCCTACGTCACAATACAAAAATCGCTCTCTGCAGTATGTTCATCGTCTCGCCAACCTCAACCTAAGCCTCATTCTCGGACACTCGGATCTCAATATTAGTGTTATTATCGGATAGTTCGACCTTAGTTGTCACCCGACAATGAAAAAATCAAAGGAAACATCCCAATTTTATGGTTATCCAAATTATTCTTTGCTCGATTCTTGCTCGGCGCTCGCTCGGAAAAATTCGCGCTTGAAAAACGCTCGCTCGGTTTTCGGCTCGATTGTAAACGAGCCGCTCCGCTCGGTTCGATTTGTAAGCGAGCCAAGCACGAGCAAAGCTCCGCTCGGATCAGCTCGGCTCGTGACCAGCCCTAGGTGCTGGTAAAATAAAACGAAAAAATAACATGGTCTAATAAAAACTTAACAAATCAACATTTTTTTTAAATTAATATGAAACTGTCGTGACGGTTTTTACGTACGTAACAGCACTAGTGCTGGAACAATAATATGAATCTGATTCTGCTTTATTTTAATAAATAAAATACTTTTTTCAAATATTAGAAATCTGATTTTTGTAAATAAAAAAATTTGAGAGAGAATGTTGGAGAGAGAAGATTAGTGAGAGAAAGAGATAAAGAGATGATTGATTGGATGGAGAGAGAAAGGGGTGTAAATTACCCTTCTAACCTTTTTTGTCATCTTGTTTGATTATAATATACACATTTAAGCTTGACCATTGATCAACTACAATGGATGGTGGTGATGAAGTTTACAAGGTTTCTTCAAAATAGGAGGGTTTTTATTTAATCATTGCCCTATATATATATATAATTATATTTGTAATAAATTGAAAAAAAATTATCGAGCCGAGCGAACTTTTGCTCATGCTTGGCTCGTTTACAAACCAAACCGAGTCGATCTACTTATTTACAACCGAGCAGAAAGGCAAACAAACATTTTCAAAGCATATCCGAGCAAGCGACAAGGGTCGAGATACGAACACGAGAATCCTCTAAATATCCAGTGTCCGATTGCAATCAATCGTGTCCCTCGTCTCAAATGTTGTTAAGTCACCATTAATAAAGAGGGGTAAGTTGATTATTTTGCATTAATACATATGGGTAATATTATCATGTGACACTATTATTGGTTATTTTATACATATTACACACACCACATGTATGTCCCTTGAATGGTCAATCACAAGATTGATGAGATATTTAGAGTGCGAAATCCTCTAAATATCCGATTATGCAAACACAAGAACAATAACAAGATACAAACATGAGATAATACTTTAAACCAAGGTTTTTATTGCTTATCAACTGTTGTAGTTACAAACAAGTAAACCTCACACGCAATACTACTATAAAAACTAGTTTGATACTTAAGCCAATTTGTTCTCTTTATACTAAACAAGTTTGCCTGGGCTTGGCCTAGAACGAACATAGCTTATGTTCACCCCACGGCTGCCATGGGTATCTTTGCCTAAGACATTGCTCACATAATACATTCACTATTCACTAGACAAACATCATACACAAAATACTAATGTATCCCTCTGTTGTAAAACAAGGTCTCAAAGGCCGAGTACTCCCCGAGTAATCGCTACAAGGTAGGTTGCCGAGTACTGAGTACTCTACGCCTAGGCCGAGTACTCCCGAGTACTCTCCGACTAGGCCGACAACTCCCCGAGTACTCACGACTCCGACTAGGGAGCGCCTAGCGACTTTTGCAACCATGATGTATCCTAAGAAGTTAATGTGGTAAAATATCGGATATCGGTAAATGACCGATATTGAGATATAGGTTATCGCGGTGAGATATCGGCTGGATATTGGTGATTTTATATCATGCAAAATCCATATATATAGCAATTTACACTAATAATTTAATATACTCTCATATCATTAACAAATTAAGCTCTTGCAACTTGCAAAACAATAACAATTGTAGCAAATGGGAACTTATTAAAACTTAAAACACTAATATTTAACACTAACAATTAACAATTAAGACTTAAAACACTAATAAAAGCAATAATAAGTAAGACAAATGGAAGAACTAAGAAGAAAGCTATTGATATCGGGAATATCGGTGATATATCGATCAAATATAGGTTAATATCGGTCAATATCGCTGATATTTTGTATAGATATGTTGACCGAGTTAACTACTTAGAATGTATCAACCACAAAACGTAAATTATCTAGACAAAACGTAAACTATAGAGATAAGCACGGAGTTTGTATGATATTTTTTAGGAATTTCATTGTCATTTTAAATAATAATAGTAAAATAGTATATTCTATTATGTTAGACTTAAATTTTATTAACCAAATATTGTTATTTTAAAACTACTTAGAAAACATAAGTGAATTTTATAACTAAAAGAAAATTAGAAACCTAAAACAGATACACACAGATATAGCCCCAACGAACATTTGAAAACATTAGGAACTAGGATAATAAAAGTTTGCAAATAATTTCCATTATCGTTCTAGAGTCAAGATGAACCAATGATAGATCAACTGCGAGTTTACGGTGTCTCTAAAAATTACAAATAAGATGTAAATGACATGCCATGTTACTAACACCAAAACTTGTGGCGTTATACCCACCGTCGCCAAAGCCAAATCATCACTTTTGGGCGTTAAACAATGAAACACAACTGTTAAAGGGGGTGCGGGTTACCCCAACCCACGTGAAAGATTTGGGAAACAGTCGGGTCCCTCTTGTGCATCAAACAATCACAATTTTTTTCTATAATTTATACTTAAACCACAACGTGATAGTTAAATGACGACTTAGTCAAAGCCACTATCTATGTCACAAGGCGATAGGGGTGGATCCAAAGGCTTAGGAGGGTGGTCATGTGCTCACTGTAGGTCCAACCCATTTACACCACCGTTATGCCTATTACCCACTTGGTTAGAAAATTTGACTATTAAATGAAGCCCAACATTAACTAAAGCCTATCAATATTAAGTACCCACCTTAATTTTCATCATGCCCTACAACCTAATTGCTTAATTTGATCATGCTAGTTTTCACCACACTAATTTTCATCATGTCATATGTTGATTCATTCACATATGCTTCTTAGTCTCCCGTTCTCTGCTCTAAATTGACTGGCCACCATAGATTCGTAATTCTTTGATTTCGTGATTTCATAGTTCTTGATCTTTTATTAACTAGTAAGTCTTTGATCTTTTCTTGTTATTTTTTCTCTTGAATAATTGTACTTTCATTGATGTAGCAATCTAATACGTTGAACTGAATCTTGAAAAGTTGATATTTGATAACTTGATTTTAATATAAATTAGTTGCTAATTTACATATATACGGATTTTAAATTGTGATATATTGCTTTGTGTTGGACCGTATGTGATTTGATAATTTCGTGTCTTTGTGATGTCTTCAAGCAAAGTAAAACAAGGTTCATTTTTAGCCGGCCTGTAATGTGTCCCACGTACAAAAAAAAATGTATCCGACACTGCTAATATGCATTTTTTTAACTAAAGTTATGTATATAAGTTTATTTATTGGGTTAATGGTATCAATTTTTTTTTTATTAGTGCAAGTATTTAGGTCGACTAAGAAAAGAATGAAACCCGCGGATATGCTATTGTTTACACAAATCAATAAACGTTTAAACCAACTAGAATTAGTTTACAATAAAAACTACCACGATCAAGTTGGTTATGGAGACTATGTAAAAACTAAATGTTTAACGTCTATTTATTCTAAGCTTATACAATAAACGTGTAACAAACATTATTTTTAAGATGGCCTTTTCATTAAATAATATACTTAAAAACCCGAAAACATTTTATATAGGATAATCACTATTCACAAGACGAGAAGATTCAAAATTTGAGTGTAGACTAGTAGACTCCACACTAGCAAAGAGCACTTGAAGTGAAGTAAATATCTTCACCTCATGTGTAGGTAGCTATGTCGGTTGTCAAATGAATCTGAACCTAGTGCTAGTGTTTTCGAGTATTAGATTAAACTAGTGTTTTAGTTACCCGCGCTTCGCTGCGGGGGCGTTCGTGTCGCTATAGATTTGGTGGACATTAAAAATAACATTAGTAGCGATAATATTAGGTAACTATAATTTGTTCAAATTATTCTAAAATAACTTTTGCTAGTTATTTCCACAAATTTTCGCTGCGGGAGCTTATATTGCGTTGTGGGTTTAGTGGACGTTAAATATCGCGCTTCGCTGCGTAAGCTCCTGTTGCGTTGAGGGTTTCGTGGACATTAAAGGTAACATTAAGTGATTGTTATTCTCGCGTGAGAGTCAACAAAATAATCGCGACCCATTACCTTGTAGACCAGCTTTAATATTACAACAGTTGGGTTGCGTAATTGTTGACTTGATCTGAAGCCCAAAGTATTAGGAAAAATGTGGCCCATTAATTCACCAAATATAGGCCCAACTAAAATTGTGGGTCAAATTTTCTGAGCCATTTTATTTTGTTTTTGGGCGGCTAATATTTATACTTATGTGGGCTTTGAGTGGTTTGTCAAGTCTCAATCATCTTATTTTATTTTGTAGCCGCCACACTTAACCAATGAAATAAGGTTACTGTAGAACTGTCATAAAATTATTAGATACTATAATATGAGATTAGTAATAAAATTTTAATGATTTTGAGACGAGGTATAGTATTAGCTAATACCCAGGGCCGTCTTCGAGAACGCTAATAAAATTTTGGGCCTCGGGCGGAAAAAAATTTGGGCCCAAAATTTTGTAAAGAGGAATGAATTTAAGAAAAAAAACCGAATATGGTGCTAGAGCCAAGGCTTGAACTTGAGACCTCTACATTAAATTTGCATGGTTTTTCCAAATCCACTAACAAGAGCTTTATGTATATAACACAAATATATATCCTAAATATAGAATTTAATATATATTTTTATATTTTTAAAAAAAGTTCGGGCCCATTTGTGGGTCGGGCCCTGAGCCAGTGACCACCCGGCCCTGCTAATACCCGCCTAATTAGTCAACCATGTTTCCATAAATGGAAACCAAAGAAATTGGTAGTTAAATTTTTAAAGAGTTAATTACCAAAACCGTCCCTGTGGTTTGGGTCAATATGTCAATCCAGTCCAAAACTTTAAAAAATTGCTTGAACAGTCCCTGACTTTTGACGAAATAGGCCAAAACAATCAATTTCGTTAATTGGGTTAAGTCAACCTCGTTAAGTCAGGAGCAAAATTGTCCATTTTTGTTAAAATTCTTGTCTTCTTTCCCAATTGTCTTCTTCCTCATCTCACCTGTAACCACCTGCAACCATTTTATACACTCACACCTGCAACCACCAACACTCCATACACCATTAACACACACACTTTGACCATCACATCCTATATCAACGGTAGTGTCACGAAACAATGGCTACCTTCTGCCGACAATCCATTTTTAGTCTTCCTTCTTAATTTAATCCCCACATTTCTGACGACACCTTCGTCAACCCAAATCACCACCTTCCCAACGGCTCCTTCGTCAACCCATCGGTCGCTTCCACCTTCTGCAACCCACCTTTACCAAACCCAATCACCACCACCAACCCCCACGTTCTGCAACCCACCGGTCACCTCCACCTTCTGCAACCCACCATAACCAAACCCAACCACCACCACCGGTCACCTCCACCTTCTGCAACCCACCATAACCAAGCCCAAACCTCCAACAAACCCCACCCTTACAACCCCCAAATCCGGTCCAAGCGATGCATCTTACTTTCAAGAATCTGATAATATAATTAATATAATTGATTGGCGATCCGTATTGTATGGATTCGGATTTGGGGAAGCTATATCAGTCTTGTTTTCTATATGAAGGGGATATTCTTCTTGTACAAAAAGACAAGCAAACTCATCAAGATGACTACAAGTTGAAAGGTGATCATCTTCTTCATTGTTTTTCATCCTTTTTAAAAATATAATCTCCATTCTCCAAACTCAAAGTTTTGCTATATGAAATTTTCTGCCGTTATTTCTGATTTGTATTTCAATTTTCTGCTGTTATTTCTGATTTGTATTTCAATTGTACCGTAGGTCTTCAATTGGGTCTTCAAATGAAAGGTTTTGATTTGAAATTTAGGGTTTATAGTGAATTGGGGGGAATCAGGTTTATAAAGGATAGTACAAACGTTTGGTTAAAATTTTATAGGTGAGTTGACGATTTTGCCCTTGACTTAACGACACTGACTTAACCCCATTAACGAAATGGATTGTTTTGGCCTATTTTGTCAAAAGTCAGGGACTGTTCAAGCAATTTTTAAAGTTTTTGGTTGGACTGGCATATTGGCCCAAACCACAGGGACGGTTTTAGTGATTAACTCAAATTAAAAGATAAACTAACTATAGAACCTACAATTAGCAAAGTCGTTGATGCTTAAATTGGTTGTACTTTGGGCTATGCAAGTTTTCAAAAAAAAATTGTTTGGGTGACAATTGATGTAATTTTGTATCATTTACGTGTCTTGACAACTATTCATCACTTTTCTCTCTCCTAGATCAAATCCTCTGCCTTCCCTCTTCCTTTTTCTTTCTCTCTATATGGTTACCTGGAACAACACCACCATTAGTCAACTGACGTCGCTACTGTAGTGATGGTTATTCTAGACGTATAAAGTGGCGACGTGGTTACGGTGATTTTGTTTTGTAGAGAGAGAGATACAGAGAATGGCATAGAAGGGGTTTCTACACAAAGAAACCGATCGAATGCGAGGTTGTGGTTGGGTTTGGATGTTGTTTCCTGTAGCTTCTCTCCTGAATCACGTGGGGTTTTCATTTTGAGATCTGTTGGCGATGATGATGTTGTGATGGTTATGGGTGTGGTTAGGTGGGTGTGATGATGTCTGAATGTGAAATGGCAGGAGACAGATCTGATGATGGTTAGGTCCGGTGATGGCTGTTGATTAATTTCCAACGGTGATTTGTGGACTTTGGGTGTGGTTGTATGTGGTGGCTTAGTATCTTGCTAGGTTTTTTTTTTTTTTTTTTTTTTTTTTTTTTTTTTTTTGGAATGGAAATAATGTTTTGCTGCTACAAAAAAAGTGTAAAGAGAGGGAGGGTGGGAGGTAAGAAGAAGATGTAGTGGTTGATGGTAGAGATGGAAAGTAAATGGTTTTGGTTTGATGGTCTAAAAAATCTAATCTCTACATTAGCTCCAAATTCCTTCCTTTTACTTTTTTTTCCTAATTCTATATATTCTATGCTTCTTAGGCCTCAAGGGGCGCCTATAGATTATGCTTTTCACTTAACTGATTTTAACCAATCCTGCACTGCCACATCACTTAACGATATTCGATGACATTAACGACAGGGTTGAGCCGCCCCAATCGTTTTACGCTAATAATGTAAATTTCAAGTACGGCTACTACTTGGTCGATGGTATTTACAACGAATGGGCGACATTTGTTCAAGCTTACTCGTCTCAACTTGAAGACAAACGCAAGTACTTTACAAAGAAACAGGAGTCGGCAAGAAAAGATATTAAAAGAGCGTTCGACGTTCTTAAAAAAAGATTTGCGTTGATTGCCAACCCAATAAGGTTTTGGACACGAGAGAGGATCATGGACGTCGTCTACACTTGCATTATTCTACATAACATGATATTGGAGGACGAGGTTCGGCGATATGTCAAAATTACCAAGGTGATATCCCACGTGTCAAGTCGACAATCGATAATAACCAAAGACTCAACAACATAAGGAATTTCAAGAACCGTGAAATACACGTAAACCTCCACCATAAATTAGTCGAGCATTTGTGGGCTAGACGTCCCGATGATCTTATATTAGATTAGTTTTTAGTTTTTTTATAGTTGACAAAATTACACGGATTGTCCTTTAATTATCACCCAGATTTCATCCTATGTCCCTTGTCTTTCATTTGTATTGGTTATGTCCTATATTTTCTCAGTTTGTTACACCTTATGTCCTTTAGCCTAACTATATTAAAAAAGTTGGTTAACTTTATTTTCTAACTTTACACTTTTAGCCCCTATAGTTTTCCTAAGCTTTAACTCTTTCTTTGAGATTTTGGTCGGGCATTCCCTTGTATTCAAACAATAATCCAATCAAATATTATCTATTTTCATCAGTTTTGTTACAAGTTTGCATATATTCTTTGTAAATCATCCAACAAAACTGGTATAAAAGCCAAGAAACGAAGAACAAGGTAAGTGAGGATGTTGTATAGTAAAACCATAGACCTCACGAAAATAGTCAACGACTGATTTCATATTTCTTTCCTCGTCAACCGGAAACATTAGCTCTCTCGTCGGTTGTGATGTCACCCCTGAGATGCGACACTTCCTTCTTACGTTCCCTATGTGTGTAACTTCAACTTTGACACCCTAAGAGCTTTCTTTATTTGCTCGAAAAATGATAACATTAATTTATCTACATTCCAATCTTATTAAAAAGATATGGTGTAAGATAACTAAAGCATGAAAATGAACCTTTATTCTATCTGCATCAGAAATTTGTTTGGAACACACTTGTTTGCCTAAAATTTGTTCTACAAACTCAACGACCGGAAGTGGTTCTATAAATGTTGTTGCCAATGTATCTGTTTGAATTAAAATAAAATATACAACCATAAAAATTAAAGGAAAATATAAATGATTACTTCTTTCTTTAAACACGTATATATCATTCCATACCAATGTTTAGTGATAATCCCATCTGGGTCGGTTTTATACCCTGGTAAAAGCCTCTCCATGATTGTATCCACATCCTATTGACTTTGGATTGGTAATATTAGGAGAATAGAAAAATCTCCCAACCGAAATGTACCCGTTTTAACGCATTAGACCGCCTATAAATATCGAATATGAAAACAAAACAAAACTAAATTAAAATTTTATATCAAAGAAAATTACATACCTTTGTGCTGTTAGCTCCTTTAAAACTAGATCAACAAAACCATTCATCGAAACTATCCAAGAGCATCACAAAGAAAGAGTTAAGGCTTAAGAAAACTACAGGGGCTAAAAGTGTAAAGTTAGAAAATAAAGTTAACCAACTTTTTAAACCTAGTTAGGTTAAATGACATAGGGTGTAACAAACTTAGAAAATAAAGGACATAACCAATGCAAATGAAAGACAAGGGACATAGGATGAAATCTGGGTGATAAATAAAGGACAATCTGTGTAATTTTGTCTTTATAGTTTATTATAAACATTAATCTAAATTTTAGTTAAGTTTATTTTTGTATTAATATAATTTTTACAAATTTAGAAAGTGTAAAAAAAAAACTGGATAAAGCTGCTGCTCACCTATAGCCACCACAACATCAGACGAGTGAGCAGAAACTTATCACCATGTCAACTGGCGCTGACATGACGCAATATAAGAGGATAGAACTTGTAGTCACCTCTAGCCACAATGAATAGTCTAAGATCTATAAAACCAAACATATATAAAATATGATTACGATATCTAAAGGCGAAAGAAAATCTTCATGTAATTAGAAATGATGATGGCGTATAACGTGCAACCGATTTATTATGATACTAAAAGTTACAAATCAATTCCCAAAGTGTATAGAAAAAACCACCCACCTTCGTTTAACTTTTGACATTAAAAAAGTAAATAAACAAGGGCACTGTTTGTGGAAATAGCTTTGCCACGTTTTAAAATGTTAAACCTTTTCAAGGATTTGATAGTGTAGCTCGTTGTATGCTTGATCATGTCTCAAAATGCGTGGCAGATTCTATACACCATGGGTCAAGACAACTCAAACATGTTTCAAATATTGTTTTATAATAACAAACAGATTTAAATATAACCATACAATCACCATAGCCATATTGATTCATACCACCTAAATATATCTTGATGAAAAATAAAACCAACTGAGACTATATATCATCCATGGCTACCCACCTCATCCCATAGATTCTGTCATTAATGAATTTTTATTGAAGACCTTATCTTTAATATTTATTTGAATTTTATAAATATCTTATTGTTTTTATTCGGTTTTCTATTTGAACTTTGATTCTCCACTATAAAAGGGACATATGATTTATGTTTTTAGTTAGTTTTTTTGTTGATTTATAAATAAGAACTTTGTTTTTGGAATCTTTAGTTCGATTTATCGTCTTTGATTACTTAATTGTTCTTAACCATTTGATTGCGCACGAAACTACATCAAGTGGTTTCCAATAACTAATAACCAAAAGTTTGGTAGCAAAAACATAAAATCTATAAAATCACTATTGTTAGGCATGTTATGAATAAATATCTATATCTATATCTATATATATATATATATTGCAAAGGGATTAATCATACATGTCATATTCTTATGCAATCCCTCCTTTGAGAGATGCCACATAGAATGTGATGTGGCAAGTGTAAACCAATTAAAAAAAAGAAATAAATATGATTTAACCTAATCTATTATAATCTTTAACTTAATCTATTAAATACCTAATCTACTAAATCAAAATATTAAAACTTTATTATTTTTTCTCTCATGTTTCCTCCCATAACTTTTAAACGTTAATATCTTTTATATACGAGATTTTTTAAAGAAAAAAATTACACCAAATTAACGAGCGTTTTATTATCTTTCCAACGAGTACCATAGTGTTATATAAAAACGGAGAAAAAAATGACTATTTTTTGTAACCCAACAAGTATTGTGTCGGGTTTGGGATTAGTTCAAAAAAAAATGTGGGTTTGGGTCGGGTCTGGGATTAGGTGATACCCGACCCGATTACCCAAAACCACATACCCAAATACCCGAACTATATACCCGTTCATATACCCATGAATTTTTTAACGCATAACATAACCCTTAAACTAATGCGTTCGATATTTAAATAATTAACTTTTTTTTTCTTATTTCATGTTAGTTATTTTTAGAATGATCGATTACAAACTTCCGAATTCATTTGTAATGGCACTAGATTTATACCCCGGCGCAGAGATTCGTTTTTTTAATATTTGAATATGATAACTTATGGCAGAGATTTGTTTAAAATAATAATAATAATAATAATAATAATATATTTTATTATTATTATTAGATATTTCAACCCGGGACGCTCCGGGATAAAAACTAGTATATAATAATTATCACTTTTTTAACTTCATTAGTTCCACACTACTCATGAAAATAAAAGTGTCGATTGTTGACCTTTTCACTTCAGTGGAGAACAACCAGTCAGTGATACGGACATAGTGCTATTAGGTTGTCAAGATTTCTAGCAACCGGCCATGTTGTTTTCTATCCAAATAAAATCACAAGTTCATTGTATCATAATAAATGAGATAGTATACATTTTAAGACCTATACGCCAATGAATTGTGGTGGTGAATAAGGCGTGTGTCTTGTGTTCTAACTTCTAAGTTGCTATCGGCGTCGATTCCTGCAACAAGTCAAGATAGAGATCGTTAGAATGGCCTCTAAACATGTGTCTTGTGAGAGGCCTCCGATGGCATATGTGATCGTCACTAGTGTTTTGTCTATGGAGAATCCACGAAAACGATTAAGTGTTTGTCTATGGAGAATCCACGATTGTCACTCGTGTTTTGTCTATAGAGATCGTTAGAATGGCCTCTAAACGTGTTACTTAATTTGCTATATATATCTAGTATCAGGAAATCGTTGTGCCTAGGTTTTTAGCGTTTCAACCAATTAGTGTGGGAACGTTACAATTTTTAGATTATTCTTCATGTAAGAAGAAGTATATTTAATGTTTATATACTTATATCTAACCATCACAATCATTTATATAGTATCTACTAGATAATTGCCCGCGTGTACACGCGGTTCACCAAGTTACAATTATATTAAAGAGTCAATTAAGAAGAAAAGACTTAAAGGGGAAATAGAGGTCAAACGGGTTGAAAGTAACCCATATTCTATTTTTATTGCATACAACATTACAACATCAAAATTGCTTTATTCAAAGGTTTAGATTATAATTGTAATAATGTTGTTTCATAATCACAATTAATGCATAAAAAAGTGGAAAACAAATCTTGTTTTGACCAACCTCTTAACCATCAAGGACAAAAGCAACAACGTGAGCCCTCATCAGGTTTTTCATGAACTGAACATTGCTCAAAGATGATGCTCCTTTCTTTGACTTAGTCCTATACAGCCAACCTGATGTGTCCACCTAAAAAACAACCAAATTTTAGAATTTATTAAATGAAAAATAACAGAATGCAAAAGTAATCCATCAACTTATGCAACAATAATGTTCATTTCTTACTGTGCAACAGTCAAGTCTATTAGACATAACTTTAACAACCTAAGAACTCAATCAATCAGAAATGTCAAAACATCAAGAGACCAAAAAGGACGCAACTTTTGACCATCTAGACTACAATCTATCAGTAAATGTTTCAAAAGTTAACATCCAAAATCACTTTGTTCAGCTGAAACCTTATGAGTCTTGCCATCAAGTTCGGCCAGCTCAATTTCAGGGGCAGTCGCAGGATAAGTGACCGGAATATCAAACTGATACTTGAGCAGATTATGCACATACCAACACTTTCCAGTCCATCGTGTCCCTAAGGGAAAGAGTGAATAATTAATCAAAACAAATTACATAATCAGAAGAGGAGTTATAATTAATTCATATTGTAAAATAGTGAGAATATTAGTGAACCTAAGTGGACTTAGTTAAAACGTATATAAGGCAAAATAATTAAGAATGGAGAAGATGCCCAACCACACTATTATTGTTGGGATTGTTGGAGAAGCCTCCATGGCCACTGCAAATCAATACAACATAATTAAAATTCAAAACTAAAAAATTCAATCATGCCCCTTTTGACTTTTGTAGTCAGATGGGTTATTTGGTTGAATCCAAAATTAAAGGGCATCATTTTTCTTATCTAATTTGGTCATTATACTTCACATAATGTATAATACTGAGATATTGAAAAATTAGCAACACACTTGTGTCATCTCAAATTTGGTCATTATACTTCACAAATTGTTACTAAAAGAAAACTTCGGGTCTGAATTAAACCTAGAGGCACCTTCATTGGTCAAAAGAAAACTCCAATTAAGAGCAAAGTATTCACCTCCGCCGTCTAACAAAAAGCATTGCACTTAAGCGGTACCCATTTGACCCATTCCATTTTGAAGGTGTTTTCAACCTGCTGCTCCGATATCATCAGTCTCTTAACAGCTGCAACTGAAAAGTTCGGGTCTGAATTGTTATCCCATCTCCAGGAATCAGACGCTGCCCTGAAACAGTCGACTGTTACAGCAGTGCAGCTCTGCTGCAGCTGCTGCAACTTCTGCAGATCAGTCTGGTTCGGCGTCCATTCCCATAGCATTCGTGTTATCCTTTCATGTAGTTGCAATCGGTCAGCCACCCAACAGGTTTTATGTCGCTCTAATCGGTACAGATTCATGTCAACTTGACCACTATACATACATTAAAAAAAAAAAAAAAAAAAAAACCATTCATGATTTTTTTTTTGAAAGGCCAACAAAATTCCATTCCACAAAAGAACCTGACTAACAGAATATTAGCCAGGACACCATACAATCCACCAAAACAAAACAACAGACCATTTAACCAAAAAAATTACATCACCAAAAAACTATGTCAAAGAACCAAGGTTAAAGCTGCACCAATCTGCCCAAAGAAGATCCAATCTTGCCCTATTTTTTAACCACAAGAAACTAAAGCTCTTCACGTCTTCTTTCATTCTCCCAATGATGGCCTTTTTTCTGTTGAAGATTATGTCGTTTCTCCACTTCCATATAACCCAAATTACGGTTTGGATGACTCCAAACACCGCCCTTTTCCACTTTGTCGACCCAGGTAGACGCTTATGCAGAATTGCAAAATCTTTCAGCTCCAACACAAAAAATGGCTGCAGCCCGCACCAGTCTGTTACAAAAGACCACAGTTGCGCAATAAACACGCAGGACACGAACAGATGCGATGCTGATTCCAGGTCTTCATTACAGAACCTGCATCGCGTATCTTGCATAACTATATTCCTTCTTGATAGAGCCTCATACGTAGGTATTCTGTCTTGGATAAGCCTCCACATCAGAAAATTTACTTTTAACGGTACCCATGAATTCCACCCAAACTCGATTCCACGATCCACGAAAAAGTTGCTTTGCGCCAAAACTCTAAGACTCCGAACAGTAAAAGTATCAGACCCATCCGCTTCCCACGACCACCTGTCATCGCCCAATCCCAACCCAAATCCTGAGACAGCAGACGAGAGCTGCAACAGCTCAGCCACTTCATCTGGTTGTACCGGTGCCCTTTGCCAAGAAAACTTGACATACCCAACCCCGTTCATTTCCCGAACCCGCTCCGCAATGGCTGCATTCTTTGCCCTTTCCAGCCTGAACAGGAGAGGATATTTCTTACAAAGCGGTTCATCGCCTAACCATTTTTCCTTCCAAAACAGCACCCGACTGTTCGACCCAGGTTTTCCCCGGAATAAACCCAACAAATCCACCCCAATAGCCTCGAAATCCCCCGCAATGAAGCAAAAGTGGGAAAAGTGGGAAAGCAATGATTTTGAGTGGTTTCCATAGCCCACGTAATGCAATGATTTTGAGTTTTGCGGATCGCCATTCGAAGCTGTGACGAATTAATTGTGTATTTAGTACAATTGAAAAAACAACAGGGTCATGGTAGTTAACTTTAATACTCGTAATTTTGTATAATAGGTAAAATGTAAAAGCGAATCCCAAGTCTTAACCTTTTTGAAGTCCGTTGAGCAGGAATGATGGTAGACCTTTTGTGAATCAAGAATCAAATCGGCATCACGTCTTATCAAATAGAAATATAGAATTAGTCATTTGGTTTACCTGCAAATTAACGTTAAAAATGATCAATTAATTAATAAAGAAAACATCGGACCAACCATTATATTCAGCCATCAAAAGACTTGGCTGCTGTTTTTTAAGTTTGTTCTCATGTTGAGGCAAACATGTATGGTTTAAAATATAGAGTAAAAAGATAAGAAATATGTAGATCACAATGTTAAATCAAATTATAATAGGGGCAGAAATAACATCGGAAAAAAAAAGAAGCAAAATTTAGCCTGAAAACGAAAGATACAACAAAGATTCAATATGAAAATGCTCAAAATTACAACAATCAATACCTAAGTATAGGTTAGTCAAATCAATACCAACTTGATGAGGCACAGATCATGGGTTGCAAGAAGAAAAGAACACACATGCCATTCTCGATGACGCCACGCCATCACTAAGGATTAATCTGACCAAGATCATTATAGCCTGCCGATATTAGAAATTTAGAAGTATGTAGAAAACAAAAAGGCATTAGACACACAACCAGTAAAGAACCACTTAATTACACTATATGGTAAACGAAAAGAATGTGATTGTAAAATACAAAGTTAGTCATCGATCTCCAAGTTTTGCAACCTTGTATTCTTATATTGAAGCCTTAAGTATCATCTCATCACGTAGAATCATCACCTTAATTCAACCCTTCAAGATCAATAAACCTTGCTACACTCAGAATTCCTTCAGCCAATAAACCCAAATTAAATTAGTGTTTCAATAATCATCACCTAAATCACTCGTAAGGGGGTGGGTAGGAAAAAAATAAGCCCTAACTATATTGAGAGTAAACTAAAACGACAAAGCAAGTCGAATATACCTCAGTTCTTAATTGATTCAGTCGTAGCAAACCTGGATCTGAAACAAAACTGATGTCAAGAGTTATGGGCCTTTACAACTTATGAGGCCAAAATTGAAAGTGAAATAATGTTTTGCCTTGAACTTTAGTGACCAAATCACATATCCACACATTCAAATGAATCAAAAACTAAATCACTTACATATACGAATTATGCCACAACAGTAGCTGGCTGTAAAGCTGCCGCCAGAGACGATGTCAACTGGAACGACCACCGCCAACGGGTAACCGAGGGCCTCCACCGCGTGAAATGCAAAAACTTTTTTACAATTAAACAACTTGTTTATCATTGCTCAACCAACATCAAATCTCACAATCAAAGTTTGTTACCTACAAAATGGAGACCGGAAATGAAATCGTCCAATGAAGGTGCAATGTCAGCTCGATTTATCTCTGTCTTCTTTACAAAAACGACAACCATCAAGAATCATTAACCGATGCTTGGCAACAAAACCTACCCAAATAGAATAAATATTGGAAAAATAAAACACTGACCTTTTTGCCACTTGCGGCTAAGCCCCAGGTGAGGCGTTATGCACCTTAAGTGTGCCTAACGCCTTTGATAACTATGCTTTACATGAGACAGTTTAAAAAAAAAAATACATGATACAGAACTCTTGCTCCGTGCTAATTTACACCAAACATTACTGTATAAATATATATTGGAGATAGATAATTACCGCATCAGACATGTAAGCACGATCAGGGTCATCAACAATGGGAGAAGGCGTCCCATCATAGTCAAGAAACATAACAATCTGTTTCCCTTTCGACGCATTCATAATTTCACCAAACATGTCCAAGGCGATTCGGATGCCGGTCCTGTTTCACCCAAACACAATTTTAAATAATAAATCTCAACAAAATCATAACAGAATAAATAAAACGATCATAATCACTAACCATCGACGTCATCTGATCTTGACCAACTCTTCAATTCGATGTCGGAGAAGAAGCCCTCATCAATTCCACCCACGTGTTAATCCTTGTTCCACCGTTTATTTCAATCAAAACAGAGACCAAAAAACCTTTAATCGACTAACAAATCAGTAAACAAAATGATGTATCATATAAACCCTAAAATAATAATCGAACATCACGTATCATAAGAAAATAATTGAAATCAATCAAAAACAGACATAAAAAACATTAATCGACAAAGAATCAGCAACAAAGACGAAAATTAGGAGATGAAGAATAAGAGGCTAGGATCGAAGAGATAATACCTTGATAGGAGATGAAGAAGAAGACGGTATTTGGACTGAAATCGGCGATCGCCTCTCTGCTAGGGTTTGGTCAAGGATGCAACAATTGGGATAGTGTGTAGCGTGTTATGTCCGCATCCTTTTGTTTAGGTATTTATATTTTCTGTTTTTTTTTTTAAATCAAAAAGTTTATTAAATCCCACAATGAGACACTTGGCACAATATGATTGGCTACACAATTGAGGATGAATGTGGGAGTGCCAAGTGTACTCATGGACTTTTGTTTATTAGGTATATAGATATAGATGCGTTCATAACGGCTAGCTAGTTCTTTGGTAGATGATATTACCCTTACTAGCTTAATAGGATGTCACCTATGTGTATATATAGAGATATTATTAATTAGATAATGAGGGTTGGCTTAATAATGACCATAACAACACTCACGAATTCGTCTCTCATCTCTCTATCAACTGTGTTCTCCATGAACACATAAAGTCATCAAAACTCTACACCCTAAGGGAACCAAACCATACTTACAAGACGTCGTCTTTCAATACTCTTTGTGCTAGCTAGACTAACCAACTTATCAGCTATCGTTTTATTACGTGTTCCATTACATACAATACATACAGAACTGATCAACACTTAGTAACTAAAAAAATAAGAAATACATTATTGAGTGAATTTTTATCCAAGTAATTGATGAACAAATTTGCAAAGATTATCAAAGTAAAAAAATAATATCAATAGAGAAAAATAACTAAATTGTAAGGATAGATGCTGGCATTATGTCATGACCTGCTCAAAAATCAACCCAAACAACACCAAATTTTGCTCACATATTCAGATCACAAGGTATTCTGGTTTTCAGAAAATTCTACCAGCTTCAAGAGACATTAAAGGTTGGTCATTTCTTACAAAAATCAGGTTTTGAAGACAAGAATTATCAAGGAGGATCTAGAGATTTTCAACCAAAATATTAAAGATATTAATCTTTGAATATCTATAATACTCCTTGTAAATATCCAAGATATTATGTATATTTTATACTTAGAAAACTTTAGATTAGGAATAATCTAGAATAAGGAACGAGTACAAATAAGTGATCTAGGCACATTTGGTAATCACCTTAAAAAATCTCTAAGCATTCACCTTGTAAAGTATTGTAGGACTCTTTTTACCTCTTCCTTGTAATTGATAAAAGTTTGGTTGATTACCAATCTTGTTATTCTTGTATCTATCACTTCCGAATCACATTATAGTCATGTCAAAGGCTGATCTTAGAAGGAGTCTAAGAGCCGCACACGAGTTAAGAGAGTTATTCCGTGACAATTAGCTCATAATTTTTTATTAAGTGATTGCGATAATAAAAACCTACTATTAAAGAATAGTAGAATACTCTTAATTTTTTTTTGTGTTAATATTCAGTGGCATCCTTGAAGAGTTATAAGTGCTCATTCCGAGCTATTAAAAAGTGTATCCCTTAGCCTTATATTTTAAATTTTAAGCGAGCATTAGGCTTATAAACGGGCTAATAAGTTTTAGTTTTAAATGAGTTTTCATCAAGTCTTAAGTTTAAAATAGGTTTTCTATTAAAACAACACACATGCACATACACGCACACGCTCACACACACACAACATATGTATATAGGCATTTTTATAAATAATGTGCCTCCGAATAAAACGGGTCCTAATCATTGATCCTCCCCGGTCACCCTAAAAACCTCCTATCTTAATATTTATGTAAAGTCAAATTTCACATTAAAAAGTGAGATGTTAATTACACAAACTTTCAAAGTGGCCATGATGCCCAAAACTCAAACCGTACGTAAGCCCGTATTTGAACCTTCTATTTAATAATAATCATGTACCTCTCTTTACATAAACAAAAGGTGCTCAAGGATAGGAATAATATAATGAAATGTAGAAGCTAATATCATACCTTGTGGTTGTGGAGGTAGACTCATGGGCAAATAGTGGCCATGAAATGTGACTTTAGCATATAATATATATGGTGCCTAGTAAAAGAAAGCAACTAAACATTCTTGTTTGTTTGAACAAGCCAAACCAACCATGTTATATGCATGGCTAATTAGACCCAATAGACGCTAGACTATAGTAGATATATGTGGGCGTCCACAACACGTGTTTGATGGCCAGTCGTTTCTTCAAGTGTCGTTATATGTTTGATTTGGTTTAGGATCGATTGTATATGCTATGCTAAGATTGATGTGTCTCCATCAAGCAAATCAATTTACCTTAGATATATACAATGTGAGGTAGTTCTTCATTGTATGCTTGTTTCTGTATAGTGAGAAAACACAATAATTTGTATCATTCTTTTGTTTATGGTAGGATGATTGAAACAACTCAATTACATTATTTTATGTGAGTGATGAAACTTAGTACTCTTACAAGTCATATTATCCGCTTATTTATATATGAAAAGATCTACAAATGACAAATGTCATTAAACCTCATTTGTTATTCTCTTATTATGCACTCATTCATACGTGTTTGAAGTAGTTGATAGTGTTGGAGAACAAACTCACGTGATATGAGTGGATAGAATCATATGTTTATAGGCAAGGATAGTTTTTTCACCACACAATAGTCTTGTATTGATATGTGTATGGATAATACATTGATACAAGTAGTTGATAGTGTTGGAGAACAAGCTCACGTGATATGGATAGTATCATATGTTTGTTTATAGGCAAGAATAATTTTTTTCACCACATAATAATCTTGTGTAGATGTGTGTACGGATAATATAATGATACAAAGTGAAATAAAGAAACAAATAATTACAAGAGTAGACTACAATTTTTGTCTATGATGTTTGCGATCAAACACCGTTCACTTTTAACACTCATCATCCCTGACGTTTCAAGCATTCACACATTTCATCTCTGTTCTTAACACCCGTTAACTTCTATGTTAATTACCCCCCACGTGTGGGGTAATTTCAACATCTCATCTATTAAAATATGTTTTCTAGATAAAAAATATAAAAAAATGTACTTTTTTATTAATTACTCTAGTAGAATAATTAGAGTAATTGCTCTAGAAATTCTAAAGTGATTAAACTATATGTATTTTTAGATTTCACAAACTAAAAGACATGTTTAATAAAGTGGATTTTTATTTTTTAAAAAATAAAATAAATTATCTCCTTCATTTCTCACGTTAAGATCACTTTGTAAGATAAGACTCATTTATACGAAACCTTACTCTATATATATAGTAACACTATATACGCTACAAGAAAATCGAATATTAGCGGCGACACTTTTAACAGCGACCCGCGTAGGTGTCACCGCTAAAGGTCTAAATAATTATCCACCATTTGATTATAAAGCAGACCCAATGGTCTGAATATATATATATATATTAATTAAGAAAAAAAGATGGACAACATTTTATGTCACATGTTATTAATATATATATTATTTAAATATCAACAACCATACATCATATGTTATATCTATATATCATTGTTGCTTGATGTTATATCTATATATCATTATTTAGGCAACGTGTATAAGACAATTGAGCTTATTTTAGAAGGGCAAAATTGTAAACTTGTCATATTTTAAGATGCCTAAATGGGTATGATAGTAAATTAATCACTCTTTCATAGTGAAATCATAGAAATTCAATTTCATCTTTGTCCTTCTTTTATCACCTCAATTAAATCTAGCAATTAAATTTGAGATTGAATGCTTCACCTTTTCATTTTCTCATCTTTAATGAATTCAATTTGAGATTTGATGCCCCACCTTTTCCTTTTCTCATCTTCAATGATGAATTAAAACCAACATCCCTCAATTTAATCAAAACCTCTCATACCATTGCCTTATCACACCGTTTTCTTTATTTCTCTTGGAAGCAGTCACCGAATGATATTGTTCAACTCCTCGACTAACTTTTGTGTTATGTGATTATCGATTATGATGTTGGTAAACCAACACTTATAGTCTTGCACACTATATTCTTTATTTATATTTATTTAGTTTTAAGCTTTTGTTAGTTCTTATATATATGTTTTTTTTTATTATTTTGTCCTTGTTTTCTTTTTTATATTCTTTTTATTTCAATTTTTGTATACTATGGTTTCATGTTTATCATTAAATTGAATTGTTTATCTTTTAGGATCAAATCTGTTTGTTTTGGAGACATCACAACTCATCAACCCATTTTCATGTACTTATATATTTTAGTTTATGTTATATTCTATAAAGTACACTTATTTTCTTCTACGTTATAATGTGATATTCACTTTCAATTGTCATTTTCGTTTTACCCGCATGGTTTACAATAAGGAGAGGGAAGCAAATCCTAGCTTAGTGGCATTTGATAGTGATGTGTGTGAAAGATTTATATTGTAATCTATCTTGTCAAGGCGCATAAGCGCACTCATAAGAGCTAGAAACCGTGTCTTTCAGATAACTACTCATATGGTGCGTTGGGCTGACCTTGAGCACCGCGCCCCTAGCGCGCACCTTTGACAACTTAGATTATAATTGGTGCTCACAGTCATGCATTCCATGTCATCATTTGGGTATAAATTTGAATTTTCGTTAATCTGACTTGAAATTTTAAAAATAAATTACAATTGTTTCTCAAATTACTTTGAATGATAACACTAGAGCTTTAATGACAATTTTCATGTTTTTTTATATATCCTAACATTATTAGGGTATGGCAAAACAACCCGAGCCCGATGGGAAGTTTGAAATATCACGATTGTATATCGCATTGTCGTGTTCGATGGGAAGTTCGGTTGGGCAAATTTGTAACTGTGTATCACATAAGTGTGTTCGATGGGAAATTTGGTTGGGCCAATTCTTGGGAAAAATAATATTTGTTGTGTTAAGAAAAACATTACAAACAAAAAAATAAAATTACAACTACGACTCACCTATGTAAATAAAAGAAGAAACATAAATGAACAAATAAGACATCTTACAATCAATTACATCACCCAAGAACAAATACTCGAGGTTTTTTTTTTGGGTTCAGGATTTCTGTGAAAAAATTACCCGCTTCTAATTTGGAACTAATGCTTTAATGATTTTGATACTTATTTGACATCTTTGTGTTTTTTAATTTACATGTATGTGTATTGGATCTTTATGAAACTAAAGTTGAATTTGTCAGGTAAAATTTGTTTCCTAGAAGGATTTTTCTCTCAAATTCTGGTGTTGCTTTCTTTAATTGATCAACGACTGTGTGTGTTTATGCAAGAGGAGGACTTGCTTAAGAAGCGTCAAGATCTACCCTCCCCATATCATTTTCTTAGAACTTTATACAATAAGTCGAGCAATACAAACTAAACTTTAAGGAATAAATGTTTGTCAACATGATTTACCCGCTGCAATGCGCGGCGAGAAAACTGCTAGCGTATTACAAGTTTTTTGGATCCCGCCGCAACGCCTGGGTAAACCCACTAGTATCTAATGATGAAGCGATTTGTGACCACAATAAGCTGATTTGCACCAACATTTGATGAAAGGTGATTGTGACAGTGCAGTTCCCATGGGCTATATTAAGTGACCTTGAGAGCATGACTATTCTAAGTTATAAAATACAAAACTCATAAAGAAAGGCCCTACACTTGTACCAATTTCCATTATCACTTGAGCCGAGCGATACACCCGCTCACTAAATCTAACCACCAAAAAACTTTGAAGTCCCAACAATACTGATTTACCATTTCTTTTATTTCCTTGTAGTGCTATCAAATAAATAAAATTAAGAAATGGTAGAAAGGGATACTGGGTATTGGTGTGCTCACTAGTCAAAAGTCGTTGCGCCTTGACGGTTTAAAGTTAAACTAAGTCGATTCAAGCTTCAGTGTCTCACGGTTTTGCCTCGCCTTCGATGGGTTATATTACAAACCAAGAATGGTTAGCCACTTATAATCCATTATTACTTGAAAGAGTTAGTTTTAAGCTGGTAAGGGTCTAGGGGTATAAACAAATCAAGTAGAACCTAAGTATCAGAGGTGTCCCTAAAAATCGTTGAAAATTTACGTACTCTATTCGAGTGGTTAAAAATAGGCCTCTTAGGCCCAAATTTAAGTGTTAAATGAGTGATATAAAAAAATATATACATATATATAGGATTTTTTTTTTAAAAAAAAAACTATGCGCTCAAGATTTAGGGACCCTGTCCGGTTGACTTCCTCGTTGATTCGCTTCATGCAAAAATATACGGTTTAAATATATTTAAATAATATTATTTAACGTTAATAGCATATTCATAAACCTTTCACCATTCAAGAAAAAAGCATCATAAACCTATATTGTGTGTATATACATACATATATTTATACATATTATAAAAAACAAACTTATAATTAGATAAATAAATATTGTTATGCAACTAGTATTTTACCCGCAGATGCTGCCTCACGAGCATGTGGCGTATCAAGCTGGCTTAAATACCAATACGATACGCTGATGTTGCGCAACATTTAGAATAACTAAATTTAACTAACATCATTGATCGCATACTTATATATTACAAAATTTTACAATAAATTATTTTAACACATAACACATTTAAGTCAAATTGGAAAAAATCTCACACGCACTTTGCGACGTGTTACCTTGGAAAATTTAAAACGAAAAAACTTGCGAACTATGAGAAAATATGAGGGACCAAAGTTGAAAGTAAAAAGTGTTGGGGCTAAACTATAAAAGATGAAAAACTGTGGGTTAAAAGTAAATGATCAAAGGGTTCAAATTTAGCTGTGCAAACGAGCCACGACGAGTCTGAGCTCAAAAAACTTATAAGAGCTCGGCTCGTTAGACATTTCATAAGCTCGAGCTCGACTCGTTTACTATCTACTAGTTAATATATTAAATAAAAATAATATACATAATAGGCTTGCAGAGCTCGGTAAACGAAGCTCGGCTCGTGCTCGTTCAGTGGCGTAGCTTTTAAAGGTTGGGGAGGGGCGGCCGACCCCCCCGAATTTTCGCTCAGAAGTTCCGATTATATAGTATTCGTATAGAAATTTTTTTGTATATACAGTTTCGACCCCCCGAAATTGGTTTTCGACCCCCCGAAACTAGTGATTTCCGACCCCATGGTGACTTCCGACCCCCGTAGTTTCGGGTCAAGCTTCGCCACTGGGCTCGTTTAGTAAAAAACTTAATTAAGGGGTAAATATTATTAAATATTAATAAAACTAATATTATACTAAGGCTCGATGCGTTTGACGAGCCTCACATGCCATAATCTAGCTCGATTTTGATTCATAAACTAGTTTTGTTTTAGGCTCAAGCTTAGCTCGGCTTGTTTCGAGCTTTTTACCGAGCCGAGTTTAAATAGTTTGCGAGCTGCTTAGCTCATTTGCACTTCTAGGTAAATTGCATGTAAACCTTTATTCATAAGATTGTTTTTAATGTCTTGGATTTATATGGTTGGTATTTCACTATTTATGTATCAATGTGGGTCTATTCAGAACCTTAAAAGTGACTATTCCATATTTAAGATTTTTATGTTGGTACTCTGCAAAGATGAATGCAGATTAATGTTGTTTTCTGTGAGTTGAATTCTGACTTTACCCTTTTAAAAACAAACGGTTTTAGATTTTTAGGAATACGAAGGTATGTTGATATTTGCTAATCATTTTTAGTTTTCATTTTATCGAGTGCACTTTTGTTAGATTTGATGGAAATTTAGAGTATGGGGAGTGGAGCATAGGTTTAAGTGAGTTGCTCACCCATGCCTCAAACACTACCCTATGGTGGTGTTAGTTGAGCGTGGCCCAAGGGGCTTGGCTTTTTGCCCGGGCGTGGGGCTTGGGTAGGTGGGTTGGGTGACATATTGTGATAGGTCAAAAGCTATTGGGTAACGGCTCAATGGATTTGGTTCAAATGAGAACCTTTTTCCAAATTGAGAACTAGAGAACCATTCTGGGCCACACATTTCTCTAAGGCAATTTTTTTTTTTTTTTTTTTTTTTTTTTTTTTTGCAAAAATCGCTGCTTTATATGTAAGAAATTTTTTTTTTTATTTTTTTTGTATTTTTTTTTTCAGTATACACATGTGTATAATTGCATTATACACATATGTATAATGCTATATACACATATGTATAACTGAAATATACACATATGTATAGCTGAAAAATGCTATATACACATATGTATAAATGAAAAAAAAATTCAAAAAAAATAAAAAAAATTTTTTTCCTTGCATAAAAATGTGCGATTAAAGCAAAAAAAAAAAAAAAAAAATTTTTTTTTTTTTTTTTTTGCCTTTATATGAAATGTGTGGCTCAGAATGGTTCTCTCAGTTCTCAAATAGGGGTTGGTTCTCTTAGGATCTCTACCCACGGCTCAATTTAAAAAAAAATTAATAATAATATTAATTACATTCAACCAATTATTTATAAAATCAACTCATTTTTTAATTATTCTTTCTACATCTTCTCTCTATTTTTATAAAAACTTATTTAAAAAAATAAATATATAAATCCACACAACCGAGGCTTTGATCCAAACAACCCATTTGACTACACTGAAAACCCGAATCCTAGTCCACCACCTCCACCTGTTCGCCCAAGAGCAAACCTCCCGCCTAAAAAACATTCTTTACTCACCATGTCCCGATCTAGCAGGTTTCACATCCTACATTGGCAGACGTTTATTTACAAATTTTCCATATGACGATTCCTCAATTCCGGTACGGCTTACTCAACAACCCGTTACAATGACCCAAACGCCTTTACCTCTACCCGAAACCGAACTGGAAACACAACCACAAAATATTGTTGGATCCTCAACAGGAAAAAAAAAGTTACAAAAAGAAGTCATAAGAAGAAGACCGGTGAGGAGAAAGCAATAGCCACCGCCCAACGAACTCAACAAAATGGACGACCAACGAAGAAACTGCTTTAACAAAAGCTTGGATAAGCGAATCAGAATGCTTGACTCTAGGTATTTTTTTAATTTTTTTAAACATAAAATATGTTGTTTTTATTTAGTTTTATTGTTACATAATATATATATATTCTTAAGATTTAGTTTTGTTGTTATATAATACATATTGTTAAGATTTAGTTTTATTGTTACACAAATATATATTGTTAACCATGACTAATTTTTTTTAAATAGGAAATAATCGACATAAAGCCGATTTTTGGAACGACATAAGCAATTCGTTTCATAAATTGATGGACCGAGCGTTCTACCGAGCGAGTGATAGTCTCTCGTCGAAGTTTATCGAAATAAACAAAGCCATGACCGCATGCAAGGGTTTCTATTATAACGTAAGAAATAATCCAAGTAGTGGTGAGATGGATGGCGAATTCGTATCGAATGCGATTAAAGCTTATCATGAGGATAAGGATAAGAATACGGAGTTCAAGTTTATGCATTGTTGGGATGTGGCGAAACACTGTCCAAAATGGTCGAACGTCCCCCTTGATAGCGATTCGTCAAAAAGGACGAAAATAAGTTCGTCTCAAAATCGTTCGGTTGCTCGTGATAACTTGGATGATACTAACTTGGATGACGATGAGTTCGATGAGGAATTGAAACGCCCACCCGGTATAAATAAGGTAAAGAAGAGGGCCCAAAGATCACGTGCTTCGGCTTCGGGCTCGGGATCAGGCTCGGGTAAAGGTAAAGATGCGTACATCGGGCAGTTGGACGATTTAAATGATAATATCGTTCAATTCAATACCATTCAACAAAAAAGGCCCGACGAGAAGAAAAGCATTCGGGATGCTTTGAAAAAAAATGACTTTGAAAGAAAAACGCGAAGATTTGAAATTTCTCGCTATGCCCGTCGATCACCTCATCAGTCCCGAGTTAGAAATGATGTTAAAAATGAAACGCGAGATCATGGAAAAACATAACATGTAATGTAATTTTTTATGTCTTTTTTAGTGTTTGTTGTTTTATTTCTTTTTTTTTCTAGTGTATTTTTTTAACTTAAGGCCTTTTTTTAACTTAAATGCCGTTCAAAAAAATAATTAATTTTTTTTAAATTTAATGTGTTTTTACTTAATTTATATGAATTAGTATATATATTAATTCTTAACTGTCGGTGGAATAGTATTCTTCACTCTTTTTGCGTTTTCCCCCACAACAGTACTACATCGTGATTGGGCCACGCTTTCAGCTTTTATTGGGCCAAACATCGATCTCTTCTTTCTTGATGATCACAGCTGCACGTCATCACAGCTTTGCTTCTTCGTCTATTGCCTCGATCTGTGGTTTTGTCTCATTAAATCTTCATACAGAATTTGTCCGTTACCGGCAGTCGTCCAACACGCCGTCGGGGAACGTTAATTGGGACGTGTTAGTCGCCGCCTTTACCACCGGCGCTGTTGTATGCTCTGTCACCGGTCTAAAGTTCCTCTAAAGTTCCTATAAGGTGACGTGGGTGGTGGTATCCTTATTTGGAGAGTAGTGCGGCCGTAGCTCCGCCGCAGCGCTGCCGGAGGCGGCGGATATCAACCGACCTCCTTCTCTCTGTAGCTCTCTTTTGGTGGCCCGCTTCCACTACGGTTGTGGTGAACGTCGGTCGTTCCTGAATTGTTTAGAGAGAAAAAAATGGGTTTTTTAAGAGGGAGGAAGAAGATCAGGATGGGTTGTTGGTTTAGAAAAAGAGAGAGAAAGATGATGTTTCATATTATCTCTATATATTAAAGAAATTACACATGAACAGTGACTTATTGTGATTGGTGCAAGTCACCTTATTTCTTGCCTTCTGCCGGGTAATTGATTTTTTTTTTGCCAGCCCAATTGAAGAAACACCAATATAACAGTATACTAAAATGATAGCACAAGTAAGGACGTTATTCTCATTAATGATTCAATGATTATTACAGGACTATGATTGCTACTGTTACAGCGCTTCGACTATAATCTAATTCTCGTAACTATGATTCTCCCTCTCTCTGATTGTTCATTCCTTTTCTTCGTCTGACCTCATAGGGTATTTATAGGCCACCTGAGGTCTTCTGTGATTGGTCGAGGGGAGAATGACAGCTGGCTGTACGATTAGGCCGTTGTCATTCGTTGCGCTGTTCCTTCGCTATTGGTCCACGTGTCCTTGTCTGTCCTTTCTTGTACTATTCTGTACCTCGTACCTGCAGGCGATCGTGGAGCAGGGAATGGACGTCTCTTATTGGCTGGATGTCCCTTTCCTGTCGGTTATTAGCTGTCACATTACGAGGTACCCCGCGCCGCTTTCTAGAAGCCCACGTAGGCTTGTTGTGTCGGCATATGTGGAGATGTGGGCCCGTGCGCTTGCGCGGTTCCCTATCTCTTCAAGTCCCCCCAGTGTAGTGTGCTGTATGCGTTGCATGCAGGGCGCTGCACTAAAAGGAAAGAAAAGAAAAAGGAAATTGTTGTGTTTTTGTTAAGTTGTTTATTTTGTTTAAATGCGGCTGCGCGTTGTGCAGCGTCATTCCAAGTGGGTTTCCTGCGCACGTCAGTAATTAATGCACACATCAAATGTGTCAGGGTGCGGGGCGGATGGGACAGGTTGGTAGCCGAAAAGTTTCTGACAGTTGTACTGCTGCAGGGACAGGTGGGCCCGACCTGTCGCTTCGCATGCTCCCTGTCCTTCTCTCTCCTGACGTGTCACGCTCTTATCGGTCGGTCGTGCCACACGACTGTAACCGTCTGTGTGGCACGTGACTTGCATATAAAAGGGGTCGTTCCTCCTTCTCTTCTATTCACACACTTACAAATTTCGAACCTTATCAAAAGAAAATTCTGTCTGCATTCTTCAAGAGTTGAGTTCCCCTTTTTCGAAAAATTCTTATCTTTTTGTAATGGAGAACGTTGTTCAGATTCCAAGAAGAAGCGTGGTGGCTCGAGAAGGAGAGACGATGGTTCTAAAAAAGGGCCACCACACGCCGGCGAAGTTACGGCAGTGTGGGCAAAAGGAGAGTTTCGTAAGTTTAGGAAGGAACATGCGTTTCCTTCTAGCTATGGTGTTGAGGCTCCTGCCCCCGATAAAACCATCTTGGAGCCTCCAGTTGGCAAGATTGGGTTGTACGCTACGTACTTCAAGGATTGTAATTTTAGGGTTCCGGTGACTTGTTTTTTGAAGACGTTCATTCAGACTGTAGGCGTACATGTTAACCAGATTCATCCCGGTTTGATGTCGCGGCTGATGTTCTTTGAGTTTTGTTGTCACTCTCAGAAGATCGAGCCGTTAGTTGACATGTTTTATGTCTTCTATTCTCTCTGCTTTGTAGAGAGTTGGCTGTCTTGCAGGCCACGCGCAGGAGTGGCTCCTTGTGCTAAGGCAGGAGTGAAGAGCTTTCGTGATTGGAAACCTAAGTTTTTCTGGATCAACAAGGGTGTTATCCCTATTGTGATGGGTCGGTTGGACCCGGATGATGGTGCGCCAAAGGCGGTGTTGATTGACTACAAAGATCAAGATTGGTTCCAAACTCTTACTGCGCATCCAGTGGATTTGTGTGAAATCCCTGAGACGGCGCTGGTGATGGCAGGGATGAGCCTGAAATATGATATTCGGGGGCGTAATCCTCATCTGACTGAGGATGGCAAAGGTTTGTCTCTCGGGGTACGCTCCTCAGTGTGTTTGCTTTACGTCTGTATTTACTTGTTTTGTTCTTTTGCAGATGTGGAGAGTTTACATAGCGTGCTGTTGGGTGGTGATAATATGGGTTTCGCCTTCAAAGAGCTCGCGGATGGGGAGCTGTATATATTGGAGAAGGCGTGGGACACGCTTGTTCGTCCCCAACTGGAGGTTGTGGCGCAGGAGGGTGTCAATGCGCCTTTGCAGATAACTGAGACAGGTGAGCCTTTTTCTCAATTTGATAACCCCTCTCCGGTGAACATGTTCATGCGGACGGGTTGTCCTTTTATTGTTATTTCAAGTGATGAGTCGTCTGACTCTGGCGCATCCTCTTCTCCGCGTTTGTCGTCCGCAGGCGGAAGCGAGAGAGAAGTATTACCAACCTTTGTTGCGGACGACAGCGGAGAGGAGACGGAGTCTGAAGAGTTTGTGCTCCGTCGAGTGAGGCAGCCAAGGGCTGGGGTAGCGCATGATGGTAGTCGAAGTGGAGGTGTTGCCTTTATTTTAGACCATGAGGTCGTTAGCAGGTATCTTCAAAACTACAACCCTATTGAACGAAGCTACGTTGAACTTTCAGATGCGTTCACGGACGAGGGAACAGCTGCGTTGAAGGACATGGTGGAGGGGGTGATTCTTCAGGCTCCGTTGACTGTAGAGACCGAAGTGGGTCAGTCTGTGGCCCAACAGACTCCGCAGAAAAAGAAGCGTTCGAGGCGGTCAAGTAGGGAGAGGAGAATCAGCGGGGAGTTGACATCGCCCGCTGAGAAGAGAGTGAAGCTGGACACACTCGTCCGGTCTGTGGAGGAAGACTTGTTAGGTGAGTTTGTTACCTGTTTCTCCCTTCTTTTTTTTTTATTGGCTAATGACCTTGTGTTTTTTTTTATAGCTTCGTTGTTGGGCACGGCCGCGCCAGAGGATGTGACTATTGCTCCCATTAACAAGGGGTTTGAGACTGGGCCCCTCAGGCCGGCGTCCCCTGAAAAGCGAGTTGAGGAGTCTGCGCGTACTGATGTGCAGGATAATGTGCTGGTTACTTCTATGTTGGCGGATCCGCCATCTCCCCATCGCCAGCCTTCTCCTGTGCAAGGATCGACTCCCCCGCGTCTTCCAACTCCGCCGCAATCGCCGTCGCCTGTGCGACTCCCTACTCCTCCGCGGAATGACCCGGAAGGTGATGAGGGAAGGGTGTCACCCACAGACATTAGTGAGGGGTATGGTCATGGAGTTGATATGACCGTGGATGATGAGGAGAACGAGAAACAGGTGACCACGGAGCCGAATCCTGGTCCTTCAGGTGTGCGCCCGGCTGAGGGCGAGGAGTCGTCCAGTGGCATTTTTGTGCCTAACTGGACGTTGACTCCGGCCGCTCGTTTTTTGAATGTGGAGGAATGTCGTCAATTTTTGGCGAATGTTATTCCTCCTGGTGAGCGCGAGCACCAGGCCACACGTCCTCGCGGGGACCTTATGGATGACCACATTTTGAGTGTGGCCAACATGTTGTCCACTTCCGCAGAGATAGTGCGGGAGTGGGGGTCCATGGCGCATGACCGTCATAGGTTTCATCAAGACTTACAGCGCGTGACAGAGGATCGTGACCGCGTGCAAGCGGAGCTTAAGCGTGCTAAATGGGACGCTGTTACTTTTCGCGAGGAGCGTGACAAGCTCCGCGAGCACATCTCTGAGAGGGAAGAGCAATGGAGGGTTGCTTGCGCGAAGGATAACGCGAAGATGGAGGCAACCAAGAAGCGCCTCAGTGAGATTGAAGCTCAGAGGGATGAGACCTGCAAAGAGTTGGAAGTGCAGCGGCGGCTGGTGCAGCAACATAAAGACAAATTGATTGAGGCCCGCGAGCTTTTCAAGGAGAAGGATCAGTTGATCGCTGACCTGCGTGAAGGTCATGATGGGTTGGACAAGGAAAACTTGTCCCTTCACCGAAAAGTACTTGAGCTTGAGGGGCAATTGTTAGAGGCCCAAAGTGATAAGGATGTGGCAGAGGAGGACCGCGCTTGGGTCCTGGGATGTTGTGTCCCTGAGGTATGTTTCTCGCTATTTTGCATTTGTGTTCCCACTATTTTGTGTTTGTTTGCACTAACAATATGTCTTGAATATCATGCAGGTCGCCCATCATGTGAAAAATTGCGCGGAGACGCGTCAGGCGGTGGCCGCAGTGAACGCAGCTGCGAAGCTTGTGGGTCGCAAGGCTGGCTTCATTGAAGGGTACCAACATGCGCAGGATGGGAGACCTTTGGAGGAATTTCCCTTGTACAAGCAAGACCTGGATGCTGTGTTTGCAAAGAAGGCCGCAGAGTTTGATGATTTGAAGTATGAGCTGGTGGACTTCGTTGTAAGCCACCGTGATCGTCCCAGCTGCTTTGAACTCAAGGAGTCATTTGACAAGGCTGGCTTGGTGCACACGCGCCATGAGTACGCGAAGCTCAAGGCGAGTGACTTAGCGGCTGAGACTCAGGCGGAGGGTGGTGAACGGTTGAGCTTGTCCGGTTCAGACGATGATGATCTTAGTGACACATCCTCCTCGTCCAAGAAATGAAGCTGAATATTTTGCCTTTATATAAACCTTGACTGTGTTTGTAGCTCCACTTTTGGTCTGTTTCGACGATGTGTAATGACTTAATGAACGATGTGTTTGCGTGTTTGAATGTTAGTAAGAATTTTAATTTTCTGTACTGTTTGGTTGTGCGATTTGTACATCTTTTAAATTTAGACATTGCATCTTAGTCATGCAATATTTTAGTGGCGCGCGATATCTTAGCCATATGGCGCGCCTGGTTTAGAGTTTTCCAGTTGTCTTGCAACTTTTGATTTGACAGTGTATCTTAGCCATACAGTGTTTAGGTGGTGCGCGATATCTTAGCATTATGGCGCGCCTGTTTTAGAGTTTGCAAGTTATCTTGCAATTTTTAATTTGACATTGTATCTTAGCCATACAGTGTTTAGGTGGTGCGCGATATCTTAGCATTATGGCGCGCCTGTTTTAGAGTTTGCAAGTTATCTTGCAATTTTTAATTTGACATTGTATCTTAGCCATACAATGTTTAGATGACGCGCGATATCTTAGCCATATGGCGCGCTTGTTTTAGAGTTTGCAAGTTATCTTGCAATTTTTAATTTGACATTGTATCTTAGCCATACAGTGTTTAGGTGGTGCGCGATATCTTAGCATTATGGCGCGCCTGTTTTAGAGTTTGCAAGTTATCTTGCAATTTTTAATTTGACATTGTATCTTAGCCATACAATGTTTAGATGACGCGCGATATCTTAGCCATATGGCGCGCTTGTTTTAGAGTTTGCAAGTTATCTTGCAATTTTTAATTTGACATTGTATCTTAGCCATACAATGTTTAGGTGGCGCGCGATATCTTAGCCATATGGCGCGCCTGTTTAGAATTTGCAAGTTGTCTCGCAATTTTTGACATTGTATCTTAGCCATACAATGTTTAGGTGGCGCGCGATATCTTAGCCATATGGCGCGCCTGTTTAGAATTTGCAAGTTGTCTCGCGATTTTTAGTTTGACATTGTATCTTAGCCATACAATGTTTAGGTGGCGCGCGATATCTTAGCCATATGGCGCGCCTGTTTAGAATTTGCAAGTTGGTATATGTAACGATATGATGGGTAACAGAATAGGAGTTTGGATTAGGGAAAGAAAAACGACTGTCATATTAAATGGCTAAACAGCCTTCATTACAATACGAGCGGTGATTACATATAACATTTTCTTAGTTGCGCTGCATTCCACGTGCGTGGGATCAGCTTGTCCTCTAGTGTTGATAGCTTATATGCTCCTTTCCCTAGCACTTCGGTGATGCGGTATGGACCCTCCCATGTGGGAGTGAGCTTGCCTGCTGGAAGCACTCCGCTGGCTTCGTTGTTTCTTAGGACAAAGTCGCCGACTTTGAAGGTGTTCAGCTTGACCTTGGCATTGTAGTACTTTTCCAACTGCTTTTTGTAGTTGGCCTCTTTTATCGCTGCCAAGTCTCGACGTTCTTCCAGCAAATCCAAGTTGGTGCGCAGCTCTTTTTCGTTGTCGGTGTGGCGTGCAGATAGGACTCTTGCAGAGGGGCACCCTATCTCGGCCGGGATGACTGCTTCGGAGCCATAGGTGAGGCTGAACGGGGTTTCGCCGGTGCTCGTTTTTGTTAGGGTGCGATTAGCCCATAGCACGCTCGGCAGTTCCTCCGCCCAGGCTTTCCCTTTCGTTCCTAGGCGTGCTTTGATGCCTTCGACGATGCTCCTGTTGGCGCGCTCAACCTGGCCATTGCCCTGTGGGTGAGCGACGGATGTAAAGATGGGTTTGATGTGCAGCTCTGTGTACCACTTTAGGAGTCCTCTATCCGCGAACTGTGTTCCATTGTCTGTGACAATCTCCATGGGTAGACCGAAACGGCAGATGAGGAATTCCCAAATGAATTTCTTTACTTGGTTTGCGTTGATCTCTGCTAACGGTTTGGCTTCTATCCATTTTGTGAAGTAATCAATTGCAACGATCAAGTATCTCCGCTTGCCTGTGGTCATGGAGAACGGCCCTACCAGGTCGATGGCCCATTTTTGAAATGGCCATGCGGATGTTACTGGTATCAAGTCGTTTTTGGGGCGCATGGTGTTTGGCGCATGGCGCTGGCAAGAGTCGCATCGTCGTATGATTTCCAGCGCGTCCAGATGCATGCCAGGCCAGTAGTAGCCGGCGTTCATGATCTTTGCCACCACCATGCGCGGCCCCGCATGTATACCACATATCCCTTCGTGGATTTCCCTGACAAGGTAGTCTGCGTCTGTTCCATCGACACACTTCAGCAATGGCCCCAAGTAAGATTTTCGATACAACACTCCATCTTGCATTTGGTACTGTAACGCTTTGTGTTGTATCTTTCTTGCCTCTGCGCGCTGACTTGGCAGTGTGCCTGTGGTGAGGTAAGAGACGATGGGGGTCATCCAGCTGTCAATACCTACTTGAATTACATGGACTTCTTTGGGCGGTACTGAAGGTTCGGCTAGCACTTCCACGCGGACCTCTTTTGCTAAATGGCCAAAGTTTGTGGATGCCATTTTGCTTAGAGCGTCAGCTGGTTTATTTTGACTGCGACTGATGTGGTCGATGGTGCAGCTTGAGAAAGTGGCCATTAATTCCTTCGCGTACCGAAGGTATGTTGCCATGGATGGGTCTTTGGCATCATACTTCCCGGTAATTTGTCCTGCCACCAACATGGAGTCTACATGCGCGAAAACGTGCTTGGCGCCCAGTTTTTGAGCGATGCGCAGGCCTGCGAGGAAGGCTTCGTACTCGGCCTCGTTGTTCGTTGTTTTGAATTCTAGGCGGATTGCGTAGGTGAACTCGGCCCCGTCAGGGTGGACGAGTCTGACTCCCGCGCCTGCGCCATCATCGTTTGAGGCTCCGTCCGTGTACAAGTTCCAAATTGCCTTTTCCTCGCATTGTTGCTGTGGGCCTTGCTCAGCCTTGCACTCTTCTATTTTTTCTTGTGGTACCTCGGCGATGAAATCCGCCAAGATTTGTCCCTTGATTGCTGGTCTGGACTTGTAGAAGATGGTATGCTCGCCTAACTCAATTGCCCACTTTGCCAATCTCCCGGACAGTTCTGGCTTGGAAAGCACATTGTTCAGCTTGTAATCGCTGAGCACATTGATTGGGTGTCCTTGGAAGTATCGGCGTAGTCTGCGCGATGCATGCACTAAGGCCAGTACCAGTTTTTCCATCGTTGTGTACCTGGTTTCTGCATCTGTCAGGACTCTGCTGATGTAATAAATTGGGGTTTGGACTAGTTTGCGATCCACCATGAGCACTGCGCTTACCGCCTTTTCTGTGGCGCATAGGTACATTGTCAAAGGTTCTCGTGGTAGGGGCGCAGTAAGCGTTGGGAGATCCATTAAGCAGGCTTTCATGTCCTGAAAAGCCTTCTCCGCCTCGCTGGTCCATTTGAATTGATTCTTTTTCAGGCAACTTTTTAGTGTTTCAATGAACGGGATGGATTTGGTTGCGTGGTTGGAGAGGAACCTGTTGATGGCGACCAAGCGTCCGTTCAGAGTTTGGACGTCCTTCAGCGTTGATGGAGATGGCATCTGTGCTATGGCTTGGATTTTTTCTGGGTTTGGTCGGAAGCCGTCTTTGGTGACGATTACCCCCAGAAACTTTCCCTCCTCCATTCCGAATGCGCACTTGCTCGGGTTGAGTTTCATGTGGATCTCTTTCAAGTGCTTGAAGGTCTCTTCAATGTCTTTCAACATCTGATCCTCTTCTTTGCTTTTGATGACTAAGTCGTCTACATAGACTTCGAGGTTTCTGCCGATTTGTAGTGCGAATGCGCGGTCCATCAGCCGTTGGTAGGTGGCTCCGGCATTCTTTAGCCCAAATGGCATTTTTGTGTAGCAAAAAACGCCTTTGTCTGTTCGAAAAGCAGTTTTGTCCTCGTCCTCGGGCGCCATTTGGATTTGGTGATAGCCTTTGTAGGCGTCCAAAAAGCATTTGAATCTGAATGGCGCGAGGGAGTCGATTTTCAAGTCTATTTCCGGCAAGGGGTAGCAATCCTTTGGGCAAGCTTTGTTGAGGTCAGTGTAATCCACACACATTCTCCAGCTTCCATTGCTTTTCTTGACCATGACTGGGTTTGCGACCCAGGTCTGGTATCTTGTTTCGCGCAGGATCCCTGCCTTCAATAGCTCATGGACTTGCTCGTTCATTGCTTTAGCCTTTTCTGCGCCCATGCTCCTGCGCTTTTGTGCAATCGGCTCAACCGAACGGTATGTGTTAAGTTTGTGTTGGGCGAGCTCTCGGGGAACCCCCACCATGTCTGATGGTTGCCACGCGAAAACGTCTAAATTTTTTCGCAGGAGCTGCTTTAGGCGTTCCCGTGTGTTCTCCGAGATGGCGGCTCCCAGTGTTACCGTCTGTTCTGGGAACTTGGTGTTGAGAATCCACTTTTCCGGCTCAGTGCGCGGGGTGGCCTTTAACATTTTGGCGGGGTGTGGCTCTTCCGTCATAACGCACTCTCTGTTGGCCCATATGATTGCTACGCCCGTTGGTGTTGGGAACCCAATGGCCCCATGTACCGTTGACGGTACCATGTTGTAGGCAGCCATTGCTTCTCGCCCCAAAATGATGTCGTAGGTGGACTTTGTTGGCACAACGAGGAAGGTGACATCCTCTGTTCGTGAATGCGCTTTGTCCCCCATCGTTAGACGGAAGGAAATTTCCCCCAGAGGTGATATGACTTCATTTGAGAAACCCATGATAGGGGAGTTGACTGGGCGCAGGCGCTGCTTGTCTTCCTCGTCTAGGAGATTAAAGCATTGCTCATACATTATGTCAGAGTTGCTCCCTGTATCCACCAGCGCGCGAGTGGTTCGATAATGATCGAAAATGGCTGTGATGACAAGTGCTCGGGTGGATGAAGGTCCGCCCTTGACTGTTGGGAAATGTACTTGTTGTTCTTTCCATTCTGTCACTTGGTCAGGCTTTCTTTTCGCTTGCTTTCTTCTGTCAGAGTGGATCATCAGGCTAACATTTTTGATCTTCTTTTGTGGTGGCCCTTCTTGCTGTTTGCGCTCGACATTTCTTAACAAGTGCCCCAGTTTACCTGATTTCAGGGCCTCTTCGATTGCTTGCTTCAGCTGATAGCATTTGTCTGTGTCATGCCCGATGTCTTGGTGATAGGCGCAGAACTTTCCGGGATCTAAGTTATCTCGTCTTTTGATCACCCTGGGTTCTGGGAAGGCTACGTTTTCCGTTGCTAACACCTGCGCTGGGGTTTTCGTGAGCGGGGTCCAATTGTTGTGACTCCTTCTTCCTGACCTGTGGTCATTCTGTGTGTTTCCTTTGTGGTCTTGGACCTCAATGGGTTTGGTATCTGTTTGGGCGCCTCCTTGGAGCCGGTTCCAAACAGAGCCTCTTCCCCTTCTGTCCTGTCGACCATGCCTGGAGCGCGCAGCCTGCGCCTGCACGTCCGTGTATTGAGGTGCTTGTACTCGGTTCCAGACAGACAGTTCTCTTTCTGTTTTTGCATATGTTTTAGCCCCCTTCATGATTTCATCCCATGTGTTGGGCATTCCGGTACAGCCTGCTAGTGTGCGGATGAGGGAGTCGCATCGCACTCCCTGAGTGAAGGCTGCTTTCATAAGCTCGAAACCGATGGGCCCGATCTGCAGAGCTTCCCTATTGAAACGGGTGATGTAGTCTTCGATTGACTCATTGTCTCGTCGCTTGACTTGCAGGATGTCAGTTGAGTCGCGCTCAATTCGTTTGTTTTGACTGAAGTGGTCTGCAAACTTGTCTGTCAGTTCTTTGATGTTATCAATTTTCCCATTTGGTAGGCTGTCAAACCATACTCGCGCAGCTCCCGTGAGTGTCTGCGCGAACATGTGACACCATGCTGGCAAACTCCATTGCGCACATTTTCCTGCGACCTCGAATGTTCTCAGGTGGTCGTCTGGGTCCCCTGTTCCATCAAATTTACCCAGCGTACTCGGGATTTTTGTTTTGGGTGGCAGGGGTGCCAGCGCAATGCGCGGGGTGAATTTTGACTTTTCCATGAACGATGGAGGATAATATGGTTTGGTTAGGTCGTCATCACCAGTCATAAAGTGCCCTCGCGCAGCGGTGTTGCTTAAGGGCTGGCTTATGTCACGCGTGAAACGACTTTGGGACTCGTCTGAGTCTTCTCTCCATGTGGGGTCAGTTTCATGGTTGCTCCCGCCGTTGTTTCTTGCTGTGTTGGACGGTCCCTCGCTGTAGGAAAGCGCGCGGGCAGCCTCTCTGAGTTGTTGGTCCCTCAGTTTTTGGAGGTATACACGTTTCAGGGCTTCCTTTTGCTGAGTATACCATACCTCCGGACTAACCATCGGCGCGGTATTCTCGGCTGGGGAAACCTGATTCGTTTCGGTAATAAACTGGAAGGAGGGGGTCTGCCTTGTCCCTGAAGATGGGGTGACGGCTGGACCCGTGTTTGTTGTTTGTTGCTGAACATCTGCTGTGTTTCCCGACTGGCCGGTGCCTCCCTGGGCAACGTCGGTGTCGGGGTTAGCGTTCGTGAAGCTTGGTAACGGTGGTATGAGAGACATAGTAACTGTTTTTGAGAAATAGAAGTTTTTAACGTTCTTGTATGCTCAAATAGACGGATGGCGCCAATGAAGAAACACCAATATAACAGTATACTAAAATGATAGCACAAGTAAGGACGTTATTCTCATTAATGATTCAATGATTATTACAGGACTATGATTGCTACTGTTACAGCGCTTCGACTATAATCTAATTCTCGTAACTATGATTCTCCCTCTCTCTGATTGTTCATTCCTTTTCTTCGTCTGACCTCATAGGGTATTTATAGGCCACCTGAGGTCTTCTGTGATTGGTCGAGGGGAGAATGACAGCTGGCTGTACGATTAGGCCGTTGTCATTCGTTGCGCTGTTCCTTCGCTATTGGTCCACGTGTCCTTGTCTGTCCTTTCTTGTACTATTCTGTACCTCGTACCTGCAGGCGATCGTGGAGCAGGGAATGGACGTCTCTTATTGGCTGGATGTCCCTTTCCTGTCGGTTATTAGCTGTCACATTACGAGGTACCCCGCGCCGCTTTCTAGAAGCCCACGTAGGCTTGTTGTGTCGGCATATGTGGAGATGTGGGCCCGTGCGCTTGCGCGGTTCCCTATCTCTTCACCAATGTTTTGCTTAGGCACATTATTATATTTATCAAGTAAATCATTTGCTAACATTGTTATTGGTCGAAGCCTTATTTTCTCGCCTTTCGTCCAGGTAATTTATTGTTTTTTTTCACCCTAAGTATAACAGTACCTTTCTAAGGTAGCATAGTTTCCATTAAAAATATCTAAAAATAGATTATACTCTTAAATATTAATGATTTTTTTCAGTATCGGTATAGTGATATTTTCCTTTATCGTGGAGGACCGACGCAGTATTGTCTTAATACCGGTACCGATGTCGTATTCTTTTTTGTAGTTTTCTCAACGTAACAATATAAAATTCATCAAAAATGGAGTATTATTACCAATAAAACATTTATTCGATATCATAAGCATTTCTGTTTCGATACGTACAACGTTCAAACAACGTCCCGCTGCAACAAACGGGTGTAAACCGCATGCCACGACAACAATTACATAATGTTATCTCTAATGCCCACTAAACTTTCAACGAAACACGCTCCCCGACATTGAAGCGTTGTACCGATCATCTTAGGTATCCTTACCTATCCTAATTCTTGCCATTTTTCAGGATCGATACTTTCGGTAATGGCACCGCTTCGATACCAATATAGTGATATCGCGTCTCACGGCAACGCGTATGTGTAAACCGCGCCCCGCGGCAACGCGCGGGAAACTACCACTAGTTGTGTGTTATAACAACGAAATCTTGTGTACCTGAATGTACAACAAGATATGCATTCAATACAAGAACAGCAAACAAGAGGCTTTGTTCCTGAAACATAAGCAAGTTTGTCCTTCAATAATAGTAGCTAAAGGTAGGTTTCTTAATTGATTTTGGTAAACACATGACTCATCGTATTCAAGAAAACTAGGTTTTATCCGCCCGCTACAACCGTGCGCACAAAAACGCAGCCAATAAGACTCAACTTGGCCGGTCCAACCTGACCCGTTCAACTAAATAGGCTCGCGGGTATTACATTTTTATTTGTTTCCCTCTTTCGATTTCTATAACGAATGCTGGTACCGTAATGACACAAGGAATTCTCGACGCAAGGCGCCACAATTAGCATACATTAAATTTTAACTGTCGGCGGAACAGCCGTCTTTAGGTTTTAGTCTTTCGGTTTGGCCGCAGTTTCGGTTGACCTCTTTTGGTTGTAAGGAGAGCCTTTATCGTAACAAAGCAACTCGATGCCACTCGAATTGCCGCGCGTAGCGCGGCTGAAATTTGCTAGTTTTTAATTAGTTTATAAAAAAAATGCCACATAGCAACTCAAGCCTTAAACCCAAGCCTCTAGGGGTGTTCATCAGATCAGATGGGTTATTCGGATCGGATTATTCGGATTTTGAAATTTTAGGAGCCTATCCGAATCCGATCTGATCCGAATTGGATGTATACCCATCCGATCCGAATTCAAATCGGATCGGATTCGGATAAATCCGAATAATCCGAACGGATATCCGAATAATCCAAATTAAACCAAACAACAATTTTTCAAATTTTTTTATGTTTCCTAATTTATGGTTCCTAACATTTTATTAATTTGAATTCAATAAACATACAAAAGCGAAAATAGAGATTAGTCTTAAACACAAATACAAAGTTCAAACTTCAAAATATAGTCTTCAAAACGTAAATTTAAAGACAAAATCAAACTTTAAAACGTAGTATTGAACATAAAAATTAAGCATCACGAAACGTGACACTAACTAGTCCAAATGGATAGACGATGTTGAAGAATTATGGTTTAGTATTGGCCTCATGCCTCATGGGTTGAACTAAGTTTCAAACAATTGGTTATTCCCTTACTAAAACTCAATTGAAGCTTATTTGGGTTATTCGGTTATCCGAATAACCTGAATAATTTAATTGTGAAATCCGAATCCGATCCGAAATCCGAATAAGTAATTCGGATTCGGATCGGATCCATCCGAATATCCAAATAAGAATTCGAATCGGTTTTTTTTCGATTCGGATATCTAGGGCTGAGCAATTCACGATTCGGAACTGCTAGAACCGAGAAACCGACGCAGAACCACTAGATCCGAACCGTATTCTTGTATTTAGGGTTCGGTTCCGGTTCTTAAATTTTGGTGAAAACGGTTCCCGGTTCGGTTCGGTTCAGAACCGCGGTTTTGTTTAAAGAACCGCTAGAACCGAGTTAGGTTAAAACTTTAAATATTATATATATAACCCTATTAATTTAGAGGGCTTTTCCAAGTAGTTTGTATATCGACTATACACATTTTCAGTTCCCAAGTTCAATCTTTATAAAGAATACTTTTCGAGTCATGTTAACTATATAATATCTAACAAATTTGTTGTGATACGAGTTCCATGTGAATTATGTAATTTCCATAAAAACATATAGAATACAATAAAGGGAACGGACATAGCTTAAACTGAGAATCAATGCTTACAAATTCATTTATAAGGTGTACAGGTTGGCCTATAATGTGTATTGGACAATGATGTAGTAAAACATGTGACATTAGGAATGCATGACACATATCATTCGTAGTGTCAAAATTACAATCATTGTATATATGCGGTTGGTATTATGCACTTCTAAACATGTATCATAGGTCCGTAATATGAGTAGGATACTACACTTTAGTTTACTAAAGTTGCCCTTGATTTAATTGTTAGTTTTAGAATTTAATTGACAACCGGTTCCGGCAAGAACCGTTTAACTCGGTTCCGAACTGAACCGGTAGGTTTTTATACGGTTCGGTTCTGGTTCTTATATTTATCACTAAACGGTTCTGGTTCGGGTCGGTTCGGTCCGGTTCTGAACCGTTGCACACCCCTACGGATATCGGATCGAATTTTGGATTTTTTTCGAATTTTTTGAACACCCATACAAGCCTCCCCACTCTTCACCTTTTTGAGGGTTTGAGTTGTGGAACCCATTATTGCCATATGACAACTCATGCCCCAACCCAAGCCTCTCACTCCCCTCACTCTTAGGGGAGTGGTCGTGGGTTTGTGGCATTGGACACCCACTCAAGCCCCCAACACCACCCGCATGGCGTGGGAATTGTGGCGGGTGAGTTGGATCTTGATTGGCCCATTTAAAAAAAAATTATACGCACGAACTTATTCAAAACTGAAGCTCCAAACTTAAGTCCCTCCACTCTCCAAACCCAAGTCCCACCAAACCCACATGACCACATCCCTCCACTGCCACGTGTCAACTGATACCTCTCACCCACATCACTCCGGATATTAGTGGTATATTTATAGTTTTGTGAGAAATTCAAATAATGTTCTTAAATGTTTTGTGTTTGTCAATAAGACTTGAATTCAAAACCTACATGTTTTTGAGTTCTTAAATGGTTTGTGTTTGTCAATTAGACACCAATCGCATTAGTAAATAAATTCATACTATTTCTTCTTTATAACAATAAATTTCTTTAATCCTATCATATATAAAACTTAAACCTAAGACCTACTATCATTAATAATCTTAAAAGGTTCTATCTTTATCAATCAATGAATCACCAAGACCAACCCATTCGTGAATAAATACATACATACATACTGTCTTTAATTAGTAATCAGTTATCATTTCTAGTGCTAACCAAATTAATATGATAACATAATTTAATTTCCAATTTAGTTATTGTTGTCCGTCTATCTGACATTCTCCTGTAATTTGTTATATCTTATTTTCTGAGTGAAGTGAAGTAAGTAAAAAAATTAAAATTTTATTTATTTATAAATATAAATTCATTTTCGTATAATCAAACATACAACTTAACCTAGATTTAAGTATACAAAAGTCATCATTAACGTTTTGAAATAAATACTCATATTCTTTATGTTTGCGAATGCAATTATTATATTGAGAAACATGGTGTAGTTTCAATTTTTATTTTTAAGTATGTGCATCTTCTAGCGTCTTGCTAGTTTTTATTTATAAAATTTAACGGTTAAAAAACACTCTTAACAAAAATGCACAATTGTAACTAAGACGGGTTCACGCAACATGACAACATTTGACATGATCAAGTTTGAAAAATAACAAAAATTCAAGAGAACTTGGAGCACCCTTTGTCCTTACAAGACAGCCAAATCGCATTCTTAAGTTTCTACCCTACTTGACCATCTAAACTCGAACCTTATGGTTTATTCCACTCTTATTGGAGCACTAGCTTTTCTCCATTAAAAACCTCATGTACACTATTGCCAATCATAACATTTTCACTATTCTCTATTTAAACTTGTACCCCATGCATATATACTTGTGTACATATATGTTGATACTGTTCACATATCTTCAACACATGGATGACAAAGATTACTATAAAAGCCAAACTTTACTCAAAACTTATCTTCTATAGTTCTACATACCATATATCCCACTATCCTAAATCATTTCATGACACCACTCTTTTCCTTTCCTTTATTATGCTTTCCATTCACTCCTCTCCAACTAATAATAAATATTTTATCTCAAATAAGTTGATGCTTATCATGTATTAACTTGTTTATAACTCATCAATCTTGTTATATAATACACTCTTTCAAGAGAAGTTTGTCATTTTACTTCAAGAATGTCGGTTACTATTCCAGTCTCGTCTCAGGCTAAGAAACCGTTCCATCATAGGAACGGTTCAGATGAGCTAGGCGTGTTTGAAGCCGCTCGTTATTTCTCAGGTGCCACTGAAAACAACTTCAGTGGCACCCATGAATCCAGAAGTTTTAATAACAATACTAGGCCTTTTGGAAGGATGAGTCTTGACATGCCAAACCATAGAGGGAATGGCATTCCTTTACAAGCCATGTTGATGGAGAATCGCATGATGATCAACAAAGAGAAGAAGTCCAAACAACCAAGCTCACCAGGAGGGAAATTGGCTCATTTTTTGAACTCTTTATTCAACCAAACATCTTCAAAGAAGTCAAAGTCCAAAACAAAGTCAACAAAGGATGAAGATGAGAGTCCTAGTGGTTGGAGAAGGAAGAGAAGGAGTAGCATTAGCCATTTCAGAAGTGGTAACACCACCACCATAACCGCCACAACCGCCACCACAACCACCACCATTTCCAGTGATTCAAGATCACCATTTTCAACCTCAACAAGCTCAGGCTTTAGAACACCACCTCCTTATCATGTAGCACACACACCCACAAAAAACACAAGCTATACACATCACAACCCTATTCCAACTCAAATTACAAAAATACCCATCAATGGAAACCTAAACAAGATTGAAACTTTCACTACTAAGAGTGATCTTTCTGATAAAAAACATCAATTTTCGTAATGGGTATTTGGAAAAACTAAAGATTTATGAAGAAAAACAACAACAACAACATCAACATAATCCTCATAAGTATGTTTCAAGAGAAGATATCAAAGAATTCAAAAGGTTTGTTGTTGATGATGATGGTGCAGATAGTGATTCAAGCTCTGATCTGTTTGAGTTAACAAACTGTGATTTGGGTTATTGTTCAAGTGGTCTACCTGTTTATGAAACTACCCATATGGATAACATCATCAAGAGAGGTGCACCGATCTCGAGCTAAGTGTGTGTTTTCATGTTCACATTAGTGATCAATATATATCATTTATTCTGCATCAAGAAAACCCTAGCTATCCGTATCATATATTCATATATTTATTTTACATGCATGTAAAGAAATTTAATTTAATGTTCATTTTTAGCACTTTTTGTAAAGGTTGTTGCTATTTTCTTGATCATAAGTTGATTCATTTGGAATTTACTTGATGAGCGTGCACGATATCAAAACAGTGAGCTAATCAACTTTTTTACTTTATAGCTTTATAGGTATTAAACTAGTGGGGGAGGAAGAAAATGCGCCTTCTCCACTTTGATTGTAATGCTCAAACCTATTTTTCACCTATAACGTCCCTGGAGGCGGTGTGCGGGACGTTATGGCCAAAAGGGGCCCGGGGGAGGGGGCGCCCAACTTCACACTCGAGTATACATGGTCTAATTTATATAAAAACTTTTCGAATTTCATAAACCAAATTTCACGGCAAATTTCAAATCTTACCAAAAAAACATTTATTTTCCCCGCAACTCCAAACTTCTAAAAATCATCAACTCACTCTCCACGTTTTTATATAAAAAAATATAAAAGTAAAACTGTTTGTATGTTGGAGCCCACCATCGTCACGAACGTGGTTTGGATCCGTATACTTTACCATCAGACCAAGCTCAGAAAGGGGGAATTGTCCATGAGGGGTTGATTTGGATTTTCGACAATTCCACATCATCAGATGTGGATGCTCTAAGTATTAAAAAGGATATAATAATGGAAAAAAATATTAATATATAACATGAAAGTAATACTTTTAAGTTATGTGTTTTGGAACTAGGTTAGACATCTGGTTGATCGGGAATTGCGTATATAACCATTACGGTTGATACTTATGAACCACCTTTATTTAATTAGGTCGAAGTGTGACAAACTAGATCGATGATTGGGCTGGATTTTCAACTTTACTTCTTCCAAAATCACATCTACCGATTTCTTTTAATTACTATTTTGTATTTTAATATGTTGTTATCCCGTTTACCCACTATTCAAATGTAACTTGCTATTGCTGTATTTAGAAAAAATATGTTGATAGTTGGAAAAAAATTACTATCAAATACTTTGTCAGCAGTAAAATTCGTATTAAAAACATAAAGTACTTACATATTTTGTTTTAAATTATTTGTGGAGCTTTTTATCGAAAATAAAATGTATAAAGATAGCCTCAATGGCTATTATTAATAGCTTAATTCATATATATGTTAGTGTATGATAATTTATTTATGTTACAGTTGCAAATACGGTATTTAGGCAATTCCAAATCTATACAACTTAATTCCGAGTGTTTCTCCATTTCATTTATATTGTGATTTTTTTTATAATAAATTTTAAATTAGAAAGTGCATTATTAGAAATTGGACATGATTGTAGAGTTTCCCACAAGATTGATGTCAAGAAGGGGGCAATTATCACCGCCATGTGAACCCCCATCATTTTCTTTACTTAGATTTTTGTCGAAGTAGAAAACTCAAATACCAAACTTTGCCTAATAATTAGATACTATAATAGTACATTTAATTCAAAGTGTTTGTGTATATACAAACATTTCCGCTGTGTTCCCGAATTTCATTTAATAAAGGAAAAGAAGAGATTTGAAAGGATGTTAAGAAAAAAAAATCGTGTTTCAGAGTTTTTTTAAGGAGATAAAGGAAAGGAAATGGAAGGAAAATTTAGTGTTATTTTCTTCATTTCTCATCCTTCCAAATTTGAGAGATTTAGAAGGAAATGACTATTTAAACATAAAACATTTACTTTTCTTTTCATTTCCTTTCTACTCGGGAACACACTAGTTAGTTAAATCTTTCATTTCCACTCCCTTTCTTTTCTCTTCTTAATTCTCTTTCTCTTCTTTTCTTTCGTTTATTAAACTCGGGAACACAACGTTCATCACATCAATAATCTTATTTATGTTTTTCGTAGGACTGGTAAATCGTGTCTTAGCATGTCTCTGATGACGCGAACAACACAAATTCTTAAAATGAACACAACTCGTTTAACTACTTTATATCCAGGTTTATATTACATTTATACGTTTTATGTACTAAAAAGGAGAAATAATGGATATCTGTCTCTTAATTCTAATTATTTAAAAAAGGTAAAAAATGGCATAGTATACTTTTTAGTTAATAGGTCTAATCGTGTCTTATACAGGTTTCCCATTGCCAGCCTTAATTTTTCGTAATATAATTATGGAGCTAATTGAATCATCTGACACAGACACCTTCGAGAACGATAATATTAGACACGAAGTCTTTTTTATTAATCAACACAACAAATAAACATTAACCATACCAAATTATTTATACTAAACCCAAACAAACCTTCTTAAATCAATACCAACTCAAACTAATTAAATAAAATCAATTTAATTATGCTAAAAATTATCCCCAATTTAATTCACCTTTGTTTGCTATTCTAGAATCTGTAAGTATCTTTCCTAATTTTTCTGTTATAACCTTAACCTCTAAATAGAAACTAGGCGGCGCTGCTTCTGAGATGCCTTACCTTCTAGCATTTGAGGCCGACAAAGGAGTTGTGAACATCACCATAAACATGTGCTACAGTTATATGTAAATATGTTCTTGTAGGAACCTTCTTTATACTAATGACATTCTATGAATAGGCTGATTTAACATGACAGTTTAAGCACTATATGTCTGTCTTCAATTTTTACAACCGACTAAACTATATAATGTTTTGTTGTTTGTGGGGTTTCTTGTTTGATTACACAATTCAAGTATTTCTCTTTCATATGCAGGTATGATGCAACAATTGAGGCTGTTGCACCAAATGGGTATTTGGTTGTTAGGGAAATAAGGAAGAGCTGTGATTTGTATGACTAGGACTTTGACTAGAAATAGATGATTAGTTATTGATACACACTTAAACAACCCACAATGCCTGGTGCAAGCCTCCATCAATGGTCGAGCTGCTGACACGATCCCAAGCTTTTGTTTTGAAGTGAAAACTAGGACCTTCAAGCTATGCCTTGCAAAACAGGCATGGCGGGTAAGGTGCCGAAACGAGCTATTTCATTTTTGTAAGGCCAACCGACAACCCATCTTTTAGTATGTAATCAAGTCTATAAAGCAAGTTATCACTTTTTTTTTATAGATTCATAACTCAACTCAAAAGTGGAATCAAAAGCAGGATATCACTAGTCTTTAGAAGTAATAAGAAAGACAGTCTAGAAATCCATCGCTGTCTAATCAAGCCAGCCCATAAAAAAATGTTAGACCGACTGACACAACCCAAAAAGAAAGACAGTCTAGAAATCTCTAGAAATCTTTGTTGAAATAGGTTTAAAGAAGAAAATATTGAGTGAGCTTCTATTTTCAAAGTTTATCCATCCTGGGTTGTACTACTATTTTTTCCTTTGTTCTTCTTCCTGCCTTTGCCCTTTTCCTTTTGGTGGTCCTGATGATGATCATACATTCTCCCCTGTTTTTCCTCCTCTTGCTTGCCCTTGTTCTTCTTCTTTCGTTTCCCTTTGCCTTTGCCCTCTTCATTTTGGTGGTCCTGATGATGATACATTCCCCCTGTTTTTCCTCCTCTTGTTTGCCCTGGCCCTTATGCTTATTCTTTCCCTCATGTTTTCATTTTCCTTTCTTCTTTTGCTTCTCCTAACCTTATTTCACCTTTTCCTGCCATTTCTTCTCCCCCCTCATCTTGAAGCTTTTGCCTCTGACTTTCCTTTTCCAACTGCTCCAACTTGTTCATCTTCTTGGGTTGGAGGATAGTGACAAGAAACTCAATGTCTTTTGTCTTGGTTACGGGTTTCCCACGGGACATGCTAGTGTACGTTTCCTGAAGCACATAATCTTGTGTATCTACGACCTTGAGCCCAACTGGTGTGTACAAGTGTGCACTTATGCTTAACATGGAGTTGCAATAGCATTCTCCAGATGTGACTGTTTTCGCAAAACGAGCTGTGTTCTTGTTATTAAGTGAGGGTCTCCCGAACCGGTAAGCTCACCTCTCAACAATGAGTGATGGACTAATCAAAAGTGTGTGCACCCAACCCCGAAGAATCCACCTCCCAGTGTTGCGATAAAGACATCTTTTCACTTAAAACTTTTGTGAACAACTTGCCGGTGGCCGGAGCATGACCGAACACGTTGCCACTTGATATCATAGAAGAGTTGTGACTAACCGGAACACATGCATCTCCTACTTGAGTTAGGTAACCTTTTAAAAAGTGAGTGGTTTATTGTTAACTGTGCGGTAGTATAATAAAGAAAGGAAACAAAGACCGTTTCCTTTCAACACGAGTTCATCAATTCTTAACTTGCGCCAAAGCTTTCACATAGACAATGAAGCTAAGTCGCAGAGTTAAGTCTTGACTTATCACCAGGACCGAGTATAAAGACCGTACCGAACCTAAGTGAGATCTTTGATAGTAGAAGATTAAGCCACAAAGTGTGTATTTCTACCCACAAATGGGCTAATCAATACTCGCGGGATTAGGTTAGCTTATGAGTGCATGGGTTGTTACACACCATGGGTACACTCATAAGTCCTCACACTTCCTATCAAGACACCTACAAGACACAACACCACTTAACAAATAAAAACTATATAATTCATATCAAGAAAAGTCTTCACCCTAGCAACACTCTACTATCTTAGCCAAACATTGGCTTTACAACTTACACTCTATATTGGGTGTTGGGGGAACACATTGTAGTGGTTGTATTTGGGGATTAAAGAGGGTTTTTGGATGATTTATAGTGATCTCTCTCAAGTTCTCACTCGAGTAGTGTTTATGGAGTGATCCCAAGCTCCAAAGGTCACTTACTAGACCCTCAAGATGGCTGAAGTGTGAGAGAAACTCGGGTGAAAAGGTATGGAATGGATGGGTGAATGGATGGTGAAAATGTGGGTTGGAGACCTCTATTTATAGGCAAATCAGACCAAGCACGCCCATGCTTCAAGGTTTGGCACGCCCATGCTTCAAGGTTTGGCACGCCCATGCTCGACAGCAGGTACTGTTGCAGAGTCCTTTCGCGCAGAAAAGTCCCCTCCAGGACAAGCACGCCCGTGCCACAGTCACAAGCACGCCCGTGCTTCCTAGTATATCCAACAGTCTTGTCATTTTGGTCGGTTTAAGCCTTGGGGAACACGTTTCAGCAAAGCACGCCCGTGCGCATCTTCGAACACTGATTTCGGACTCTGTTGACTTAAAAATGTTGACTTGTTGACCCCAAATAGTTGCACGGTCGGAGCGCGACCGTTCTGCATCTGAAACAGCTCCGAAAGTCTTCAATTCCTTGTCTTTTGTGTCGTTTTCCTTCCTGGGCTTCAAAACTTGCATGTGGGAGACAAGGTTGTTGTACCATGTACCCTTTTTGTACCCTAGAAGCTTGGTCGGTTTAAGCCTTGGAGAACACGTTTCAGCAAAGCACGCCCGTGCACATCTTCAGACACTGATTTCGGCCTCTGTTGACTTGGAAATGTTGACTTGTTGACCCGGAACAGTTGCACGGTCGGAGCGCGACCGTTCTGCATCTGAAACAACTCCAAACGTCTTTAATTCCTTTTCTTTTGTGTCGTTTTCCTTCTGGCTTCAAAACTTGCATGTGGGAGACAAGGTTGTTGTACCATGTACCCTTTTTGTCCCCTAAAAGCATAAAAAGGAGGATAATTCCATATATAAAACATATTAAATTATCGCCATCACTCATGAACCAACCCGAACCCAAAAAAACCCGAGAATCGACCTTTTCTAATACATAGTGGGCTCGGTTCCAACACTCAACCCACATGAACCATTTAATTAAAATAACATAATAAAATTTCAAATTACACCATATTTTATATAGTTACAATTATATCCTTGCATCACGACACAATTATCATTTTGGTCAGTTCTAGCTAACTATAAAACGTTTTAAAAAAAACTACAAATTAAAATTTTGTAGTTAAAAATATCTTAATAAGGTACCACCACCACCTTTAAAATTTTAAAAATGGCATTTTATCCCCTTACCTTACTACTCAATTCTATACGACACTTTAAGTTTTGAACTTTTTTATAATCCGCAACTTTAAATTAATTACCATCCCTGTAAGTTTTAACTTTTTGTTTTATCCTTCAACTTTAAATTTTACAACCGGTTATGGGTTTGGGATTACCAATACTCGACCCATTGTCATACCTAAGTAATTTTGTGCATTCTCACAAACTCCCTAGATTTATAAATGATGCATGTAAATATATATATATATATATACACATATATTAATTAAGACGTTCAAATCAGATTATTATGCTATAAACGTTAACCAACACTTACTCGATATTTGAAGAGTTACGACTCAAAAAAATAATCTTGTCAAACTTTCCTTTTACGTAGTCGGAAAGTGAATGCAAACGACATCCGAACACCACTTCAGATTCAAGTTCCTTCAACTTGCTCTGATTGTAGCCAACATGTTCTCTATTAATATCATTCAGCTCGGTTTCATCCATTGTGTTTGCCACCACAATTTTTTTTGTCGGTGCGCAGCTTTCGGCTAGCAACTTTGCGAATAGGAGACTATTATCATGCGCAATGAGAATCCGATCACTATCGCTGTAAATTGACCTGTAGAGTGATCGGATTGGAAGTATGCGCGAAAACCCGGATAACATCATCCTAAAACAAAAACAAATCATTAGATCAACATTGCTTCATTCCAACGATATTATTAACCAAAACAGTTATTTATACAAAAGATAATCCGATACTCTGTTTTTTTTTTTTTGTTGAATAAATGATAATCTAAATTTCTCATGAACAAACATAAAAACAAAGCTACATAATAACAGATAATCCAGTAACAAGTGTTACTAAGAATTGGTATGTTTATTGGCGTTTATTAAATAAAAAAACATTAGTTAAATTGGTATGTAATAAAAATAAGATAAATTTAAATTGGTATGTTTATTGACGTTTATTACATAAAAACATACTAATTTTTATGTAATAAAGGTCAATAAACATACCAATTTAAATTTATCTTATTTTTATTACATACCAATTTAGCTAATGTTTTTTTATGTAATAAACGTCACTGGATTATCTTTTATTATGTAGCTTTGTTTTTATGTTTGTTCATGAGAAATTCAGATTATCATTTATTCAACAAAAAACAGAGTATCGGATTATCTTTTGTATAAATAACTGTTTTGGTTAATAATATCGTTGGAATGAAGCAATGTTGATCTAATGGTTTGTTTTTGTTTTAGGATGATGTTATCCGGGTTTTCGCGCATACTTCCAATCCGATTACTCTACAGGTCAATTTACAGCGATAGTGATCGGATTCTCATTGCGCATGATAACAGTCTCCTATTTGCAAAGTTGCTAGCCGAAAAGCTGTGCACCAGCAAAAAAAATTGTGGTGGCAAACACAATGGCTAAAAGCGAGAATTATCATAAAGAACCCTTCAACTTTTGCCTTCCTTTCAGTTTTAGCCAAACTTAGAATTAGCTCCAACATTCACTCTTTAATCCTACACTTCCTCATCACATCATTGATACCAGCTCATCAACTCGAGCCATACTAGCTTACAACAAATAAACATTAACCATACCAATTTATTTATACTAAACCTAAACAAACCTTCTTAAATCAACTAGTGAGAAACCCGCGCGTTGCGGCGGGGCTGTTAAACGGAACAAAAAATAGACAAAAACGTTGAATCGTGCACACACATGGTGGCAAGTTTACTCGCCATATTACAAAACGTTAAAAATTATCATAGAAAAACTAAGTAAGTCGAAACCGTAATAAATCCACATATAACAATATAAAAAGGAAATAACAAACTAAGAAAAATTTTAATGACTTGTTCGCCTATGCTTAGATGACTTGTACGCTATCATACGCAACTCTGTTTTAAACGAAGCTTACATTGAAACGTATATAAAAATAGAACCAATCATGGAACTTCTTGTTTCTTTTTCTTCTAAACACAAGATAATATTATAAAAAATAATAAGTTTGACCTATGTCATATAAAAGGATTTAATATATATATATATATACACACATATATATAAGCATGTTATTCTATAAATAATGCAACTTTACGTTATTTAGTAGGGTAAGCTCTCATGATGTCAAATTATTTAAAGTTGTATAAAGTATCTAACTCTATATAAAAGATTATAACACAATTTTTATATGTTTTCTATTTCATATGTTTAAAGTAATTGTAGAAATAAATGTCATGAGCTATCATAAACATTTATTGACTCTTGAATTCATTTAGATTAAATATGGTGTTTGAAAGACCAATTGGCCCCCAAAATGTAGTTATTATGTGCATTGTATGTTATACCATAAGCAAATTAACTTGTACTTCTTAAATTTTAAGAAGTCCTTGTCAAATGCTTTATAATATAGCATAGATACCAACTCAAACTAATTAAATAAAATCAATTTAATTATGCTAAAAATTATCCCCAATTTAATTCACCTAGAATTATCATAAAGAACCCTTCAACTTTTGCCTTCCTTTCAGTTTTAGCCGAACTTAGAATTAGCTCCAACATTCACTCCTTAATCCTAGTTTGCACCCACTTCCTCATCATATCATTGATACCAGCTCATCAACTCGAGCCAATTGAACCACTTTATCCTCCAGTTCTTGCTTAGGGCACTCCCATGCATAGTGACCATACTTGTGGCAATTGTAAAACTTAATATGTCTCTTATCTCAATTCTTACCTTTATCCTTTATATCTTCATTGGATCGAAATCGGCCTCCACGTCCCCTACCATAATGATGACCTCTTCCTTGACTTGGACCTCTTCCGCATCCATCTCAGTCTTGATCAAACTCGCCCTATTTTGATCGTTTTTGCCACTCTTCCCTTGTAAGTAACAACTTACCTTGATCATCATGACATTTAATTCTGCAAGAACTTCTTTAGGACTAAATTCAATAACTTTTTCACCACCAGCTCATCTTCTAAGTTAGACCTAAAACTCTTGAAGTTTGCAGCAATTTAACTAAGTTTTCCTAAAAACTTATCAACTGGTTCACTTTCTTTCATATTCAACATCATATGTTCGGTTCTAAGAGTTTGTAGCCTTGCCATGTGAACTCTCTCGGCTTCAAAATACCACACACGAAGCACTTCCCATACATCTTTTGCATCCTTGTACCTAGCCACTTGTAGTAACACATCTTCGAAACGTAAAACACAAATGCCCTTGCCGTTAAATTCTTCTTAGTCTATATTGCCCTCGCCATTAGATATCTCGGTTGACTTTTTTATTTCTTTGTAAATTGTAATTTCCTTACTCGACTATCGTCACACTGAAAAACCGGTCTTCCTCTTTTCCGAGTCGATGATTCCGTACATTTGATCCAAAATAAAAAATATCCATGGTTTCATACAGAACTAGATAAATCACGATTTCACTAAGAAAACAAATTCAATCAACTCTTCACGACTTTCACACATAAATACATGGTGGCTTCGATTACATCTTCGCTAGAATCACTGCTCTCAGTATTCAGTCTCGATCTTGGCCTTAGCTCTGATACCAATTGTTGGAGCCACTTGGATCAATCCCTCACATAAACACGGTAAAAAAAAGAACGATAATATTAGACACAAACTCTTTTTTATTAATCAAAACCATAAATAAAACATTAACCTTACCAATACCAACCAAAACTAATTAAATAAAACCAGTTATTATCCCTAATTTAGTTCACCTAGAATTATCATTAACGACCCTTCAACTTTTGCCTCCTTTCACTTTTAGCCAAACTTATGATTAGTTCCAACATTATTCATCCTCTTAGTATATAAAAAAGTTTGTAATTTGTTGTTTTAGCATAAAGTGAAAAAACTGGGGATCAAATTTAAAAATATAAAGCTATAATGGGCTAATTAAAAAACAATTAAAACTAAAAGGGCCTAGAAAAAAGGTTAAAATTGTTATGTTGCTAGTAAAAATTAAGTGAGGGAACAAAATAGTTCACCTAAAACATTTACCTCATACCCCATAACCACAAATCTAATCAGTCCCCACCAATGAAATTTGCAAATCAATACTCCATCATAAGAAACTTGAAATGCCATCTAAAGCTTCATTATGTATTGTTGGTTGGGTAGACGTGTTTGACTTTTAACTCTCTCAACAAATTGAAGTTTTTACAAATTTTCTGAAACTTTAACATATGCTCATAAATCTCATTGTCACTTTGTCAGCTTCCTCATTAGATTGCTACACATCCTTAAGAAAACATGTGTTTTCTCTCAATCCTTATAAACACCCTTACATTTACACAACATTACTACTTTTTACATTTTTTTTTTTTTTATAACCTAACTCTTTTATTTTATATCAATCAAATTATTTATAAATTTATACAGCTTATTATAGAAAAAATAAATACTTTGTTATTAATACAAGAAATATATATAGTGTAATAAATAAATAAATAACTTAACGTGTGGTTTGTATGCTACAAAGCACCCAAATGAAACTAACAACAAAAGATAATAAACTTTTTTTTGAACGACCTACGAAACACATCTGCCCGATTACCTAGGGGACACTCGGTCTCTGAAAGGGATCAAAGGCTCCCACGACGCCACATCAGATCTAACGCTGGGTAGCCTAAGCCCGCTCGAGTGGTACCCGGACCAGGGAAAACCAAATCTGACACCTGCTCGAAGACACGACGATGAGAAATTGATAAAACCTGGGTGGGTTCAATAATCGAAGTTAAGACCTTTCAGTCTCAAGCCTTTTTTTTTTTTTTGAACGGCAAATTTCACTCCTTGTGGGACTTGAACCCATGACCTCCCCTTAGGTGTTCCTAGAAGCTTTGCTTCTACCATTGGGCCACCACCCCAATTTTCAGTCTCAAGCCTTATCCATCACTTCAATTCCCATGCTACTTCACCATAAAGGTGGGGCTAAAAATAGCAAACTTAGTACGTCATTTAACTATAGTTTTGAAGGTAGTAATCACGTGCTTCAACTTTTAAACCAATCATCAAATCATTTATTTAATTAAGAGAAATCATCAACTAACATGAAGCATTATGATTAAGAGCATGTCTGGCTCTCCTTATTTCCACCTCCTTATAACTTATAACTTTTCCAAAAAGTTAATAAGTTACAAAAAGTGTTTGGCAAAAGGAAAAGGACTTTTTGTTTTAACTTTTTGTAAGCCTATGATAAGTTGTTTTGGAAAAGTAAGGGAGGAGTGACTTTTTGAATCTCCTTATAACTTATTGATAGTTATTTACCTACATGCCCTTATTATATCCTTACACCTTCCCTCCTTATACCCTTTTTGGTCATTTTACCTAAATAAGTTAAACCAAACACTTTTTTACAAACTAACTTATCAACTTATTGTTTTTTCCCCACCACATAAGCTAATCCAAACACTTTTTTAAAAACTCCTTTTTAAAAAGTCATAAGTTAATAAGTTCTTTTAACAAAAAGTCCTTTTTGCCTCAAATAAGTTTATCCAAACATGCCCTAAGAGTTAACAATAAGTCATTAATCCAATCAGGATCATAATTTTCCCAACAACTCAACAATAAGAACTTGAACAGTCTATGAAAACCAAATTATGAGTATTTGGATTTTCTTTTGTCAAAAGAAGAAATAACCTAAAATAATGATACTTTCTTCAGTTAGATCTTAAGCATGTGGGTGAATGTTTACACATTATAACTTACATTTGTTACCTTATAGTGGTGTTAGTGTGTTTGGTGACATAATCATAACCTTTTACTTGGAGTTATTATGAGGTTTTCTTTGTTTTACTCGTTAGAAATATAGGGTTCAACTCATATTTTTCTTAAAGAACCACTACTAGAAAAAATACATTTCTTAACACGCAATGCACGTCATAATAGGGTGCTTATGACACGTCAGAAAGTGTCGTTGTTGAAGGAGTGTAATCAAACTAATACGACAAACATTTATGTATCGTCTTTTTATGATACGCGTTAATGACAATATTTCATAACACGTGTTTATGACACATTGTCTTCAATAGATCAGATAACTGAAGAGTCTCATATAAAAAAATCCAACAAATTCGGATAACCGAAGAGTCAACATACCCTCTTTACCCCTCTATTTCACACTTAAGTGTGTCGCATTGTGTCCAACACTTGTAGCCCAATTGGTTGAGGGCCTAAAGTTTCTTATGGGAGGCTTGGGTTCAATTCTCACTAGCTACATTTGGAGGACATTGGTGGATGGGAAATGAGGGATGACCCGGCCTTTGGCTTGGGTTCGAGTCCTGATCCCGACCAGTTTTACCGATTATTTCACTGTCGTGCTTTCGGGCGGGTGAGTGGTCGGGTTTTCCCGGAATTGGTGGCAATTGGTGACCCGGGTACTCTCGAGTATCTGATTCGCCAAAAGTGTGTCGCATTGTCTTCAATAGATTGTACATGTTTAGTTCAACGTGATTGACTCAAATATGTGTATATGTGGTTAATAAATAGGTAGGTGGTTTAATGATTCCTCCATAGAGGTATATGGGTAGATAGATCAATTAATCAACTGATGGACCCGGTTAACTTTACCTTCATACCAAAACCGCACCCAACCACCCAACTATCCAAGTGTGTGGAGCCTAGCGTGATAACTCATTCTTCTAATACACCTAATAACTCCAATGTATTTATTATCTCCTGAGTCGGATCAAGCTAACATATAACACAGTGGTATTATTATTTTTTCGTTTTATGTAAGACTAGAAAAGGTACATTTAATAACATCCAAGCCAGTTGACGGGTCAAGCAATTTCTTGTCACATATTCAAACATAAACACGCAACAAGTACAATGAATGATGGACCATGATTTTTTTTTAAATGAGGTCATAAATGTTCTGTGTGTATTTTTAATGGGATGGGTCGTTGAAATTTTATCATTATGAATCGGGTATAACTCTTCAAATACACAGGGTAGAAAAGAGTGAGATCATATATATTGTTTCCAAGTCTAACACTTGTATCCCAGTTGGTTGAGGGTCTAAAGTTTCTTATGGGAGGCTTGGGTTCAATTACCACTAGCTACATGTGGAGGACATTGGTGGAGGGGAAATGAGGGATGACTCAGGCCATTGGCTTGGGTTCGAGTCCTGATCCCGACCGGTTTTACCGATTATTTCACTGTCGTGCTTTCGGGCGGGTGAATGGTCGGGTTTTCCCGGGAATAGGTGGCAATTGGTGGCCCGGGTACTCTCGAGTACCTGATTCGTCAAAAGGGTGCCCGAGAGTGCTCGGAAATTGATTCGTTGGCCGTTAAAAAAAATATTGTTTCCAAATTGCATATTGTTTTAAATTCTGTCAATTTCTTTAAAGCAACATTTCACTATGAACTTGTGTGCTTCTTTAATTTAAACAAGTTTCTTTAATTTGACATTGTTTCTTCTAATTTCTGTCAGTGCTCTATAATCTTTTTATATGGTCGCCCACCTGTGTGTTTATATATGTATATAGTATAAAGAGAGATCTTTTTAAAAATACATTATTTTATCTTAACTTATATTAGTATAGCGGAATGCGGATGTTCATATAACTTCAGCTTATTTTTCCACTTTTGTAGTATGGCATGACATGAGATATTCATGCAGGTGATGGTGGTCATGTTGAAAAGCTCGTATTCTTACATGACCAACTTTATGTCGTATTGTCAAGAGTTAAAAGCAGGGGAATGGTGAAATTACTTATACTAGATGGTGATGCGAATCTCAAGACTAAAACAAAAAAATGTGGTGTATAAGGAAATATTTAGTGATATTTGAATAAAATGTGTATTCCTTGCTTTTAAATTTTAATAAAATATTTCTATTATATTTTGTTTATAGGTTATACCATAGTTATCAAAGGCACTAGGCACACTCAAGGCGCGTAGGCCTTGCCTGGGGCCTAGATGCGAGGCGCAAAAAAAACGAGGGTCTGAGATAAAAAAAAGGGAACAAAGAAAATAATGTAAAATATATTAAAATAATACTATTTTTCATCTACTTAGTATCAAAAGTTTTAAAATATTGATGTATTAATGTATAGAAGTAGTTTTCGCTAGATAAAAACAGAAATCTGATTGGAATCTAGCCATAATTTAACGAATTTGGGTGGAAACTCTCCAGAATTTGGGAATCTAGCTGAAATCTGCGCCTAAACCATCACCTAGAGATTAAAGCGCAATTTCCTCGACTCAAAGCGTAAATGCATCGCCTCGCCTAAAAAATGGGCCTAGGCGCAAAAGGCGATGGCTTTTGACAGCTATGGGTTATACCGCTCCAAATAATTGTTAGTTGTTGAACCGCGTGTCCACACGGGCAATAGTCTAGTTTTCATAATGTAAAAAAATAAAAAAAAAATATCGATTAACAAAAAAGGTATTTAATACTATTGGGCTATGCATTGATAAATTTACTTTCTAAAACTAATTACAACGATTGGGCTGCACCATATGCTTTACATTAAATGGGCCTTGTAAGCCCAACCCAATGAAAATCTCCAACCGTGTTCTTGGGCAACAAGATATTGTCAACATTATTATTATTATTATTATTATTATTATTATTATTATTATTATTATTATTATTATTATTATTATTATTATTATTATTATTATTATTATTATTATTATTATTATTATTATTATTATTATTATTATTATTATTATTATTATTATTATCGTCTCTTTCAGGTCATAATAATAAATAATCCAACGCACGATTCATGCCAGTATTGACGGATTAATATCTTTTTATCTTAATCCTTCAATCATCTGTTTAATCGAAGAAATGCCTACTTTAACAAAGCTATACTCGATGAAAGAAGCTTCCGAGCACAATACAGCCAGTGATTGCTGGATTGTTGTCGACGGCAAGGTTTATATCGTTCTCTATTTGTTTATCATATCTTTCAGTTTGTGTGTGTATATATACACACATGTATGTATATATGTCAATTTGTTTGTGGTAGATGAGGCAGGATCAAATACAAATAGATCCTAGCCTAAGAAATGTATTAAACCGGGTCAAATGAACCTCGATTGAACCCATTCCCGCGGTTTTAGAGTTTAACTTTAGCTTTAGGGTTTAACTTATAGAGTTTATAGTTTATAGGGTTAGGGTTAGGCGAGCTGCTTCCAACGCCGTTAGAATGAGTTTGATTGGAGTTTGTTTGAACCGGTTACCTATGTTAAGGTTCTTAGGTTAAGGACATTGTGTACCGGAACCAACCTGTGTGATAGATTACATATATATGATCATTTATCATTTATGTATTGAATTGATTTTTATATTGTTGATTTCATATTTTCATTGTAGTTTTAGGGTTTTTACGGTACAATTTGTTACGATGAATGTGAAGTTGTTTTAATTTAGATAAGAGTTTGAAATTTGAGTTGTAGTTTGATCATTTAATGTGTTGAATTGAGTTGTATACTGTTGATTTCTATGTAGTCTTAGACTTTTAGGGTTTATACTGTAAAATTGGTAGTTGATGAGGTTGTTCTAATTTAGAGAAGAGATTGAAATTCAGTTTGTAGTTTGTTAGATCTTAATTCTTAAGTTCAACAATGAATTTAGTCGTTTCTTATCTCCTTGTATAATATTCGTTTGATGAGTTCTTCAACTCGATATGGATTTGGGCTTCTGGTTTGGGAACTTGGGATTTGATGTTTTCTAAATATAATTCTACATTGAATAAGACATTTCTTGGTCCATTAAGAGTAGACAAAGTAATAGTTATGGATTGTAGGAAGGAACTAATAGTTTTGACATTGATTTATAGCTAGAAGTTATGTATACCCTCTAGTAAAGTTGTTTAGCCACTGAATTCTGGGATAAATTGGTAATTACTTATATAAGTGCAGGTGGTCAATTGCATATGCAGTTTACATTTGTTAGGAGGACAAGAAGTAATAACCATAGGATATATTACATTTATCAAACGTTGATAGATACATGTTTAGCCACTGAATTGGTTGCTTTGTTGATACATGTTGATGCGTAGTATGGATACTATTTTTATTTTCAATTACATAAATGGTTTTCTTAAAATAAAGTTGAATCATGAATGCAAGGTTGTAGAAGGCGCTAGGCAAGCGGTGGGGGTCTAGCCTGGGGACTAGTCGGGACTAGCGGAGTTAGGCGTTATACGTATTACACACACACGCACACAAATTTAGGTGTTTTTTGAAAATATCTTAAGATATATACACATAAATACTTAGAAATACTTAGATATATACACATAATACTTAGAAATTTGTGGAATTAAAAAAAAAACCAGCGCCTAGGTCTGCGGTGTCTGCCTAGGACCGCCTAATAACCGCCTAATCCCCAAAACACCTTGGACCCCGCCTAGGGCTTATTTTCTATATTTTGCCTCGCCTAGCGCCTAGGCCGACTTTTACAACACTAGTTGAATACTTGAATGGACTAGATGAGTTCGGATTTGGCAAAAGTCACTTGCACAATACCCTAAATAGCTAAATGTCACTTCGTCGCATATTCTATGTTTTCGAAACTGAAATAACAGTAATGTTTGCATTACCTGTCAGGTTTATGATGTGTCATCATATATGGAAGAACACCCAGGCGGTGATGATGTCCTCCTACAGGTTACAGGTAATTTCTTGGATTTCTTCAGATTTATGAAAGTAGCATGGATTATAAATTTGGGTTCCCATGTTAATTGCTTATCTATTTTGATACTTAAGTTAAAAATCTATAATAATTTATCAGCCTTAGAGTATAGTTGGTTCATAAGATGTTATTATTGAAGCTTTATAGAGGATTTTTTTTTTTTTCCATTTTTCTCAAGAGGTAAGGTTAACTCCGAGGTGGTGTGACAGACGTGTTTGGTAACTGATCAAAATGCGATTTGGGTCACACGAACAAAAACATTTTTGTCCTTTCTTTTCTAGGACTTGATACCTGATTGCTGCTGTAAAATATAATTAAATTTAGAGTTAATTACCTATGTTGTCAAAGGTATAACCACGCAAGGCGCACAAACCTAGTCTACAAATATGATGAAGAACTCTAATCTAAATCAATGGTAAAAAAAGAAAAAGAAAAATGCTTCTTTTTAAGTTTCCATAACAAATAGCATATTAGCAATTCAAAATTATACATAAACATAACCATCATTATTTAATGCAGGTAATTTTCTTCAAAATCAACTTTATTGCATACTTACCAATTATTATTTAAAATTCATAAAATTCAACTTTGAGTTATATTATATTTTCAAGAAAACAATATTTAACGTATGTTAGAGTTCAAGAAAGAATAGTTAATATATTTTAGACTATCCGTTGTCGCTCACCTTGAGCGATCACTTTATCCTATTAAAATAAGACAACTGGGCGCTGACATGGCACTGGCTAAAGTGTCCATCCTGCTCACTTGATCCTGTTATGGCTCAAGGTGAGCGATCACTTTATCAGATTTTTTTTTTTTTTTTTTTGGTAATTTTTTTATAAAACATTCTATTGCATTCATATTAAAATAAACATTAAAAATCATAAAATAACATCACGTTCCATAAAACATCAAACAATTATTTTAAAAAACATAAATAACATCGCGTTCCATAAACATCAAACAATTATTGAAAAGTAAATAGTGGAAAGACGACTATATTAGAAATCGTCCTCTTATGAGTCTCAAAATCTCAACACTTGGGTAGTTATCATTGTGTATGGCTCGGTATTCGTCACGAGCCACTTCAATCAACTCTTCATCGTTTGAACCCGGGTTCTCGTTTTGAGCATTTATGTAGAAATGCTCAAAAATGGTGCACTTCGCCTTCATGGAACAATATTTTCCATAAATTGCGTCAGTTGGACGACGGTTTTCACCCATTTGTTGGTTGAATCGGGTGACAACCCCTCGCCAAAAACTTCGCACGAGATTTTCTCCTTGCTCTTGTTGGTGAATATAACAATTCACCAAGGCGAGTTCTTCCTCTACAGTCCACATTGGTGGTCGCACACGGTTTATTGGGGCCGGGATTGGATTTGGATTTGGGTTTCGGTTTTGGTTTGCCATTTTTGATCAAGTGGAAGATAAAAAAAATGATTATTTTTTTGATCAACTAGCACCATGTATATGTATATTTAATTTACTTTTGACCGTTAGCTAGCTGCCAACGGCTAGAATTTTTGAATTTGACTCGCTAGCCCACGCGAGCTAGGTCGCTTGGGCTCGCTCGCGGCAACGGTTGCTGGGTCTTGTTGTGGGCCGAGCAATCTAGGTGGATAACATTGTGGCTCGCGGCACGCTGCTCGTGGGCCACAACACATAGTCTAACAATATATGCCAACTAATGATCTTAGCTAATTATTAGAACTTTGCCCATTATAGGCAAAGTATGACCTAGATCGACCTATTTACTCATGAATTGGATAACTTTTTGAAACTTATCATCATTTTTTATGGACTGATCCACATTCCACTGCACACGTTTTGTCTATATCCAAATGTTTATGTGATAATGGATAGTTAATTATGACTGTGAAAACAATATCATTACAATAGTAAAAGGTTGTTTGTATTTGGAGATTTGGCTGAATAATATTAAAAATAGACATCGAGTAAACAATGTTGTTTCAACCCATTTCTGTTATTTTTTTTTGTCAAGTGTTGTAAAGTGGGTTAGGATCAAATACACAGTGAAAGAAAAATAGGAAGTTGTAGGAAGGGTATCAAATGAACTCCGATTGAACTCATTCAAGCGGCATTGGAATCGTCTTATCGAACCCTACGTCGTTAGTTTTTAGGTCTTCGTTTTTTTGGGGTTTTAGCTTGTAGTTTGTAGAATACGCGTTATATCATTGTGTCTTTTATGTACCATTGTGTCTTTTTCTTATTTTCATCGTTGTGTCATTTTTTCAATTCATTGTGTCTTTTTTCTTCAGTATTGTGTTATATTTTTTGGCACTGTGTTATATTTTGTGGCTCATTGTGTCATATTTGATGATCTATTGTGTTTTTTGTATCCTTCTCACCCTTCTCATTTTTTGTAGCCTTTGTAGAATAACCCAACCCAATTGACTTAATTGACCCGTTTGAGATAAAACACAAACCAAGTCAACCAATTTGTTAGTAAATAGGGTGAAACCGTCATCTCTAACACAAACTTTATATCTTGAAGGGAAAGATGCGACAGAAGAATTTGAAGACGCGGGCCATAGCAAGACTGCTAGGGAACTCATGGAAACCTTCTGTGTTGGTGAGCTGGACCCCTCGGACATCCCTCAACTTGAAGTCGTCTCGGAGAAACAAGAAAGCTACGTACCTGAGAAACTGGTTAGCCTAACTAAGCAATACTGGGCGGCTCCGGTGGCAGTTGTTGGCATATCGGTGGTGGTCACCTTCTTGTACTTACGCAACAAGTAGAGCATGAAATTTTGACTATTCGAATCATAAAATTGGCTTAAATTGTTGATTGGATGTTTAAACCTATGATTTGGGTAAAGATATTAGATATATGATATCCATTTAGGATTTGGAATCAAAGGTCTCATTGTTGGCTTTTTAGCATTCTTATTTTTGTTTCAAACAAGAAGTATAAACACTTGATTGTATACATGCTATCGAAAATAAAATATCGTGTTAATGCCAATTATAACTAGCATGGCATGTTTTGGTTCACAAACTAGCCCCTTTTTTTTGTTTACACAAAATGCTATTAACTAGATTTTTCAAGTGAATTTGATAAGGATGGTGTTTAAGATTGTATAACAATGGTTAAACATCTCTAAACTAATTGATAGCTTCGAAGAAGAAATGCTATGGAGTCGGATTTAGAGAGAGAAAGTATTGTAGAGAGAGAGAGAGAGAGAGAGTAATGGAATTGGGAGGGAAGGAGTTATTATTTGAGTGAATGAACCGTTCGGTAGGAAGTTCGTTTGTGATTGTTCGTTTAATAAATGAACGAACACGAACAAAAAATTTTGTTCGTTTAGTTAAACGAACAAACATGAACAGATGTCGCGTTCGTTCGTTTATGTTCGTGAACGTTCGATAACGTGTTCGTTTATGTTCGATAGTTTAATAGGTTTTTTATAATAGCTTTCACATTCTTTAACTTTTTTGTTATTTTGCCCAGATAAATAAATTATTTTGTGTGAAGTATATAGCTACATAAGATCAATAAACCACAATTTTAGTAAAATCATTAAATAAATAATTAATAAAGGGTTCAAATTTAAATAAATAATTAATGAAGACTTCAAGTTTAATATGCGAGTTTAGTTTTTTTTAGACACTAATTATATAATACTACAATTAGTAACATAACGGTTTCGTAAACTCGCCGTTACAATAACCGCTTTCCATTACAGTTTCCGTTTAAACTCACCACATCCCCTTTTATTTCCTACCACACTTAATAGTTTCGTACGTTCGTCAACAGTCACCACCGCCTTTACCGTAACGGCTCCAACCACCATACATTTTTTTTTTCAAAAAACAGCAACATAGAACCGGCACCCAAAGGACAACAGATTCAACATGGATCCGGCAAAACATAAAACTACTGTCATGACTTTAAAGTTGATAATGAACCGACACGTCTCCTTCAACAACGATCCCCCCATCGTTAGCCACCATTTCGCACCCTATATTACCCACACCGTCACATTTTAAAACCTAACCACTCAGTTTCAAACGAAAACTCCTTCGACCACCATGCAATTTTCCAAAAAACAACATTTTTGGTACCGGTTTAGTACACCATCACGCTTCTACAAGAAGAAAGGGCTCGGATGGTTTTATCAAGTGGATGGATATTAGGGAGCGCATGGATAAAGGAGGATGGAGATATGGGAGAGTATGATGGAGGACTTTACCTGTTAAAGAGAGAGAGACGATAATGGGTCCATAGTTTTGATATTACCGTGTGAATTTGTTTGTTTTTAAACATTCATCATTGTTTGATTCTGGAAGGCTCCGTCTATTCCCACCCCCTCCTTCTATTTTCACCCCCAAGCGTCTCGCTTAGGCCTAAGCGAGGCGCTTGGGAGCTGAATTCGAGGAGGTCAGTACGAGGGGCAGAAAAAGCTGATTTTTAGGCCTAAGCGTCTCGCTAGGCCTAAGCGAGGCGCTTAGGATCAAATTTTTTTTTTTTTGGTCTTTTTAGTTAGTTTTTTGTTTTTTTTAATATAATTATTATAAAAAATGTTTTTATAATAATGACTTGCATGAAAAGTAAGTGTGAAGATTAGGGCTGTTCAAAATCGGATAATCCAAAATCCGAATCCGAAAAATCCGAAAATCCGAATCCGAATTATCCGAATCCGAATATTAAAAATATATATCTAAATATATAATATTATATACACTACATAACACAATACACAATCCTAAATCCTTCTAACTCTAAGTCCATACTCCTCTAATCCATAGCTGTTGCTCTCTCTTCTCTCCTCTATAACAGCCCCCGTCCACCTCGTATCCGACCTCCACAGCCCCCTTCCATCAAAATAATAAGTTTTCTTTTATATATTTGTTGTTCAAATTTCGTTTATCTAACTTCGATTTTTGTTTTTTTAATAGGTTCACGTTTTAGGCATAAAGGAGAACGTTTTTTATAGTTTTTTTTATTATTTTTTAATTTTTTTTAAGTTTCGGATTATCCGTTGGATTATCCGAATCCGAATCCGAAATTTCGGATATCCGAATTTCGGATATCCGAAATTTCGGATTCGGATTCGGATCTCAATATTGACTATCCGAAATTCGGATATCCGAAATTCGGATTATCCGATTTTGAACACCCCTAGTGAAGATCAAGATCAAGAAGAACAGTACGGTCAAACTCCGGGGGTTGTGTTGTATGTATAAAATAGTGAATAATTGTAGTGTGTTCGGTGAATTTTGACTTGCTTGCATAGGAATCTTGACTGCTACAACATAACTTGCACCGGCTTGAGATATGAGTTTAATTAGCTTAAATCTCTCTGATCCATGATATGAGAGCAATATAAAAAAATGTTTTTTTGACTTGACTTGCTTGCATGAAAAGGCAACATGGAATGAGATGATCTCGATTTTCGTACAAAGTAAAAGTCAGTTGTTATCGGAGAGATAGCTGTCAACGATCAAGGCAACATACTTGAAATCAATGGGAAGGTTAACAATTCCTGCTCATCTTGATGATATCTTCATCAATCTCCTTGATCTACGCATAAGTGTTAAAAGTATCAAGACTATGAAATTAGTAAAACAACTTTTCAGTTGTTATCAGATGAGGACTTGCCTGTGTTGCCGCATTTAATGAAATTTAACGCGCATACCGCATTCATTGTTATAGAGAGAGATGATATGAGAGCAATATAAAAAAATGTTTTTTTGACTTGACTTGCTTGCATGAAAAGTAATGATCAGGAACATTCCAAATAACCGTCCAATTTCAGCTAAGGAGGTATATGTACAATGATGTGGTTTCTTTTAGATAAGGAGGTATATGTACAACGATGAAGACAACCTGAAAGTGGATACCATGGATCAGAGAGATTCAAGCTAATTAAACTCATATCTCAAGCTAATTAAACGAAGCGAAACGGGGAGATATAATTTTTTTGGCTTGGAAACAACTTAAAAGAACCAAAAATGAATTAAAATTATTTTTTGGTGATTAACAGTCCAAATAACTGTAGCATCCTTGATCATCTTCTTGTAATTACTTTCTATTGTTTCGGGTTCCCTTCCATCGATGACAATTATCTCTCTGAGATGATAGCTTCTCTTCAGATTCTGATTGCACCGGTAGAATTGGAATTGGAATTGGAATTAATGAGACAACTTTTCAGTTGTTATCCGAGAGATAGCGGTCAACGATGAAGACAATCTGAAAGTGGATACCATGGATCAGAGAGATTCAAGCTAATTAAACTCATATCTCAAGCCGGTGCAAGAGGGTCACTATTCGTATATAAAGAACATTAATTTATTCTGTTTCATCTTTGTTATTTTGATAATTATCGTATTTGCAACTTAGTTCCTTTGATTCATCATTGTTGTACAAAGCTGGATGTTCGTACGGGAAAACCAAAACGAGCAATAAACGAAGCGAAACGGGGAGATATAATTTTCTTGGCTTGGAAACAACTTAAAAGAACCAAAAATGAATTAAAATTATTTTTTGGTGATTAACAGATAATTTTAAAGAATTAAAAGAAATTCAATTTTTTTATAAAAAATGTCCACACGCCTCGCTTTGGTCAAAGCGAGGCGTTTGCCTGCCTCGCTTTGGCCAAAGCTAGGCACAAACAGCCTAGCTTTGGCCAAAGCGAGGCAAGCAAACGCCTCGCTTTGACCAAAGCGAGGCGTTTGGACTTTTTTTTTAAAAAAAATTGAATTTCTTTTAATTCTTTAAAATTATCTGTTAATCACCAAAAAATAATTTTAATTCATTTTTGGTTCTTTTAAGTTGTTTCCAAGCCAAGAAAATTATATCTCCCCGTTTCGCTTCGTTTATTGCTCGTTTTGGTTTTCCCGTACGAACATCCAGCTTTGTACAACTTTGATGAATCATTGTACGTGGTCCTCCGAGTAAACCTAACTCGCAACAATTGTTTTTAATTCATTTTTAAGTGTTTTTAATTACTTTTCGAGAAATGATAATTTTCAGATATTACAGATCAAGGTGTTACCAAGCATGTCAAGAAATGATAATTTTCAAATATTGTAGATCAAGGTGTTACCAAGCATGTCAAGAAATGATAATTTTCAAATATTGCAGATCAAGGAAAGAATGAAAATACGTGATGCACATACCGTAAGTGTAGTCCATTGATGTATTAATATATTATTAATCGCAAGTTTCAATACTAGATAATGCACGTAACTCCCTAGGAGTCTTGAAGACGAAATGAATTTTACAAGATACTTGAAACAAGGTATGGATACCATGGATCAGAGAGATTCAAGCTAATTAAACTCATATCTCAAGCCGGTTGATATAGAGTATATCAGAGAAAGATTTAGTTGAAAGTGGATATAACTGGACAGTGAGATTGATAACTTCTCTATAGAAGTTGCTACAATAGTTAAACAAAAGCTGAAATTGAACAGTTATTTGGAATGTTTCTGATCATTACAGTTATGCCTTTTTTGGTGAAATGAACTTGAAGAAATGATTTGGTGGATATATCATGAGTTAAACAAAAGCTGAAATTGGACGGTTATTTGGAATGTTCCAGATCATTACTTTTCATGCAAGCAAGTAAAATTCAGATCATTACTTTTCATGCAAGCAAGTAAAATTCAGTTGTTGGACAGTGAGATTGATAACTGGACAGGTTAGCCAAACCATACGAGGGTGGCAGGAAAAAGTTGACATTTTGATCCAAAGGAAATTCAGGTTAGCCAGACGTTTGTCAAAAGAACATTTTTTATAATAATTATATTAAAATTTCAAAATTTCAACTTCCCGTTCAGGTGCTTAAGTCCACCTTGAAGACTGAATGTGACTACGCCATGTTTCACGTCATGCTTTCATCCTTCATTCCCGTTCAGGTGCTTAAGTCCACCTTGCTTGCATGAAAAGTAATGATCAGGTTGCCTTCATCGTTGACCGATATCTCTCCGATAACAGTCAATCTCACTGTAATGATCAAGAATATTCCAAATAACTGTATAATTTCAGCTTTTGTTTAACTATTTTAGCAACAGTCCAAATAACTCGTGTACAGCCTTTATCAGGTTCTTTTGGCCACAGGTACAGAAAGGTTATAAATGTTCATGTCGTTTCAGGTTGCCTTCATCGTTGACCGATATCTCTCCGATAACAACTGAATTTTACTTTGTTATAGAGAGAAATGAACAGTCGGATCGACTGTTGGTTGGTATATTGAGAGCAAACCGACGATCATTCAAAATTTAAAGTTACCGCTAACCTCTGCGCCATCATCGACTACAGCAAACCGACGATCTTCCTCCACGGCACTCCTAATGGGCCTCTCTTTATTTCACGGTACGATTTGTGTTTTTGTTGCTTTATAAATAATAAGTTTTGTGTTTATCAAACCCTAACGTCTGAGCAATGATTTATTAAATCGTTTTACTAATTTCCGATTCTTGATACTTTCATAAATCGTTTTACTAATTTACGATTCTTGATACTTTCATAAATCGTTTTACTAATTTCCGATTCTTGATAATAATAAATTATTATAATAATAAAACAAAGGAACTAAATTACAAATATAATAAAATAATAATAATAATAATAATAATAATGTTTATTGAGCAATATCTTCGACCTCTCTTATAATCAGGTAAATATGGATATTGTCTTTCACATCCGGATGGGTCAAACACAAAAAAGTCAAACACCATGTCTCCTTTGTGACTCATAGGAGTCTTGAAGACGAAATGAATTTTACAAGATACTTGAAACAAGGTATGGATATGGAGAATAAATATTTGACTATACGTGGTTGATGATGTCAAGTTTAAGTCGTTGATTCATTTGGAAATCGAAAACGCCTATCGTCACTCTGTATAGAGAAGAAAAACAACAACCGAATATTTAGTTCTCTCCGAACTTCAGCTTCCAAAATACGACGTCGTTGTAGCTCATATGTTATTATCTCTTCTCTTATTCTCTGTTTCTCTAGTTCTCGATGGATTATTGCTCTCATATCGACTCTCACAATTATTCACAATTTTATACATACAACACACCTTCATCGTTGACCGTACTGTTCTTCTTGATCTTTTTATGTATGAATAGTGACCCTCTGGCAAACCTACCTCTGTTTTGAATTTGTTGCTTCCATAGAGAAGTTATCAATCTCACTGTAATGATCAGGAACATTCCAAATAACTGTATAATTTCGTTCAAGATTCCTATGCAAGCTAGTCAAATTCAGTTGTTAGACCAACTTGAGATATGAGTTTGATTAGCTTGAACACACTACAATTATTCACAATTTTATACATACAACACACCTTCATCGTTGACCGTACTGTTCTTCTTGATCTTGATCTTCACACTTGCTTTTGACAAAGGTCTGGCTGACCTGAAGTTCCTTTGCAACCAGGTAAAAAGGAACTAAGTTGCAGATATAAAAATCCATCACATCACGATTATACTCTTTATGTATGAATAGTGACCCTCTAAGTGTGGTATGCTCAAAGATTTAAGTTAAAAATATTTTGTAAGGATTTATTTATAGATTAATGAAACAACTTTTCAGTTGTTATCCGAGAGATAGCGGTCAACGATGAAGACAGCCTGAAAGTGGATACCATGGATCAGAGAGATTCAAGCTAATTAAACTCATATCTCAAGCCGGTGCAAGTTATGTTGAAGCATCTTTGATCATCTTCTTGTAATTACTTGACAGATATCTCTCTGAGATGATAGCTTCTCTTCAGATTCTGAAAGTGGATACCATGGATCAGAGAGATTCAAGCTAATTAAACTCATAGGTAAGAACATTGTGGATGAGGATTGTTTATCTTCCCATTGATTTCAAGTATGTTGCCAAATAACTGTTCAATTTCAGCTTTTGTTTAACTATTTTAGCAACTTCCATAAAGAAGTTATCAATCTCACTTCTCACTGTCCATGTTTACCTTCAACGTCCAATGGTAATGAGTAACCTAGTAACCTCTACAATGATGTGATTTGTTTTTAAATAAGGAGGTATATGTACAATGAACTTTTTACGCTAAATAATGGCAGGTTTGCCAGAGGGTCACTATTCATACACACAACTTTTTGCTCTAGTGGTGTGCTCTACCTTTTTGACAAACACCTGGCTAACCTGTCCAGTTATCAATCTCATTGGCAATCATCCGGTGCAAGTTATGTTGAAGCTCATATGTTATTATCTCTTCTCTTATGCTCTCATATCATGGATCAGAGAGATTTAAGCTAATTAAACTCATATCTATGGGAAGGTAAACATATATAACATTCTCTTCGTCTTCCCTTACAAATCACTTTGCCATTAATACAAAATCACATTTGTGCATGACATTACATTCTGCATGTGTCATTTCATAACTTGCACCGGCTTGAGATATAGAGAGCAAACCGACGATCATTCAAAATTTAAAGTTACCGCTAACCTCTGCTGCGCCATCATCGTTGACAGATATCTCTCTGAGATGATAGCTTCTCTTCAGATTCTGATTGCACCGGTGGAATTGGAATTGGAATTGGAATTAATGAGACAACTTTTCAGTTGTTATCCGAGAGATAGCGGTCAACGATGAAGACAACCTGAAAACAACCGGATACCATGGATCAGAGAGATTCAAGCTAACTAAACTCATATCTCAAGCCGGTGCAAGTTATGTTGTAGCATCTTTGATCATCTTCTTTGTAATTACTTTTTATTGTTTCGGGTTCCCTTCCATCGTTTGACAGATATCTCTCTGAGATGATAAAGGTAGATCATGGAAAGTTGAACTCAATAAAACAAAGATGAAACCGATTAATGTTCTTTATATATGAATAGTGACCCTCTTGCAATATTTGTAATTACTTTCTATTGTTTAGCGCCGATCCGATTGTTAAAAGTATCAAGACTATGAAATTAGTAAAACAACTGAATTTTACTTGCTTGCATGAAAAGTTCAATTTCAGTTCAAACTTTTCAAACACCTGCAACATCTCAAGAGTCGAGGTCCTCTGAAAAAGACATCGTACAATGAACTTTTCATGCAAACAAGTAAAATTCAGTTGGTATTAATGGCAAGATATGTGGCTTTAGTCCTTTACGCAGGATATTCATGTGAGAATGATTTCGTTCCAACATAACTTGCACCGGCTTGAGATATGAGTTTAATTAGCTTGAATCTCTCTGATCCATGGTATCCACTTTCAGGTTGTCTTCATCGTTGACCGCTATCTCTCGGATAACAACTGAAAAGTAATTACAAGAAGATGATGTCAAGTTTAAGTCATTGACATTTAATTTTTTTTTAACTTTTTATAATTATTAAATTAAAAAAAAAAACAACTCAAAACACCAAAAAACTACCAAAATAAATCACCCCCCAGAAGCGCCTCGCTTAGGCCTAAGCGAGACGCTTCTGGGGGTGTAAATAGAAGCTGGGGGGTTTAAATATCACCACCCTTCTGGAAACACAACAAAAAAGTTGTACATACATCTAATTTTAATTTAAATTCATACATATATCAAAAACATTAATGGTTGTCACTTAATGCATTTGGATATAAAAATATTTTAAATTGTATCCATTTAAGTTTTTTTTTTTTTTTTTTTTTTTTTTTTTTTTTTTTTAACGGCCAATAAGCATTTCTGCCCGACTATTCAGGGGAGTCCCCACACTATGGACAGACCCCACGACCAACCCAATAGAGGGCCCATACGTACCTCAGGCGGCTGACGTAGTCAGACCCGCCCATGCAGTTCCCGAAACTGAGGAAAACCCAACCTCTCACCCGCCCGTAGGGACGACGGTGAAGGACTGGTAAAACCCGGGCGAGATCAGGACTCGAACTCGTGACCATAGGCCATGAGTCATCCATCATTTCTCATTATGTCCCTCGTGGGAATCAAACTCGGGACCCCCAAGATGAATCCTCGGTACATTCACCAACTGAGCTACCCGTGAAACACAATCCATTTAAGTTACTTGTCATTTTTTAATAATTATATAATTTATTTTTAACAAATATAGCAATTACAATTGTGAACCTTTTACTAACAATACAATCTTATCATAACTTTTATTCAACACAAATTGGTTACATAAGTTTGTTTGTATGTGTAACCTTAATGGTTGGCGAACTAACCCATTTGATTTTTATACGCTTTAAGAAATTTGTTATTTACTATATTTATTTATCAATCCACAAGCTAAATACTTTCATATTCAACATCTCGCTGCAACGCGCGGGTAGCGCCAACTCGTTTATTATATTTACCAATATTATGTTAAGTACTAAATATATTTGTATAACTATGTTATACTTTGGATGGACCTAGTTAATTTCTTGATATATGTGAATTTAATATTTGTCTTTCAACTTAGGGAGGCCCTGAATAAAATCCATGGCTATGTCTTCCCATACCCTTTCTAGAATGGGTAATGGTTGCAACAAACCAGATATGCAACAGTATCTAAAAATTTTCAAATACTTGATGCGGTTAGATGGTAAATGATAGTACAATATGTTAAATAATAATAAATAGGTGGCATTAAAAAAATCAAAGTTAATTCCCATGTGAAAAAGAAGAGCGTTTTAAAAATCAACTTAACAAAATTTATAACTATCACGTCAATGTTCATTTTTAAATACATATCTTGACGACTATATATGTTAAAAAATTATATTTTATTATATTATATTTATATAATACATCATTTTTTCAACTATGTAATGCATATATTTTTAAACATACTTTATTATTAATTATATAACATTACATTTATGAACCCGTATAAAACACGGGATTGTAACCTAATATATATACACACCCACAATCAGATGCCCAAACACAACACATATGAAAAAAGCAAATATGGGTTTAATTACGGATGTTAATCGTGTTAGGTTAATGGGTTACAGGAAGATATAGTGATCGGTATAGTCAAATAGACTTTTCAATACACGACTCTGTATATGAAGTTTTATCTAAACTTTTTAATAATGTTTTGTATAATAATAAAGTACACTCCTTGGTCCACGTCTTAGCTTTGTAATCAATGTCGGGACAATGTTTTGGCTATTTTTTAAATTTTGATTAAAACGTGAAAGTAAGCATCACTAACTCACGAGAACATCCACAGATGAGCATGCAAGGCCGAATACCGATCCCGTCCCGTCCCGATCCCGATACCGTACCGAATCGATATCGAACCGAGGGGTTTCGGGATCGGTACCCATATTCATGGATTTTCGGTTTCGGTATTATCGGTATCGGTACGGGATCGGTATGGTATCGGTATTTTAAGGTAAAATACCGATACCATACCGGTACCGTACCGATACCGAACCGATAACGTACCGTACCGTATGTGTTCGGTATCGGTATCGGTATTGGTTTTTTGGACTTTTCGGTATCGGTATTGTCGGGATCGGTATCGGTTCGGTACCGATACCGTCCCGAGCTCATCCCTGTTCCACATTATAATTACTACCAATGTTCTAGAATTCGCTAAAGGCTTCCTGTTTAGTTGATTGGAAAGTTGTGTGTACTCGACATAGATAAAGAACACTTAGTATCGAGACATGATAAAGAATTAATAAAATTAATTATTAGAATTTATATGTTGGAATTCATATCAAGTTACAAATAAAATTATTATTCACCTTAAATTAAAGAAACTTAATCCCAAGAAACTTAATCCCAAATTTGAGGTATTGTTTTAGTTTGACCGAATCTTCCCAATTCCATTGAGTCGTGCTCAAGTTCTAACCTTGACCAAATTGACCATTCCTACCAATTTCATAGTGCCATGCCAAAGTTTGACTGAGTCTGGCCGATTTTTGCCCGAGGTTAACTAAGTCTGATTCGTGGTTACCAAGTTGGTGAAACTCTACCCCGATTCACTATGTCTGTTAACCCCACCTAATTTTTAAATGGGTCAGGTTTGCGTTGACCTGTTTTAAAAACAATCAGGTTGGTCCACATAAAAACGTGTTGACTTGCTAACCCGTTTGGGTATTTAAAAAAAAAAATACTCTTATAGTTATTTTTTCCCTTTCCTATTTTTCTAGAAAACGCACTTGCCATTTTCAAGATTTTTAATATATAAACAAAGATACTATTTATGTTACATTTTACAACTCAACAACTTGTTTACAACTCATCAATAAGTAAGAATCATATAAAATTTGGGTTAAACGGTTTGTGTTTATCCAAACTTATTTATATACAGGTTAGAGTTGAGATTTTTGACACAAATAATAATTTTAACCCGCTAATCTATAAATCCATATTCTACTAACCTAATATGATTAACACAACTAACATCCACTTAGATATTCTACCGTCGAATATGTGTAGTCATAACAAGTGGCTCCATTCCCATGTGCTTCATCTTTGACTAGTCAAAACCACCTTATCTTTATGCAGAAAAAAGCCGCCCAATTTTAGTCTTGAATTGTCAAAAGAGACTTTGAGTTTGAGTTGTTATATGAAAGCCATTTGACTTATTATTTATGTTTTTTAGATAACATAACACATGCCTTAAACAATAATAATAATAATAATAATAATAATAATAATAATAATAATAATAATAATAATAATAATAATTATTATTATTATTATTATTATTATTATTTAAATATTTTGTAATTATATATTTGAGTATTAAAATAAACAATACTATGTGATGTAACAGTTTTCATTGATACTTTTTTAAGAGCGTAATCTAACCCGTTATGTCTTAAACATTATTATTATTATTATTATTATTATTTAAATAGGATAATACTTAATTATATTTGGATATTATTAGTATTATTTTTATTATTAATATAGTGAAGTAATAAAATTTCATGTGCATTACATAATGTATTAATTATGAGAAGTTTATTATTAAGGGGTTGTTTGGTAGCCTCTTAATCATTCAGGTCTGAATCATTTAGCATTTAGACTGTTTGTTTCAGCATCTGAATGGAATGATTAAGTGCTGAACCATTAAGCTAATAAGAGATGCTGAATGATTCAGCTCTTAACCATTCAGAGTCTCTTAACCATTCAGACCATCTTAATGATTCAGCACTTAATCAACCAAATAGCCCCTAAATGTGAGTCTATTGTATAGTGCACTTGTACCCGTGTTGTCTAAAAATTTAATATGATTTAATAAAAAATGATAAAAGAAGAAATCTCAAATCACGAAAAGAGTAATTAACTTAAACATAATCAATCTTAGTTAAAAAATGTTTATTTAAAAAGTTAAAAAAAAATAAAAATCATAAGCCATATCAAACATAATACAGTATCAAAAAGATAACCTTCAACATATAATCATCTTCACGTAATTTAAAATATGTTACAATTTGAATACATGAATTTAGATTAATAAATATTTATTAATCTAAACATAAATCACTTTCAATAATCAACGAAGAAGAAAAAAATTTAAAGTCTTTTAAAAAATTTTAACACTTACTTCTTGATGAACAGAAGGAGAATTCATAAACTTTTTAAGAAATGAATGGTTTAATGTTAATGTAATCATATATTTATAATGGCTACTCAATAATTCTATATTAAATTAATTTGTAAATAAAATCTTCTATTTTAAATTAGAAGATATGCATATATCGAAAATAATATTTAAATTTTAAATATTTTCAATTAGAAGATATGCATATCTTATTTTATTTATTTTTAAATAAATATTCTATTAAACCTCTCACCTCAACATGCCACGTGGCACATACAAGGGGGAGGGGGTTGAGGCCTCCATTGAATGTCACATCATCATAAGTCAATTTTTTATTAATAGTTATAGATTATAGATTATAGATATATTGAGAGAGACACGTGCAAGTCTTGCACCAGGATCTTCTATTTTTTTAAGACCTTGATAACATTAGTAATTAGCATAATTAGTAATGTTTTGTTTTTTCAATTTTACAGTTTCGTCCATTTGTCAACCCGTTTTGAACTTGTGTAGTCGTCATTTTCCATTCGCTTCCCTGCCTCCTCTCATTTGTCTTAGACCAGGTTTGGAGGGGCCGCCTGCCTCAACCTTACGGGATTAGGAGTTGCAGATCTGGCTAATGTGTCCAATCGTACATGATTTGAAGATTTGATTCAAAAAGTTTGCCAACATAAGGGTACCGGGGCACATGCCGAGTAATCAAGCCATGCACATGCCACATCTCAAACTTTAAACTATTTGAATCAGTGGGGGTGGAAGCTGATGAATCCAAATTACCTGATCTCCACCTAAATTGAACATCAAATAAATCAGACTTTGACTACGGGTCGTAGAGACCTCTACGGCCCGTAGAGCCCAACCAAACTCATTCATCCTATCCAAATTGAAGATCAAAAAAATCAGACATAAATACGGGCCGTAGAGCCCATCACAATCATTGGATATCATTGGCTGAACCTCGTACCTCGTTTTTTTGCTTATATACGGGTCGTAGAGGACCCCTTGACGGGCCGTAAAGCCCTCTACGGCCCGTAGAGGGTTGTGCAAATAAAATGGTTCATTATGTGAATAACCGGAGCCTTGAATTTCGACACTCAATTTGGGCTACGTAACCTAGTTAGATTAGGGGTGCCAAATCAGCAGGTCACGTCAGATTGTGGGTGGCACGTCAGCCAAAACACTAACTGGGTTGGTGACTAAACCCAAATTGGGTGCCAAAATCCAATAAGTTAATAGTACATGTTATATATGACCAATTTTTTTAATTTTAAATAATTTAAGTTATTAGAATGATGATTTTATAAATATGATAAGGGTAGGTAGATATAAACCACACAAACCCTTATTATATGTCATCATCTTTCCACACCGCCACTTGATGTCCAAGATGATAACTAAGACTAAACAAAATCAAAACATTAAATACACATATCTAGATGTGTATATATAACAACGTATGTATTCCTAACCATAACCATTCCTAACCAACCCTACCCTCCATTCATATCACATACATTGATTGTTTCACTGACAAAAATAAAATATGCATCTCCTAAACTTACTCTTCTTCATCTTACTAGCATCCTTCTCTCATACCGTCTATTCACGTTACAACACCTCAGTAATACCCATACTAAAACATGACCAAACATCTCTTCACATAGTCCCTTGGTCATTCCAAGTACAAGACCAAGGACCCTATCTCCTCATCGACCTCGACACTCCCTTCTTATGGAAAGATATACAGATTACAAACTCCACCATTCCTTGTGGAGAAGAAGAAGGTTGTCGGTTTCCGGTTCGATGCGATACCGCTTTATGCAAAGAAGCAAAATCTTACATCAACCCTATATGCCCATCACTCAAACAAACCGACTGTAACATGTGTACAGTCACTCCCTTGAATCCCATATCAAACATTTGTGTTACATCACAACTAACTACTGATTTAATCACACCTTATTTAACCGATGGACGTAACCCTAGTCCTGGTCCAAACCAACCATTTGGAAGCCGGTTTGTACTATCAACCGCTCCTAAATCTTTGGATCAATCTTTTCCTAAAGATGTTAGAGGTGTTGCGGGTTTTTCATGGTCTGGTTTATGTTTACCACGTCAGCTTTCGTCTAGTGGTGTTACTAACGCTGCGAAATTCGCTCTTTGTCTACCGAGCTCGTCATCGGGTCTTGGTGTCACGTTTTTAGGTGATGGGCCGTTTTATTTTACAAGTAAACCAAATGTGGATATTAGAAGCTTTCTTTCGTATACTCCTATGGTTAGAAAGAGTTCGAAATCGCTTGGGTATTATATTAAAATAAACCGAATTTTGATTAAAGGGACACCGGTTAATTCGGTACCCAAAGGTAGTTCGGTGAAGATTAGTAGTAGAGTGGCGTACACAACCCTTAGAAGTGATATTTATAAAGCATTGGTTGCAAGTTTTTCAAAGGCTATAAATGGCATTCCTCAAGTAACCGCGGTTAAACCATTTGGTTTTTGTGTGAAGGATAGCGCGGTTGGTGTACCGAAGATTGATCTTGAGACGGAAAGCGGGAAGGTATGGAGTATTTCTAGCGAGAATTCGATGAAGCGGGTCGGGAAGGGTGTGGCGTGTCTTGCGTTTGTGGATGGTGGGGCGAAAGTGAACGATCCGATTGTGATTGGGACGTTTCAGATGGAGAACAATTTCTTGTACTTTGATCTCGTGAATCAGAAGTTGGGGTTCAGCTCTTCGTTGTTGGCTCGAGGGACCTCTTGCAATGGATTCAACTTCACCGAAGTTGCAAACTAGATGTATCGAATGTCTTTTGAATAAAGAAGCACATATGCATATGCTTCTAGGTACCTTCTTTGTATTCATATAGGTTATGTCCATCAAACAAAATAAATTAGTTTGAAGTTTCTAAGCGTTGTGGCGATGACAATAATGTGATAAAGTACGTCAAGAGAATCATATATGAAGTTGTTGCAACTCCGTTTTAAATATCATAACGATTGCCCTTGCCATATCAGTGGTAACTCTTTTATTTGTCATGTGCTCTTAGTAAGGTTATCATAAAATAAAAGAGTAAATTGATGTCTTTGATCGAGACCTTTCGATAGTTTACTTAATAAGCTTGTCGACCGTCTAATTAGAAGAGCTTTCAAAAGACTGAGAGGGAGTAACCAGACTATTAGCGCTTCCAAAATAACCTCAAGAACATAATTAGTTAACTTATTGTTTTCTACACCAATGGACTATTTACTTAGGGTGGATGGGGCGGTCATCACGGCCATCACGCTATCACACCCAATAATATTGTGCCACCTCATTCTATCACATTCCATCACATTTCATTACAAACCCATGCGGCGGTGTTCGCTTTTAATCACTAAACTTTTTTTTTTAACAATAAATGGTGGTGGTGATGGTGGTGACAGGTGGTGATGACGGTGGTGGTGAAGATGATGATGGTGGTGGTGATGACGGGTGGTGGTGAAGATGATGATGGTGGTGGTGATGATGGTGGTGGTGAAGATGACGGTGGTGGTGAAGATGACGATGGGTGGTGATGTGGTCGGCGACGATGATGAAGATTGAAGAGTGTTTCGCGACCGTGATGTACGTCACGAAAATCCATCACGCCATCACTATCGCGGCCGTGATCAAATGGTAGGGGTGGTGCTTCGCGGTATCACGCCAACCACGGGATGGCCATCACAGACCACCCCGTGTGCCCTTAGTGTTATTTCATCCTAGGCAATACCTTTAACCGATTTGATATTTTCCTCATCCGCTATTACTTTTTTGTTTACTTTATTGTCTTAATCATTAACAACAAACAAATCAAGTTAACTTGACTATCTAGTAATTAAAATTGAGTTATGAAAGTCATGTCGTTTGGGTTTGAAACTTGATTCTTACATAACTATATTACATATGATAGTACACTTGCCTATTGTGTGTATTTAGTCAAAGTAACAATCGTTTCTATAAATTTAAAACATGATTTTGTTTTGGTAAAATTGGCCTAGATCGTAACTGCTAAACAAAACACACTCAGAAGGCTAGGAATGATTTTATTTTCTCAAACGAACCGGTCAAGATGGAGAAGATTTTTGTAGTCCTTCGGTTTCTTATGGATAAAGAATACATGCAAGCTCAAGTCGCTTTAAAGGAAGAATTGATGTAATTTTGATTTGTAATTATGTTCTAGCTGTGTTGTGCTTTGCTTGCTGCTCATTATTTCTTTGTAGTTGGGTTGTTTCTTAATTAAATTTACCTCTAAGACCTGTTGCTGCAGGCATGTAGTGCATTAACTGCGCACTGATTGTCCACTGACTTAATGTGTGGTAATATTCAGATATCCATAAAATTGTTTGGACATCTCCGCTGCGATCTGCGATGCGTAGAGACCTCTACGCGTCAAATAAGGTTAAGTAAATTAATTGCAATACCTCTATGACGCGTAGAGGCCTGATCTACGGGTTGTAGAGGTATGAGGAAGTACGGGGTTATTGATTGAACTCCGTGCACTATAGGGTGTCAGTATGAAAAGCAACTCTTCTACGACGCGTAGAGGCTGTTGGAGATAATTGGATCGATCACGTTCACAAAGAACTCGTACACAAGAAAGAAAAGAACGAGAACAAAATATTGACACAAAGTCTTTTACTAAGAAATCAAAACCACAAATAAAACTTTAACCCTACCAATCTATTTATACTAAACGTAAACAACCTTTCCTAAACCAATGCTAAAACTCAAATACTTATTATCTCATCAACTAAATCTATTAAACTAACATTTATCTCTAATTTAATTCACTAAGAATTATCATATTAAACCTTCAACTTTTGACTTATTTCACTTTTCACCCAAACCTAGGATTAAACCAACATTCACTCCCTTAATCCTAGTTTGCGCCCGCTTGTTCCTCACATCAACGGTACAAGCTCATCAACTCGAGCAAATTGAGCCACTTCATCCTCCGGTTCTTGCTTAGGGCACTCCCATGCATAGTGACCATACTCTTGGCAGTTTTATCTCGCTCATCAACATGATAGTAATCATGGTCTTCTATTATCTCTTCTAGCATTAATACGAACACACCTTGGTATTAACACATTTGTCACGCGGACTCAATCACCCTCTTGAATTAAATAGATTCTCTATTTTAAATCACTTAGATTCAACTCGTCACGAAGACTTCTCTTGATCGACTTCACACAGTTCCACTAAGGATTTCGATCGACTTTTCTTTCTTTTTAGTTCACCCAGAACTTCAACAAACACACAGTTATTTTCTTGACCACCTTCCACACAGCTTGGTGTCTTTTTTTTATCACACAGATTTTGGTTCACCTAGAACTCCTCTCCGGTTTCACTAAGAATCCCGATTAACTCCCGGCTTCACACAGAATATCCGATTATCTTCTGGTCACACACAGAACCTGATTGCCCTTCACACAGATTCCGGTCCCACTTTTTGGCTTCACTAAGAATACGATCACCACTTCGGCTTTACTATGAAATCTAATTTGGCTTCACCAAGAAACCCGAGTAGCTCGCACGGTTACACGAAGAACCTTCTGATCACCACTCAACAATCGATGAAATCCACGTCTTCACATAAAAAACAGATTAATAGTTCTTAAATTGGTTCCACCGACTTACTAGTTCTTTCTTTGAAAGTAATTTGATCCTAAAACAGTAAACTCCTTGCTTTGACTAATGCAGCCGCCATTTTTGACTCAAAGCAACCAAGTTACTTTATTTTCTTTTCTTGTGTCACACTGTCCCTTTCTTTTGAAACTCCACTTAATTCCACCACTCAAAACCACTTCTTGAGTTTAATTGAATTCCTCCAAAATCACCCTGCAAGTAGCGGCCAAACCTCAACTCGTCTCTAGTTCCACACAGGATCCAGCTCTTCTTTTCACAAAGATCAATAGTTGGATCAAAAACTTCACGATTTTACACAGACCAATCCTTATGATCGGCACGCAGCGCAACACCTCTTGGGATTCCTTTAGTTCACACAGAACTTAGTTATTCTTGGTTTCACATAGAACTTCTCTTTCGGTGGTTTTAATCTTTGGCTCACACAGAACCTCTCTCGACCGCTCTTTGTTTTTCTTGGTCTTGGCTCTGATACCAATTAATGGAGATAATTGGATCGATCACGTTCACAAAGAACTCGTACACAAGAAAGAAAAGAATGAGAACAAAATATTGACACAAAGTCTTTTACTAAGAAATCAAAACCGCAAATAAAACATTAACCCTACCAATCTATTTATACTAAACCTAAACAACCTTTCCTAAACCAATACTAAAACTCAAATACTTATCTATCTCATCAACTAAATCTATTAAACTAACATTTATCTCTAATTTAATTCACTAAGAATTATCATATTAAACCTTCAACTTTTGACTTATTTCACTTTTCACCCAAACCTAGGATTAAACCAACAGAGGCCTCTAAGAGTTGTAGAGGAGTCTGGTTGGTGTGTCAATAAACCCTAAATTGTAGAGACATCTACGCTTCGTATAGGTCCAAAATTCATGCATCAAGAGCACCATTTAACTGAACACAAACATCACAAACCAACCCTAAACAAAATAATCTAATAAAACATTTTGTATCATGATGCCGTCTTGGGACCTCAATTATGTTTATGGCGAATATTCGAACCAGTCTTACGTCTTCGAAAGCGTTTTCTGACCCGAAGTTGAACGAGGCGAGGAAGAGGTTGTATCTGTGGTTCATTGTAATTAAAACAAAGAATTAAACTTATGGTTTTCATAGTAGATCGAGGAGTTACCTATTGTTGGTATATAAGACAGTTTTTTTTTATTATTATACTTTTTAAATTTTAGTGTCTTCCATGTTAGCTGAAACTGTAAAATTTGTATATAGAGGGAACTACGAGGTTGTTAGAAAGAGCCTTTTATGAATAGGATAATGTCACAATTTTAAGAAGACATGAACCATACGTTCATACAAACAATTCTCACGTGTTATATTTTCACCACCTGATTACCACCACATACATATTGGAGGCATAAATGATAAATGAGACTCAAACCAAACAAAAATATCAACATATTAAATATACACATGTGACTATGTGAGTATGTCTATATATGCATCCATAAACAACTATATTCCTCGTCACATATAGAAGAACTAAGATTAAGATATGCATCTCCTAAAGTTACTCTTCTTCATCTTAGCATCCTTCTCTCATAACGTCCATTCACGTTATTACACATCCGTTATACCCATAACGAAGGATGAACAAACATCTCTTTACAAAGTCCCTTTTGGGCTCGAGACATTAAATCCTAATGACGTCGTAGCGTATCTCATCATCGACCTCGACACTCCGTTCTTGTGGAAAGATATCCAGATTACAAACATCACCATTCCATGTGACGTAGAAGAAGGCTGCAGGCATCCAGTTAGATGCGACACCCCTTTGTGCAAAGAAGCAAAATCTTACATCAACCCTATCTGCCCTTCACTTAACAAAACCGATTGCGACATGTGTACAGTCACCCCCTTGAATCCCATATCAAAAACATGCGTAATATCGGAACTAACCACTGATTTACTTAAACCGTCTTCAACTGATGGCAGGAACCCTTTTCCACATCCAAACCCGACCTTTGGAGGCAAGTTTGTGTTGTCATGTGCACCTGAATCTTTGGATCAATCTTTTCCTAAAGATGTTAATGGTGTTGCGGGGTTTTCATGGTCTGGTTTATGTTTACCACGTCAGCTTAATTCTACTGGCGTCATTGACACTGTGAAATTTGCACTTTGTCTACCAAGTTCATCATCGGGTCGTGGTGTCACATTTGTAGGTGAGGGGCCTTTTTATTTTACAACAAACCCGAATGTTGATCTTAGAAACTATCTTTCGTACACTCCAATGATTCAAAAGAGTTCCAAATCGCTTGGGTATTATGTTAAAATAAACCGAATCTTGATCAAAGGGACACCGGTAAGTTCTGTACCGAAAGGTACTTCGGTGAAGATTAGTACTTTAGTTACGTACACAAAACTCAGAAATGAAATGTATAAAGCTTTGGTTGAAACTTTTTCAAACGCTACAAATGGCATTCCTCAAGTACCCGCGGTTAAACCGTTTGATTTGTGTCTTAAAGAAAGCGCGATTGGGTCTAGTGGTGTTCCGAAGATTGATCTTGAGATGGAAAGTGGGAAGGTATGGAGTATTTCGGGCGAGAATTCGATGAAGCGGGTTGGGAATGATGCTACATGTCTTGCATTTGTGGATGGTGGCTCGAAAATGAAGGATGTGATTGTGATTGGGACGTTTCAGATGGAGAACAATTTCTTGTACTTTGATCTCGTGAATCAGATGTTGGGGTTCAGCTCTTCGTTGTTGGCTCGAGGGACCTCTTGTAGCAGTTTCAACTTCACCGTAATCGGGAAGTAAATGTATCGAATGTCTTCAGAATAAGGAAGCACATATGCATATGCTTCTAGGTACACTCTTTGTATTTAAACTACTACGTAGTGAATAAATGTTATGTCTATCAAACTCGACTTGACCCGAACAAAATAAATTTGTTCGAAGTTTCTAAGCTTGTGGGGATGACATTAATGTGACAAAGTACATAAAGAGAAACGTATGAAGTTGTTGTAACTCAGTTTATCATATCAAAACATACATAAAAACAAGCGCTGCGGAGATAATTTAGATAAAGCACGTACATTGAAACAATGATCATAAAAATAAGTACATTGCAACGAAAAATCTGTACATAATATGTAAAAGGGAAACAAAATAAAAACCGTAAAAACCGTAAAAATGAATCTTGACGTAGCTTTGACGATTGGAGTTTTGTTTCGATAACTTTTACATTATTGTATACAATTGCATTTTGAGTTAAATTAGAACTAAAAGGTAAACAAAAATAATCACGTCCTACATTTAATTTTGTATAAGCTCCTGTTCCTTTACCACCTTTCAAATTCTTTTGCCGTAATTCAAACTATGCCCGACTGTTGAAATATAAATGTAACAAATTATATAATTTTATTAATAATCTTTAGTTTGAAACTTTGAATCGAAAGTTATGGAGGTTTTTGCATAAAAAAGTAGTTGGATTTGATCCTTAACACATTTGTCTTGCTTATTTATTATTTTAATTTTAACTTTAGTTGACAAAATATAATCCTGGCCGCTCAAAATGACACATGTGATTCACAAAGTCGTGGTATAGCTAGTTAGCTACCGATAGGAAAAAGAAAATCATTTCAAGAAGCATGGATATAACACAAAACAATAACATTATACAAACCAAAGTTTATTCTTTTGGGGGAAACGAACAATATTGATTGATATAAATTGTCTAATGTTATAACATATGTCTCCATAACAAAACATATTAGTTGGTTAGACTGAAACTGACTACTTAACCAATCAGTTTGAGTGTATGGGTCGCCTTCATTTGAATCGGACAATATCCATAGTATTAACTAATATGATTACCATCAAAGGGTTTGTAGCTTAGCAAGACGTGTATATAATGTTGTTTCTTCTCAAGTGTATGGGGATTTTAGTTCCATATATTTGAACAAATGTGTAGATTTTAGCATAGAATTAGTGGATGCGTGAATTAGACGTTCTACAATAAAAAACTAAGAAAAAAAACTTATGATCAAGGGATTACCTATTTTTATGTTATTCTAAGCTAAACATGCCTGACTAAAAAGCTTTCCTCTCATACACATATATTACATCCAAAAATGCATTCTTGTCTTGATATTGTAGAGGGTGTTACAAGGTCGTTAGAAAGATGGTTTTATGAATAGGATAATGTCATAATGTTAAGTAGATATGAACCACACAAATAATTCTCACGTGTTATATTTTTACCACTTCATCATTACCGCCACGGCAAAAATAACAAAAAAGACTCAAACCAAATCATATCAACATGTTTAATATACACATATATATACATGCATGTGTATATATGTAAACATGATTTTTGTTTTACAAATGGGTGGTTTAGATTAAATATGAGTGGTACCGGGTGGGTAAGAAAGAAATGAGTGAAAGTGGGTAGTTTGCACATTATGTTAGTGAACTTCAGTTTAAAGTTGTACTTCATGCAACAATTTAATCGGAATTGAATCCAAGAAAGGAACTCAGCTCATTGGATCAGCAAACTTCACCAAAGCCCGCTGAACCAATAAACTAACTTGTCAATCCCGCTGATCTATTAACCAGTTAATTGTTTAAACTGGATTAGAAAAAAACTGAATTTAAACTTAACGCTAGATAGGTCTATAAATAACAACTTCATATTGCAAAGTGTGCCATTTTTCCACCCACTTAGGGATCAGTAGGAAGGCCTTAGGGCCGCCCAAATCCTCTCCGATAGTAGGACTTTCCTATCTCCTTGTTACATAAAGATGTCAACATAGTCTAGTTTATTTACTTTTACAGTCGAGGGTCATGAAGATTATTTTATACCCACATTGTTGGAGTCTTGTTCTTGAAAATGAAGCATCAAATCTTCTAAGTTCATGTGTTGTCATTTTTAAATAGTTGTATCCATCTAGTATCCGCTACGCTCTTGAACTTGGTAAACTTAGTATAATACCAATAGTTTATTTTAGTTATTTGGTGTGTTTATCTTTTTACTAATTCTTTATTTATTTATACTTTGTGATAGGTACATCAAACTTTGACAACATTAACTAACAATTAACTTAACTTTAATACTTCATGTTTATACAGCTTCTGGTAATCCCAAACATATCCAAGTTAAGTTTCTGCTAGTGAGTCAGACCCCATTACGAACTTCTAAAACCCGAACCAGATTCCAACTAAGGAGTCTGGTGTGGACCACATCCGCGTGATTCTGGTAACGCATCTGTTCGGGTGAAAAGGCTTATGGGCTTTCACCAGAGTTCTAGGGAGGCTTAATTCTGGTACGGAACCAAATCCGCTGGGGTTCAAGGGTTAATTTTGTTAAAATAATCAAGTTTGATAAACCATACAATGTAAAACGTTCATAGCGGGACGACTACCATTATTTACTTGATCGCTAAATAACTCGCGCCGTTCGGTAACATTACTATATTGCTTGCAATAAATGGCCATAACTGTTGAGGAATATAAACTAGATATGTTATAAAAGTATAAATAAATTAAAGACGGACTTAACCAGTTTTACTAATACAAAGCCATTAACTAATAGGGATTTCATACAAAAACTAATCCTTCAGTACATTAAGTAATACTGATAAGAGGATAAGTATATTTAACGGGATCAGCCTTCCACTTTATTATAAAAAGATAATCAAGAAAATATGCACTTAGATGAGCAGTTCTGGGATTGTTGGGATTTATCTCGAACAATACCCCATTCTTCCCAATAAATTATGTGAATTTTTTCATTAGAATCAGGGCCAAGTTGACCAGGAGAACACATGCCTACAGGCTAGCAGTCCGTAAACACCTGGATGGGAACTCTAGCATTTGCAAGAGCTTGCTACTGGCCCATTTGGTTTCCAAAATGCAACCCCTGCATCTTTCTTTTCTCATCCCAAACTCTTAATGGGACGCTCACCTATGTTTTCCACATCAATAATTACCCATGAAATATTAACGTTTATGCTAGAGTTTTCAATTAAAAGTAACCTTCGATTGTAAATTTTCTAAACTACTTGTCTTTTTCACTTCTATCTTATTTTATTATTTTTATATAACCAAACCTCCACTTGTATTAATTAAAACCGCCCAGTAAGTGTTCAGTTAGGGTAGTCATTCCCATGGCTTAATACTTGGTTCTTATCTAAGCTATACTACATTAGTACATTACAATAGGTTCTCTGCCTGTTGTATGTGTTTAGTTAAAACGATATAAAACATGGTCGTGTTTTAGTAAAAATAATCTAAATCAATACAACTAAACAAACCAGACACATCAAAGTGTAGAGACAACCATGACGTTTGCCTACAAGTAGCTACCTTTGAAAGAGTGTAATTGTGAAGACTAAAATAACATGACATGATATGTTAGGCTTGACAGAAAGAGGTCTACTCTGCGCCTAGCATATGTGCTTGTGTTCGGCTGGGTGGGTGGGAAACACGCTTGTGTGGACCTTACAGGTGTATCCCATCTCATTGGTTTCTGAGACACTGGGTTTGTGGCTAGGAAGGTGATGCGAAAAGCAGAGTTGAAGAAGATCGAGAAGCATGCCAAAGCCTGTGAGGATAATCAACTTTTTTTGTCCCCTTAGCCTTTGATAATTTTGGCTCTTTAGCACCAGAAGCTATTGTTTTTCTTGCCAGAGTCCAGCGGGTCATTCATAGTCATTTTTTGACCCACCCGAGACAAGGGTTTGTCTTTAGTAGGTTTAGTGTCACTATTTAAAAAGAAGTGACAACGCAGCATGTTGCTCGTCTTCCTGTTATTACATTTATTTCTCTTTACGATGAAAATAGAATATTTCTTTGTACACATTATTATATAATCTATCATATATATATATATATATATATATATATATATATGACATTTTACAGAATTTTTCAAATGTTGCTTAGAATTAAATTTATACACATAAGTTTAGACATATACTGGTTAAAATTATTTATATTTATCATTCTTTTGGCTCTGCAATGGTCGGTCGGAAGTCAGGTATTCCGGCAAATGTCATCAGTCGTCTTACAAAGGTTTTCATTACTAATTTGGCCGAGAAGTGTAGCGGTCACGATCTAGCGGAATTTATTAGGCCTTACGGTATTATTTATGATCTCTATATCGCCCGTAAGAGAGACAAGGCAGGGAACCGCTTCGGTTTCGTTTCTTTTATTGACGTTAAAGAGACTAAGGATTTATTACGTCAGATCTGTAATACGAGGATAGGCGATTGTTGGTTGAAAGCTAATATAGCCAGATTTACCCTTGAAGAAGGAGAGATTCGACCGGAAGATAAGAACAAGAATAGTAACTCCGGTAAAGACAGCAAGAAGGAAGAAAGGCATGTTCCGTATCAGGCATCGACGTTCAATGGCTCACGATCTTTTTCGGATACACTAACTGGTAGACAGAGTGTGAAGACGGTAATCATTAACAATCAGGTTAACGCGTTTAAGGATTTGCATGGGAAGGCCATTGTAGCACGTATGATTGATCTTGAGGCCCTAAAGAATATTTAAGTTATCGTTAACGAGTTATGCCCTGGCGAGGGTAAGATACAATATCTGGGGGGATTATCTGTTCTTATTTCGTTCGAAAACAACTCGAAGGCAACCAATTTTATTAAAGAAGCAAGAGAGGTGATTGGGAGGTTTTCTTCCTTAGACGTATGGGAGGGACAAGTGTTTGGCTATGAGAGACTAGCATGGCTGAAAATCGTGGGTATTCCATTACAATTATTGTCCACAGAGGTGATTGATGCAGTTGGGAATTCTTTTGGGAAGATTATTCACAGAGCTATAAGATCGAACGAAGACGGTGATCTATCCCATGATTTCATCGGCCTTTTGGTAGGTGATGGGAAGCGAGTTAATGAAGAAATCAAACTATCCTGGAGGGACAAAAGATTCACGATATGGGTTTCGGAGGATTCCGAGGAACGGGTTCCGGCTTTCTATAAGCCACATTCACCGGAGGATGATGAAGCTCTGATGTCAGAGGACGAGGCAGACAGTAAAGAGCAAGAAAAAGATGGTACTGAAGTTGTTATTGAGCCGGAATCTGTTGAATCCGGTGAGGTTTTGCCGGCGACGGAGGAGGTACCAATTTTGGTAACTTCCGTAGACAATTATGAGGCATTGATTGCTCCTAATGATGAAGAGGATTTTACGGAAACATTTAATGGTGAAGAGAATTTTGTCCCAGCTAATTCGTTTGACTTTGACAAAGATGTGGACTTTCAAAATTCAACTGGGCCGGGTTTTAACGGTAATGACACTACAACTGTGGTGCTTAAAAGAAAAAAAAAATCTTTTTTGGGCTCTGTTAATAGGCCCAACCCAGCGTATTCAAGTAGCCTCGAGAAGACAAAGGTTGGTAAAAAAACCCAAAGGCGATGAAGACCCTTTTGGATTGGACCCGTTTTTGGACCTGGATGGTGATTATGGGCCTGAACACGTTAAAGATAATGGGCCTGAACTTGTTGGAGAGGGATGTGTATCGAACGCCTTAATGGACCGTTTATTTGGTACTAACAGCCCATGTCTTGAAGATGGTATGGCCAACGATCCAAAAGTGGTGTTGGCTGAAGAGGTGGACGCTACTATTATCTTCGGAGAAAAACTAGGAGCCGACTTAACCGGAGCACAGGAGTTGATTATTAATTCAATTGCCAATGAAGGTGTACAAGAAGGTATACAATGAATTGTCTCTCCATTAACATTCGGGGAGTAGGGGTTTGTGGTAAAGCGGGGTGGATCAAGAAATTAAAACATGACTTTGGTATTTCCTTTATCGGTATGCAAGAAACTCTGGTTACTAGTGATATTTCTTCTTCGATTGTGTCTAATTTTTGGGGTGGAACGGGGTTTGATTTTGATTGTGTTAATGCTTTTGGAAACTCGGGTGGTCTTGTGAGCTTTTGGGATCCTAAAGTGTTTAACAAGAATTTGGTGAATAAAGATAGAAATTTCTTACACGTGGCGGGCACGGTTTTGCCCGGGTCCATTAGAATTAATTTGCTTAATGTTTACGCCCCTCAAACAGATGGTGAAAAAAGAAATCTATGGGGCAGGATTAATAATCTCATTCAGTCATCCGAAGGGTGGTGGATAGTTTTTGGGGATTTTAACGCGGTTAGAAACCGAGATGAGCGGAAGAATTCGACTTTTGATTCAGTTTGTGCAAATGATTTCAACGACTTTATTGACTCTTCGGGTTAAGGGAATACAATTTAAGAGGCTCGAAATTTACTTTTATGTCCAATAGACGAGGGGTTTGCACATGGAGTCGTATTGATAGATTTTTGGTGTGTGATAGCGTTTTTAACAAGTGGCCTAATGCGTGTGTTCGGGTATTGAATAGAAATTTTTCGGATCACTCACCATTGGTTTTCTCTATTGTTGATACAAATTTTGGGCCTAAACCGTTTAGAATGTTCGATTCTTGGCTCGAAAGACCGGGGTGTATTGATGTTGTTATGTCCGTTTGGGACGGTTGGATTGACCATGGTGCCGCTGACTTGAATCTCCTTAACAAATTAAAGAAACTTCGCGCAGCTTTAAAAAAATGGTTCGAAACATACAGTGCAAAAGAGAAGGAGGTAGAGTGCCGTCTAAGGAAGGAAAAAGAAGAATATGAATCGCGTATGGAAGCTAATGAATTGGAGGAAACGGACCTGTGGATTTGGTCGGAATGTAAAATGGCATTAGAAGAAATCGAGCTTCTCAAAACTCGGGACATTAGACAAAAGTCCCGGGTGAAATGGGCCTCTTTGGGAGACGAAAATTCGGGTTTTTTCCATGCCGTTGTGAATGGAAGAAAGGCTAGAAACTCTATACCGGGTATTTTGATTGACGGGGTTTGGGTCACTAAACCAACACTTGTAAAACGAGAGGTGTTAAAGTTTTTTAGGAATCACTTCAAAGAGCGGCACCCTGTTCGTCCGGCCTTGGAATGCGAAGGTTTGAAGAGGATTAACGACCTCGACAGTCAAAATTTGATCTCTATGTTCACCAGACAAGAAATCAAAGACGCAGTGTTTGATTGTGGATCTAACAAGGCGCCCGGTCCGGACGGTTTTAATTTTCGTTTTGTCAAACGTTTTTGGAACTTGTTCGAGGAGGATTTCTATAAAATTATGGCTGAATTTCACGCTTCAGGCAACATAAATCCGGGTTGTGGGACAACTTTCATTACCTTAATTCCGAAGGTGAAAGCTCCTATGGGTCTAAAAGATTATAGACCTATCACTCTCGTTGGGATGGTTAGTAAGGTCATTTCCAAAATCCTTGCTAATCGTCTTAAAAAGGTGATGGGGCAGATTATTTCAGAGACACAATCAGCGTTTTTAGCTGATCGTTTTATTCTTGACGGCCCTCTTATGCTCAACGAAGTTATGGAATGGTTGACGAAGAAAAATAAAAGTGCTTTCTTGTTGAAAATCGATTTTGAGAAGGCTTACGACAATGTAAACTGGAATTTCTTGTTGTCTATTTTGGCTCAGATGGGTTTTAATCCGACTTGGTGTATGTGGGTTAAAGGTATTTGTGTGTCGGCCAGAGCCGCGGTGTTGGTAAACGGGTCTCCTACTTTCGAGTTCAGTTGTGAGAAAGGTCTTCGCCAAGGAGATCCGTTGTCTCCTTTTTTGTTTCTTATCGTGATGGAAGCTCTATCGTGGTTGTTGAATAAAGCTCAACAAATTGGAATCTTCAAAGGGGTGAGTATCGCGAGTAATGAAGCCGATTTGTCCCACTTGTTTTTTGCCGATGACGCTCTCATTATTGGGGAATGGTCTCGTGATAATATTCAAAGCATAGCTAGAGTGCTTCGTATTTTCTATCTTTGCTCGGGCCTGCGAATAAACATTCACAAGTCTAATATTTTTGGGGTTGGCGTGGAGGATAGAGATGTGGACAATATGATGGCTCTATTGGGGTGTAAACGTGGTGACTTTCCATTCAACTATCTCGGTATTCAGGTCGGTACCAAGATGTCTCGTGGTAGTAAGTGGAATCCGGTTATTGAGGTGATTAAAAATCGGCTAGCTTCGTGGAAAGCTCGAACTCTATTTATTGGAGGTCGTTTGGTTCTTATCAAATCGGTATTGGAAAACCTTCCTATTTATTATTTTTCTCTCTATAAAGCCCCGAAGGCGGTTATAGAATCTATAGAGTCCATCATGAGAAGGTTTTTATGGACGGGAAGTAGCGACGAGAAAAAAATTTCTTGGGTAGCATGGGATCTCGTTACTTCCCCGAAACAATATGGAGGGTTGGGTGTCGCTAAATTAGAAGAAGTGAATGATGCTTTATTATTAAAATGGACTTGGAGGTTTAAAAACGATGGCAATAGCTTATGGAAGAAAATCATTATGGCTTGTCATGGGTCGAGTAGACCTTGGGCGATGCTTCCTTGTAATGGGTTGTTGAGCGGGTGTTGGAAAGCTATTGTTAAAGTCGGGGAGAAAAAACTGCCTAATGGCTTGCCTCTTAATTCGTTCTTTGCTAGCGTCTTAGGAGACGGTCATTCGATCAGCTTTTGGAGTGACGTTTGGTTGAGAGATGCCCCGCTACGAGTTCTTTATCCGAATCTCTTCAGGCTCGAAAAAAATAAATGGGTTAAGGTCTCTCAAAGGATCTTGTGGGTCAATAATTCCAAGGTTATGAAGTGGGAATGGAGATCTTTGCCATCATCGGAAGAGGAAGTTTATGAATTGATCCTTCTCCTCAATGATATTCATGACATATCGTGGAGAGAAGGGAAGGATTTATGGCAATGGAAGTTTGATAAGGAGGGGTTGTTCACTGTGGCCTCGGTTAAGAAATTACTTTCGCAACGGCCACATGTTAATTCTAGATCGATGATTAAGTGGAAGACTTGGGTTCCGTTGAAATGTAAAATCATGGTGTGGAGGCTTGCTCTTAATCGTATTCCCACTATTGCCGAGCTTATCAAGAGGGGCATCAACATTCCAAACCAGGATTGCAGGTTTTGTCAAGAGGAAGTTGAATCAGCGATGCACATGTACACGGCTTGCATGTTTACGCAGGAAGTTTAGTTTCGTATAGAATCTTGGTGCCGTTTGCCTCACAGTTACGCGTTCGATATTGTGGATCTTATGCAGGTTCCGGAACATAGCACATATTCTAAAAGATCGAAGTATGTTTTGAGAGGTATCGTTTACACTACCATGTGGGTAATATGGAATGAGAGAAATAACCGGCTGTTTAATAACAAAAGCCGAAGACCTGCAGAATTAGTAGAGCAAGTTAAATCTACCACGTTTTTTTGGTTTCGACATAGGTCTAGGTACTAAGATGTCGATTGAAAAGTATGGTGTATTTGTCCGTTGGATTGATTTTGGTTTTTTCGCTCTTAGGTCCTTATTTTGAGGACTCTTTAAGTTGAGTGTCTTTAAGTTGAGTGGTTAATAAAGTTCTCTTTAAAAAAAAACACATAACTTTAGACCACTGTCTTAAAAATTCATTTACAATTTATTTTTACAGAGTTCAACATATGTTGGGAACGCAATCATTAATTGAATTTTATAAAACGTAAATACTAGTCATGTAATAATGAGACTTGTAGCGCATTAAAAATTTAAAACTACTCACTGAAGGAGCCTGAAGTTATTAAATTGAGCAATTACTCCGTAACTAATGGTCCACTGAATTTAGGGGGTGTAGTCATAATTGGTGGCCTCTTCCCATGTGCTTCATCTATACCACAAAAGCCGCCCCCATTGTGGATAAACCACCGAGATTGACCATATTGGTTCAACTTTCAAGAGAGTTTTGAGATTGACTGACTTTGTTGTTATTTCCTTTTGCGGGTTTTATACTTCAAAAATAGGGCAGCTCGAGTTTCACCGATTGACAACATTTGTGTCAATAAGTGACGAAGGATTAAGAGACCTGATTAGTTAAGAAATTCTAAATTAGTAAGAGGCTTGACTTCACTCAGTGTTTTAGGTTAACTAGTTGGTGGTGAAGAAGGTGATGCATGAGTGGCTAGTCTCTTAATGGAATCATTAAGAGTTCAAGTTATCTTCGATTTTTTTATTATTATTATTTTCTTTTGGACGGCAAGGTAAAACTTTATTAGAACGACCAGCAGGATGTGCAAAGTACAAACATATTACAAATCCACATTGATTTTATGTCATTCTCTCCCATCTAAATTGTTAAACTTTCCCTATTTTTAATCCACACGAAAGTACATGCTATGATCTCGCTCATGTTATTCTCGGGTATCTTAGACCATATGTAATGGTAAGGGAATTAGGGCGTTTTTGCCCAAATCCACGCCCCCACCTGATTTCAACACCGCCCCCTTCAAGTGTTTTGGTGCGTTTTTTGAGCTCCAGGAAAAAAAGCACGCCATGGAAAAAATGGATGGGCCAATCAAATTCTTTTTTCCTTGTTTTTATTTTCAAAATTTAAAAAAAATGTTAAATATTTAAAAGAGGCTTGAAATTTTTCACCTTACCACTACACCCCTTTTTCATTTCAAGCCCCATATGAAACCCACGTACCATATGTCGTTTAATGTCCCATAAAGCATAAAACTTTCCATTTACCATTACACGTGTTCATATATGTTGATGAAACATCTTCCATTCCATTCCATGCCTTTGAAAGTGCCCACAACTTGCATATAATTATGCAAAGACCCATCTTATTATAGGCCTTGGTACCTCTAGCAATGTAAAAGAATTTATTCAAGTTTTAAATTTTATATTTTTTATTGCTAAATATATACAAAATCATATTTATTTACCACGTATAAAAGACAAATATCTAAACTAAAGAATCTCTCTTAAACCTGGCAATCTTTTTTGTTCCATGCATATCTCTCCTATCGATTAAAAAATATAAAACTGTGCACAAACTATTTTATGAATAGCCTATTTTAAAAAATTTTACTTTTCTAACGGTGCTAGATTGCTTAAAAAAGAAACCTGTTTATTTTAATGTGGTTAGTTTTACGATTTGTTATGAACAAGATAAGATAAGAGGATAAGTACGTAGATGTAAACTACACAATCTTATTTTCATATTGCCACCTCATCCTCACTGACATAGTACAGGCGGCCAAGATGACAAATAAAGCTCAAATTTTCTTTTTAAAATATCAACATTTAAATACTAGATTATACCCCTCGAGCATCCCGGGTTGAGAAATTTAATATGATACATCAATTTTACATATGAAATAGACTGATGTATAACTCTAACCTAAAACAAATTAACAATGTACAACTCCAATGCTAACACCTAACCTAAAAAAATGTAGAACTTTAATGTAACTCTAATATTAACACATATCCTAAAGACTAAACAAATGTACAACTCTAACATACTAATATTGATACCTAACTTAAAACAACATATAACTTTATTAACCTATTCGGCTCTGGTTGAACACTTTGTGTTTTTTTTCCTGTATGAACAAAACCCCACAAAAAAATTCTCCGCTTTTTATATAGCACTATGGTACTCGTTGGAAAGATAATAAAACGCTCGTTAATTTGGTGTATTTTTTTTCTTTAAAAAATCTCGTATATTAAAGATATTAACGTTTAAAAATTATGGAAGTAAACATGAGGGTGAAAAATCCAATTTTTTTTTTAAATTATTATTTTCCTAAAATATCTCAATGCCACATGGAATGACATATGACACACTCAAAGAAGAGAATACCTCTTTAAATGTCATGTCATTAAAATAACTTTGGTTTATTATACGTATAGATAGATATATATGTATTTATGTCTATAAATAGGTATTCATTTTAATCAACTCTATAGTCTACTCCTCGTTATACATCACCATCAGTCAATCACCTTCATTGTTTGTGAAACAATATGCATTTCCTAATTAAGTTACTCTTCTTCACCTTAATATTAATATTATCCATCTCTCAAACCGTCTACTCAACTTTCAACACGTCCGTGATACCCATCACGAAGGACGACCAAACATCTCTTCACAAAATCACATGGGGGTACAAGGTACGATCCCACGACCAAGAACCTTATCTTCTCATCGACCTCGAAGCTCCATTCACATGGAAAGACATCAAGCTCTTCGCACCTCCACAAGTTGCATGCGGTTTAGAAGAAGGTTGTAGGTTTCCAGTACGATGTGACACCACTTTATGCAAAGAAGCAAAATCTTACATAAACCCTACATGTCCTTCACTCAACATCACCGACAAATACGGTTGCAACATATGTTCGGTCACCCCATATAATCATATTTCAAACACTTGCAAAATATCGCAACTAACCACTGATTTAGCCGATTTGTACTCGACTAATGGACGCAACCCTAGCGATGGTCCAAGATGGCCATTTGGGACCGAGTTTGTATTATCATGCGCACCTCAGTCTTTACCACGGTCTTTTCCTAAAGATGTTAGTGGTGTTGCAGGGTTTTCATGGTCGGGGTTATGTTTTCCACGTCAGCTTTCGTCTAGTGGCGTTACTAACGCTGCGAAATTTGCTCTTTGTCTACCGAGCTCGTCATCGGGTCTTGGTGTCACGTTTTTAGGTGATGGGCCGTTTTATTTTACTAGCAAACCAAATGTGGATATCAGAAGCTTTCTTTCGTATACTCCTATGGTTAGAAAGAGTTCGAAATCGCTTGGGTATTATGTTAAAATAAACCGGATTTTGATTAAAGGGACACCGGTTAATTCGGTACCGAAAGGTAGTTCGGTGAAGATTAGTAGTAGAGTAGCGTACACGACGCTTAGAAGCGATATTTATAACGCTGTGGTCGCGGGTTTGTCCAAGGCTATGTCGGGTGTTCCTAAAGTAACCGCGGTTAAACCGTTTGGTTTTTGTGTTAAGGATAGCGCGGTTGGTGTACCGAAGATTGATCTCGAGACGGAAAGCGGGAAGGTATGGAGTATTTCTAGCGAGAATTCGATGAAGCGGGTTGGGAAGGGTGTGGCGTGTCTTGCGTTTGTGGATGGTGGGGCGAAAGTGAACGATCCGATTGTGATCGGGACGTTTCAGATGGAGAACAATTTCTTGTACTTTGATCTCGAGAATCAGAAGTTGGGGTTCAGCTCTTCGTTGTTGGGTCGAGGGACCTCTTGTAGCGGTTTCAACTTTACCGTAGTCGGGAAATGACCTGATAGTCGAGATCGACTAGAGAATGTAACCGAGGTCACGGAATAAGGAAGGACATATGCGTGTTTTTGAGTTAATTGTGGTGTCGATTCATTAAACTCGATTCGACACAAATAAGTGTATCGAGTGTACTCGAAAGATAGTTTGTACGCCTTGTGTTTTGCTAATTATTTAGTAATGAATTACTTTACACTACGGTTTTCTCGTTCGTCACGGGCACACGGTTTGCTCCAGTCTGGTCAAAATCAATGGATGGTGACAAAGTAATATTAAATCGTACGTGTGTGGAAAAGGTATTTATAAAAGTTATATTAGTAAATGATGTTGTAGCTTGGTGGTTGCAATGGAGGTGGAAAGGTTTAGCCACTTTATAGGGTTCCTGTGCTGGAAGGTCACAGGTTCGAATTCCACTCTTAGTAGGGTTATTCTGAAATGAGAGGCTGGATCTTAGGGGGGCCCGGGACCGGACCTGAAGGGTGCGGGGCTTCGTTATGAGTATGTACCGTTGACTTTTCAAAAAAAAAAAAAAAAAAATTATATTAAAGTAGACATATATTAAGAGTGGTAAAAAAAAAGTTGAGACAAATAGAGAATATGCCGATGGTCTCTTGATCTTGACATGAGGTATGCATACCCATCAAAAGTGGTATATACTCGTAAGTCGTCAAAATGGTACGGGTTTGAGTAGTATGATCAAGGCCGGCCCTGACGGGGTGCGGGGAGGACTCCCGACCCGGGCCCAGTTTCTAAAGGGGCACTTTAAGCGGTGACGAGTGTTTTCTTTCTATTTTCGACTTTTATCTAAAAAAACAAAAAAGTTAACATGTTAACTTAGGGCCACTTTAACGTCCCTTAACACGAGAAGACATTAGTGTACAATGACGGACAGATCCATCACCGTTAACACTCTTCGTGTTAAGATACACCTCGTAGCCTTATATTAATCATTGTTATTTAAATTTTAAACTAAATCATTTGTTTACATCTGCTTCATCAGATGATGCACATGGGAATCTGACCACGAATTATGACTACAATGTCCACTGTTTTGAAACCAAGAAAGGAAAGTCGATCAAATACGTTGAATCCTGTCACTAGTTTATTTAAATTGATGCGGTCCATTATTTATTCTTTTCTTTTAACGGCACATCATATATTTATATTAGTTTTACATGGTAATTTTTTTATAATGCCAAGTAAATGCTACCTAAACTACCTGTGGGTTAGTACTTAGTACCGAAAATTGTTATCCAATGGGCAACCCAAGTCTACCAAACTATCCATTCGGAGAAAAACCTGGTGTCCGAATGACCACGACGATACAACCCTCCGACTAGATTTGAACTTGAGACCAATTGACCTCTATCTCTTATCTTCATTTTTCCATGTCAGTCCAGCAAATGATGGGTGCAATTTTATATTGTAGTTATCTGTAAATATTAACTATATAACATTATATTTGCAAGATTGCGTGAACAGTATTTTCGTGTGATTTCACTACGTGGCATTTTACCAATGGACCACGTTTTCTATTCTTTCAAGAATCGGTTTCACTAATAGGCTACCAGCCACCACAAAACCCAAAAACGCAAAACTCGCTCTCGTATACGCTCGTTGTTTGTGTTCGCTTTGCTTGTTTGCTATTTTAGTACTTCATTATATGGCTTCATCACAACCATGCGCTACTAGTTCCTCTAACAAACCAAGTGTTGTTCAAATTCTTGAGACGACACAAAACCAAGATCTTTTGGTGAGGAAAAGGAAAACGGGTTTTTCGACTCATGTCTGATGTTAAATGGCACTCAAAAGCCACGTTGTAGAAAGTGTGGTCAACTTCTCCTACCAAACGCAAACTCCAGCTTGATAAATCATAAAACAAAATACTGCAAGTAAAAGCTAATCTGGTGGATGGTAGTTAAACTTCTATTGGTACTCAAAGTGGGATTTTCCCTATGACTTTAACAATGTTCAAGACCGAATGATGAAGTTCGTGATTCAAGAAGGTTTTCCGTTCTCCCACTTCGAACTTCCTCACTCAACAAGCATGATTCGAGACACGCTCCAACCTTGCTATAAGCACGTAAGTCGTATTACTCTAAAAATGCCATTGTATGAAATTATGGAAACAATTAAAAAGATTTAATTGTATTTTTTGCGAACTTACAAACCGTTGTGAACCTAACTATCAATGCTTGGTTGGCTCTTCACAATTTACCGGAATTGTACATTTGCGTCACTGCTCATTGGATAGATCCCATGATGTGGCAGCTGATGAAACGAACGTTTGCGTTTTAATTATTCTAGTATCCATATACCGGGGAAAAATATATCTTATGTTTTAGACCATGTAATACAAATTTAAAAGTTTGAAAACAAAATATTTTCAGTGTCATTCAATAATGCGTCAAACAATAATGTCACGGTTGAAAAATTAATATTAAAATATAACCCGATTTGAAAAGGGATTTTTTTTCCATACCCGACGTGTTGCAAATATTATTAACTTAGTTTTGCAAGATGGGCTCAGAGTTCCCGTTGCTGAAGATTTCAAAAATGGTTTTAGATTTATGTTACAAGATGTTTTTAAATCGTGAACGATATAGGAAATATAAAAAAAAAATTGCCAAGATACGAAACGTCCCTTCTTAGTTCCGGACGTACCTACCAGTAGGAAAAGTGTGTAAAATATAGAATTTGATCAATTCAATATCCAAAGCTATGATCATATTATTTGGTTTGTATTTGTTCTTTATTTTATGAGCCGGTGTTGCTGTTTTCCTATTGAGCTTAATGGGCTGATTTGCTATTGGCGTCTAATGATTTGCTGCTGATGGGCTAGAGTTGGGGTTGCTGATTGGACTAGTGTTCATGCTGCTATGCTGCTGGGTGGTCTGGTCATATGTCTAATGGGCCTAATAGATTCCTTATGCAAATGGGCCTCCAACAATAAGCCCGGTTTCTTTAGACCATTTATATAAGTCCATGTATCATTTTTTTTTCACAGAAAGTGCTTTGAAATAAAAAGAAACTTTACAACCGTTTCATAACAGGCTTGCTAGGCGTGACCGAGTTTAACATAGTATTTAATCAAGGGTAAAGTCGTCAATCACCTCTACTAAATGAAAAACAAAAGAAAAAAGAAAACAAAGGGTAGATCAAAGTTTTGCCACGTGTCCCTTTAAAACATATGATAGCCAACTCAAAACATTTAGAGCTTTAATTTCTCTACTAGTAAAATTGAGAAAAGCCCTTAAGCTTTGAAGCAGCCTGATTATCCAAAAACCACACCAGTTTCCCTACGGTTGGTTCGATCATCCTAGCCGGCAACACCGTACACTCAGGTCCCATGTCACCTATCGCTAGCTGGGTAGCCTCCGCTTTCCCGCCACCTGTCACCACCACCGCCACATTGGCGGCAGAGTTGATGACAGGTAGCGTGAAAGTGATTCTTTCGGGCGGAGGCTTAGGGGAAGTGGTGATAAATGTCACCCATTCGTTCTTTTCTTCAAGAGCCGAATGATTAGGGAATAAAGACGCCACATGCCCATCCGGGCCCATCCCTAGAAGGATCAAGTCAAACTTTGGGCAGTCGCTGACCTCAGACACGTTGACCACACGGGTCCTGACTAGTTGCCTGATCACAAACTCGTATTCATTTGCAGCCTCTTCGGCAGTTAGAGAATCGTTGATGGAATGTACATGGCTAGGAACAATAGGCAACTGCAAACATAACATGCACGGATCAAACAGGTTGTCGGTGAGTCAACAGGATAAATCATACAGGTCGGGTTGATCAGATTTGATTGCGCTTACATTAACCATCTTTTTATTATTTAAAAAAAAAACACAATTTAAAATATTCTTTGGATGACTTCTGACCCATTTGACCCCCCCCCCCCCCCCCCAAAAAAAAAAAAAAAAAAAAATTCCTTTTAGCTAGTTTTGTTAGATCTAAAATATAACCCGAATTGACCATTCATAAATAAACGGGTCAAATAATAACCTTTGGCATATGAAGAGCCAAATAGAACACAAACTTATACCAAACCAATCTTAAAGAATATACCCTTAAATTGTTAGCTCAAATGAATATTTAAAAAATATATATATAGGAAAGTGGGGAACTCTTTTGTCCCCCTACATTAAACAATTAAAGGAATAATATGGCTAACAGCTGGAAATGTGATTAAGATCTTAGGATCAAGAAATGGATAAGGCACAAACATGATTATAGTTCCTCTTGATTATGAAAACTTTTAACATAAATTTACAAACTTTATATAACAAATGTGCAGAGTTTTTATAAAAAATGTTTGTTTTCATGTTAAAGAATCGAAATAAAGACCGCAATTGTATGTACAAATATTAATCTTTTAATCTATGCAGTCAAGGGCTCAAGGCACACCTAGGTGCCCAAGCGAGGCCACCTTGAGTGCAACAAGGCGCGAAAAGCGCCTGAACCAGCAAAAAACTTGCATGAACCGACAAAACTAGTTTCAAACGGTCTGTACCAGTGTAAACCAGCCAAAAACACGTCTAAAACAGCCAAAAATGGCATGCACCGGATATGCACCTTGCTTGTCCAAGGCATGCGCTTTTTTGTGCGCCTTGCACCTAGGTGACAGGCTCGTCCTTTGCGACGTGAGCCTTTAACAACCTATATAATAACATAAACTAATAATTGGTAGTTACCTTAGACAAAAGATGATCTTTAGCAAGCTTATAGTTGCTATCAACATGATTCTTGGCAACCACTCGTTCATCATCCGCCCAAAATATATACCATTTTGACCAATCAACGGTCTTGTTATAAGGCGCTCCACATAGATTCCTGTTTTCACCTCAAATTACAAAATTCAAAATGAAAACTATGACACATAAACACATGATCAAGTCATCAAACATAATTTTCTACCTCATCAAGCTAATGATGGAGCCACCCGACAAAGCAATGGCGAAAAAGCCGCGTTCTTTAACCGACGCCTCAGATAATTCCGCTATATAATCAGCCAAATCCGTACTGAGTTCATCCAAACTTTCATGAACTCTCACCTCCCCTCTGTTTTTGTTTGATCCCAAATGAGCCATTTTTCTTAAACCCTGCTAGTGTCTAAACCATAACATGATTAAATAATAATAATAATAATAATAATAATAATAATAATAATAATAATAATAATAATAATAATAATAATAATAATAATAATTTAGACACAAAAGATCAAAACCAACATGTGCAATGTGATCAGGACATGCATTTCACAACTAGGATACAATCAATAAAAAATCAACCAATTTTAGCTAAATTTTCTTGAATATATTAGGAAACAAAATGGGTCCTAAATAAAATAAAATAAAATAAAATAAAATCAAGAAAGTACTAAAAATATGGTCCATAAAATCCAAAACAAGATAACCAAGAACAAGTCTTGAAATTCCATACATTAAAACACATTAAAAAGGCACTAAATTAACTTATTAAAGCTAACAACTGAAACATGCTGCATTATAAACAAATCCCATATCATAATTAGCCATAAAATCAATATTATATATCTTGATCATCATTCATTCATGAAGCTGCAATAAAATATTAGCATCATAATCTAGAGAGAGAAAGAGAGAAAGAGAGAGAGATGCTTACAAAATAGAAAATAAAAAGGATGATGCGTGGCAGAAGATGAAGACATTGATTTAAAGTGGAAGATATGTATGAGTTTATATATAAAAATATATATAAAAAATAAGGCATGGTTACACGCAGTGAGACACACACATAGATATAGATATAGATAAATAGATACAGACCGTGTTGTAGAGTCTAAACATGGTGAAACATATGTTTATACATGGTATAAACATGTATAAAATATATATCTATCAGGATTAGGATGTTGTAATTTGGAATAACTGGGACCAGCCCTTGAATAATAAATGTATGAAAATTGAAAGTGAAAGCAACTTTGACTGTGCGTATGACACGTGCATCCAATGATCGTTTCACTGATTAAAGTCTTTTAGTTTGTATCAGAAACCTATTTTCACACAAGAATAAGAACAAAAGTGAACATATTAGTATTTAATATTTTATATTTATAGGTAAAAAATTTATGAATTGCAATATATTGTGAGCAATGGAGGTTTTTGTTTTTGTTTTTTATTTTTATTTTCGGATCATGAGTGCATGACAAATTTCATCCTATATATATTTTTCAAACAGAGGTTAGGTACCTTTCATATGTATAAATAAATAAGGGTTATGATAATATTAAGTATGCGTCATAGCTATAACTAAGTACATATATATATAACAATATATAACAGAGCACATTAGCAAAGTTAAGTGAATGTGTTGAAAACTAAGGGGCTGTTTGGTTGATTAAGTGCTGAATCATTAAGAGGTCTGAATGGTTAAGCGCTGAATCATTAAGTCGGACCTCTTAATGGTTAGTTTTCTTGTCCCACGTTGGTAGGGGAGCCTCATTAAGGTTCAGCCTAGCTCAGTGCTTAATGGTTCAGCAACATCCCAAATCTTAATGATTCAGACGTAACCATTCAATTCAGAAGCTGAAACAAACGCGCTGAATGCTGAATCATTCAGCACTGAATGCTTAAGAGCCTCATTAAGAGGCTACCAAACAGCCCCTAAGTTCAAAATGTCTTTTAAAACATTGTAGAACTCTAAGGCAATGGCGTGTGAGGATGGACCATCCTTGAAAGACTACCCTCTATATCATCTGTCATCATCAAGGATGGTAGTCTTCCTTTTTAAAATAGGCCAAGAGTGTGGGGATGGTCCCCTCCTTTATTTTTATTATTATTACTAGCTGATTACCCCGGGAGGGTCCCGGGGTTGAAAAATATAATTTTACGTGATAACCTATTGCAAATGGCTTAAGTTAACTAACCACTAAATCTCTCAATCATTGCATTTCATAGTATTTTAAATGATAACATGGCGATTGGGCTGATTTTCAACATCATAGATAAGAACCTGGTTTAAAAGAAAAAACATGATTAATGAATAACATGAACACTTTGTGTGTTATTTTCCTGTATAAACGAAACCCCACAAAAAATAGGCGATTTTTTCTCCGTTTTTTATATAGCACTATGGTACTCGTTGGAAAGATAATAAACCGCTCGTTAATTTGGTGTAATTTTTTTCTTTAAAAAATCTCGTATATAAAAGATATAAACGTTTAAAAATTATGAGAGGAAACATGAGAAAGAAAATTTTAAATTTATTTTTAAATTCTTTTTTCTTAAAATAACTGAATTTAATTTTAGTAATTGAGAATTTAGGGTTTTATGTTTATTTTTTTTAATTAAAAAAGGAAAAAAAATTCAAAAACACTAAAATCTTTCAATTATGATGCCACGTGGCACTCTCAAGGGGAGGTTGAGGCATCCATTGCACGCCACGTCAGCATATACGTTTTCTTTTATATATAGATATAGATATAGATTATTATTATTATTATTATTATATTAATAATAATTCTATTTCAAAGTAATAAATTAAAATAAATACTAAAATTAATAAAAAAAAAGTTACAATAAAAAAACATAAAGTTAAAAAAAAAATACAAGATTACATAACATTAAAAAAATTACAAAGAAACTAGTTGTCGTGTCCGGTTGTTCCAAATGTATTCAATCAAATCTGCTTGAAGATAATAATGTATGTGCTCGTTACGTAACGAGAATTCGTTTAACTCTTGCTGAGCCGGGCTAACCGGAATAGTATTATCCTCCACCGCGTTTTCGTCAAACTCACAAATAATTCGAACTTCGTCTTCGAGGATCATGTTATGCAACAAGATACAAACATACATACAATAACGTAGTTTTTTTGGGTTCAAAAGCACCTGTCAGGTTTTCGATTATGTGCCGTTTTGATTGTAGAACCCCAAATACTCATTCAATGTCTTTTCTTGTTGGTTCTTGATACTTAACAAATTTCTTTGTTTTTTCGTATGTCGGGTGTTGAACAGTTTTTACGATTGTAGAGTAGGTTGGGTATATTCTATCAACAAGATAATACCTGCGCCTATAATATTCCACCCTTGAAACTGTAAACCTGGTATTTGGACCAGTTCCTTTTACAACATCGTCGAAAACCACGGATTGATTGATGACGTAAATGTCGTTATTCGAACCGGGAACACCAAAGAAAGCATGTCATATCCATAAATCTTGGACGTAGCAACCCCTAGGATTATTGTTGGAGGTCCTTGATCGCCTCGCATAAACTTCCCGGGCGATGCATTCAGGCAATTCCACCACGGCCAATGCATGCAATCAATGCTTCCAAGCATTCCTGAAAAACCATGCTTTTGTAAGTGGAATTGATACAACTTTTGGACGCCATTGGAAGTTGGTTTTCGCAAATATTTTTTGTTATAGATCTTCACAACACGTTTACTAAACATATACAAACATTCTTGTACAGTTCTTTCAAACATCCTTAAATATTCGTCCTACGAATCAGCCAAAATTCACATCCGATCACTTGTTTCAGATTGCTTTATTTGTTTCTTCAAGTGATGTTGCGTACTTGCGTAGCAAGGCTGAATTTTGGCATACCTAAGAAGCATTAAACCTAATTACATATGTGTTTGTATAAGATTCATTTTATATTTTTAAAATCGTAGATGTGATTTTGTTTGTTTTCAGTACCGCGTTATAAATTGTTGTGAAAGTAAGAATTATTAGTGGAGGTTGATTGTGTTTGCTATTTATGAAAGTATATTTCTTAAGGTGGATTATAATTAAAAACATTTTTATGCATAAAATAGTATTTTTCATAATAAAAACCATTTACAATAAGATTTGTATGTATATTTAATTTAACCCTATCTATTCTACATAATTCGTTTAGCAATATTTTCGATATTTAATTTTTCCCCCTTGATTTAAAAACTTGATCGGTTGATCCATTTGCCAATGGAAAGGTGACTTGCAAACTTCACCAACTTCGTTTAATTCCCAAAATTAAAATATGCTAATTTTTTTAATGTGTAGTTCAATAGTGAAATCCTAGTCCTAACAACCTTCATGACCCATCTATTTGAACTTCGAGGCTAAGGGGCTGTTCGGTAACCTCTTAATGAGGCTTTGAACAATTCAACGTTGAATGATTCAGCATTCAGCGCGTTTGTTTTAGCTTCTGAATAGAATGGTTAAGTCTGAACCATTAAGATTTGAGAAGTTGCTGAACCATTAAACATTGAACCTTAATGAGGCTCTCATACCAATGTGGGACAAGAATACTAACCGTTGTCCAATTTAATGATTCAACACTTAACCATTCAGACCTCTTAATAATTCAGCACTTAATCAATTGTGATATCCGTCACTTTTATTATTATTAATAATAATAATAATAATAATAATAATAATAATAATAATAAAAAATCAGATTATATATACATATCTATAAACACCTCTTAAACCCAAACCATTAGCCTTATCAAGGCTAACCAAACCATAGCTCAAACCCAACCACCTTGTGTTGTATCTGAGCCCACTAGACCCAAGCCCAACAACAGCCAAGGCCCTCCTCCCCATTTTCAGTTTTAATCAAAAAATAAAGGTCCCTGCTCGGATTCGAACCTGGACCACTTCCACACACACACACACGCGCGCTACACCACCTGGACCAAACCTCTTAGTTGGTTTAAACCCAACTTAAAATTTATTTAACACCTTCTAAAATTGTTCTTCTTCTTCTCTGTTCGAACAAACAGCAGCAGCGATGTTATTTTATTTTATATTTTTTTTTTCTCTTTTTTCTTCTTTTAACCCTTTTATTTGGCCTAATTAACTCATGTTAATTATGGTTTGACTTAGGATACGCGATTTCCGGCCTATCATCTACCATTACACGTTCAATTAACGTTTAATTCATAACCAATTCTGTGATTTTGACGCGTCAACCATTAAACGGGTCAAACCTTCCAATTATGCAACCTGGACCTAGACACTATAAATTGAGCATTCAGGGACCATCACAACTCGCCATTTCATCTTTCTCCACCTCTGTTTCTTCATAATTACTCTCAAATCTTGATCTGCGATCGTGTTTTGACTTGGGCTTTGACCGAGCAATTCGTAATCAAAATCATTCTTGTAAGTGTAATCTTTGTTGTGGTTTTGTTAATCGGCGATCGCACAATATTAGCCCCATGTTTAATTGGGCTAATGCTGCGAGAATCGTCTGATTGGAAATCTAGGGCACGTATTCAAGATTTTGGGGAAGAACACATTCATTCTGTTTGTATTTAATTTAAAACAACAACATCCAAACACAACCACTGGCTTGGACCAGATGGTTGTGTCTGGTGCCCTATACACGAGCCACCCGGTTCGAGTCCCGCGGTAGCGTCCTTTTTGTTCTTTATTATTTTTTTTTACAATCAACTACTTATATATATATTACATTTAATCTTGTAAATTCATTTTTAATTATTAAAACCTTTTTATAAATTCTAAAAAAAATTATATTTAATAAATCTGAGTTAAAAGTTTTATTTACAATTTTTATTTTTCTAAAATTCATTTATTTAATATTTATAATAATTAAATCAATTTTATGCTATTATATTTATAAAAATCCATTAAAATATCAAAACGATCTTATAAATTTCCACAAAAATTATCCTAAGTTTTTATGACATTAATCTTTTCAGAAATGATTTTTATTTCTGAAAAATCATTTATATAATATTTTTAATCAATTTTTGTTAGTTTTAATCATAAATAAATCATAAGAAATTCATTTTTCAATATTTTTGTACCAAAATTTTACATAAATTATTTCTATTCATTTGGAACTGAAATACAATTTTTAATTCAGAAATTCTTTGATTTTAATATTTTTAGATATTAAAGTCATATTTTGACAATTTGAAATAATTAGATTAATTATTCTATTTTCAAGAAAATAATTTTATAAAAATTATTTTCATACTCAAAACCTTATGTTATGATTATATTCAACTTAAGATTTTACAAAGAGACTTTTATTTATTTATTTATTAAATTTCATATATTTAATAAACAATTCATTAATTAATCAAATAAGCATTTATCCCCAAATTCGAAGCCCTAGAAATACATATATCCTAGAGTTATTTCCCTTACACATTATCGAATACTTTAGGTTGATCATTTGGGAGTAATCTCAATTCATATTTCGTTGTCCAAGTCCAATTTCAAGTTATTACGTGAACTGTGAGTATTCCTACCCCTTTTTGCTTTTATACATTTTTGGGGTGTTACATGTACACTATTACAATTTCAAATACAAGTTTACACTTTTACAATACAATTCTAGTACTATGTGCATTGCTTACAACGTGCTTTATGCTTAGACATTACATGTGGATTACATTTGTACTTAGTGAAATCATTAACATGGTACAAGCCGACCTTAACATTGGATAGCGCTATTTGGATTGACAACCCGCCTAGATTGATTCTCCCCCTTTTTCATCGGAGATCCGTGGCCATTGTTAAGTTTTTATCCATTTATTGGATAAGTACACTACAGTTCATACAGTACATTATACAGTCACAGGGTTGATTTCGCTCATTTGTATGATACATAGTTTACATATTTGCACAGTAGCTTGCACTTGAATTGTATATCTTTTAACCTACTATATATATCAAAACTAGGAATGCTCACCAACATTTCTTATGTTGACCAAATCTATTTTGTACATGTTTCAGGTGCAGTTTGATATAGTGCTTTAGCAAGGGATACTTAGTGCATTATTTTAATCAGTTATTTCATTTTTTTACATTTCATTTAAGACTTTATATTTCCATTTCCATGTAAGACAATTTTGGTTATTCAATAATATTTACATTTTAGTACCATGAGCTTTTGAACAATCGTCACTACGTGGCACCTCGATGATTCCGCCATCGGTTGGGGTGTTACATCAATCAAACAACCCCTAAATTGGTAATACTTCAATATTATACCAGCATTTTAGCGTGTGTTGCGCAGCGAGATTTGTAGGTTTTGATATGATTGATATGCGTAAGGATCCGACCAATACGTATTATGAAAAAAGAAAGAGTTAATTGCTAATTTAGTCTCTGAGGTTTGACAAAAAATGTCACTTTAGTCCAAATATTTTTTTTTCTTATGTATGTCCCTGAGGTTTCCCATTTTTGGTCATTTTCATCAACTGCCCTAACTTCGTTTACAAAACCCAGTTAAGTCAGGGGCATTTTTGTCCAGTTAAGTCATTTTTGTCCCTGTGTTTGCCTAAACTAACAGGTTCACCACGAGTATAACACTCTGAGTACTTGTGGTTTGTCCAGCTAACACTTTACGTCCCTGAAACTAATGACTGTTAGGTCTTTAGTTAGTTTGTAGGTAAAATGACTAATATTACTAAAACAAAATTAGTAATATTAGTCATTTTACCAAATATTACTAAAAGAAAATGAATACATGTTATTAGATACCAAACATATCATTAAAAGATAAATAAAAGAAAGAGTTGATTACCAAAACCGTCCATGTGGTTTGGGCCAATATGTCAGTCCAGCCCAAAACTTTAAAAATTGCTTGAACGGTCCCCTGACTTTTGACGAAATAGGCCAAAACAGTCCATTTCGTTAACTGGGTTAAGTCAGTGTCATTAACTGATGTTTATAAAAATATAAACAGTCCATGACTTTTGATGAAATAGGCCAATTAGTATGCGCGAAACTATTATCTGAACATTAGTTTATATTGACTGTTTGATGATGATGTGGCCATTTGTGATTGGATGATTCAATTGTGTTTTGGCGTTAAAATTTTAAGGCCCCCCTCCCCTTCCAAATTAGCGCCCGGGTGTAACGTGTTCCCGGCACTAATTTGGTTTTCACGTTTCCCATAAATACCCCACTACACCCACTCTAAGGCTATCAAATAATAATAATAATAATAATAATAATAATAATAATAATAATAATAATAATAATAATAAATTCACTTATTTCATGATAAAGTACTTTAAGAAATCTCATCAGACATGGTTTTCATATACTTATGATCTTTATAAAACAAAATTTTAGACCTGTCAATTTGCAAGTTTAATGTTCTTGAAAGGTTTGTGGCATGGAAGAACATGAATCACTCATGATGAAAAGAATAGAGGGCTTTCGGGTGTCACTTAGCCATCGAATTTAAAGACAAAATGGGCCAAAATTAGTGATCTAAAAATAATCAAAACCCCACATCATCATATTCATGACTTTATCTTTACTTGACTACCCCATGTTCTTAGGAATCTAGCAATATAGGCTACTACAAATTGACAAATTATATATATGAGGGTGCCACGGGCCAAATATTTAAAGATTAGGTCTACTCATGAATGTGGTTAATATTTGAGGGTTTGGTTATTCTGTCTATCTTTTAAAAGTTTCTAGGCGATTAAGATGCCAAAAATACTTCACTTAGGGCCACTTTCTTGGTGAGTTCAAGATATAACTAGACTAATGTAACCCAATAACACATGGGGTCGGAAGTTGGTCAATAGTGCCAAGAAAGTTGGTCCTGGTGAGTCTAAGTTTTTAGGAGGAGAGAGAAGATATACTAAGGATGCATATGTTTGGGACTCAATCTTGTGAGCGAGGTCATTGTCCCAAAAATATTGCATGAGGTGACATGATGTAGCGTCAAGAGGTGCACGCTCCGTTCGAGGGTTGTGTGCAAGTTGGAAACAGTCGCCAAAAAGGGTTATATGCTAACCCAAAGAAGGATTGTGGTCCGACCACAATCCCTCTTTGATGGGAAAGCAAGGGACCGCTCATGCTGATGCCGGTATGGAAGAGGGGGGCGGTGTACGCCGACCCATCATCACCATGCCGGAGCTATACCTGCTTCCACACCGAGTGGTCTAACAAACCTATCAATTTTTTAAAAAAAAAACATCTTATATGCTTAATAAGATACTAGTGGGTTGGCCCGCGTGATGCGGCGGGTACACAACCTCTAATATAACGCTACTATACACAATCTAAAAGACATGTTATAAGATGCAAGAAGTCGTTAATGTTCTCTAAATATTTTTGTTTAATAAGAATAGGGGACCAAATTCCGACTTAGTGATATGATAGTTATAAATGTGAAATATTTATGTTGTAAACTATGGCGTCAAGGCGAATAGGCGCACTTACGATAGCCAGAATGGCATGTAAAAAAGAAAATAAAAAAATTAATCACTTTATTCATCTATGCTTTAGTGATTGCACGAAATTGACTAAACACGATGTATCGATGGTTAATGATAGAGTTTATGAGTTGCATTATTATTTTGCATTGTCCATGATCGATCCGTGATAGATGTATCGATGGTTAATGATAGAGTTTATGAGTTGCATTATTATTTTGCATTGTCCATGATCGATCCGTGATAGATGTCTCGATGGTTAATGATAGAGTTTATGAGTTGCATTATTATTTTGTACAATTGCTATTAAAAGTGGTACATAAGGGTATAAATGGAACAAAGAGGGTAAAAATTTGGAGATTACACTTGAGGCTTTTAATATGTCATCTTAATTTTGACATTTTAGACATTTTTGGCCATGACTCCCCTTTTATAATGTAGTATAAATATAGATATAGAAGTATAGATATAGATAAACATAAACATAAAGAGGGCGTAGTTATAATAAAGAGTGATGAAATTAAAGACGGGTGAAATGATTTCTTTGGGTTACATGGTACAAGTATCTTAATGCATTGAAGGGTAAATTAGGGAAGATTTATATGACATTTGAGGGTTAAAGCACATGGATTTTCATATGCCATCTTAAGTTTACCAACTTGGACAACTTTATCCATCCCTCACTCTTTATAATGTAGTAGAGATAAATAAAAGTATCTAAATAAATTGGTTGAAGATTAAGATAACTAGACACACACCCTACTCTCATATCAAGATTCATTAATCTTAAATCGGGATTTTGATTTTGAAGGTTTTTTCTTCAAGTTTTTATAAAAATAAGACTTGCCATTGAGGCTTTGGCCCAGTAATGTGGGGTGAGGATGTACAGGATAAGGTCAGGAGTTTGAACCCCCCCCCCCCCTCCCCCATATGATAAGGGGGAATATTAGGTGAGAATGTAATTAGCCGTTCAAAAAAAATAAAAATAAGGGTTAACTGCCATTTTCGTCATTGAGGTTTGGTCCTGTTTGCTGCTACAGTCCAAAAAAAAAAAAAATTTACAACTGGACATCTGACGTTTGGATTTTAAGGATATTTCCGTCCAATTCACTAACTATGTTTGTTAATCCACCTATTTATTTTTGTTTTTCTATTTTTTTCAATCATTTACTTTTTTATATAATAAAACATAATATATTTATTGTGTATAATCTCTCTCTCTCTCTCTCTCACTCTCCCCCTCTTCCTCTCCCCCTCTTGCTCTCTCCCTCTCCCTCTCTCTCAGAGAGACACGTCTTCACCCCACTTTCAACCCATCTTCACCCCTACAAACCCACCAGAGCAACCGTCACTAGGGGTGTTAAAAAAAATCCGAATTCGAATCCGAAAAATTCGATAATCCGTATCCGAATTATCCGAAATTTTGGATTCGGATACTGATTTTGAAAATTTTCGGATAATCGGATTATCCGAATCCGAATATTAAAATATATATATATATAAATATATATAATATTATATACACTACATAACACAATACAAAATCCCTAATCCTCCTAACCCTAAGTCCATACTACTCCAATCCATAGCAGTCGATCTCTCTTCTCTTCTCTATAACAGCCCCCGTCCACCTCGTCTCCGACCTCCACATCCCCCGTCCACCAAACGGTAAGTTTCTTTTACATTTTTTTTTGTTCAAGTTTCATTTATCTAACTTCGATTTTTGTTTTTTTTACATGTTCACATTTTAGACATAAAAGGGGAGAGAGGGAGAAAGAGAGAGAATCAGATACACAGATGGTGAAAGTGGGTGTTGCGGGATGATTGATTGGGTTTTTAGGGTTTAAAACCCTTTTTAAGGGGAAGATGAAGATGGCAAGATATTTCTGATTAAAATAATCATAGACAAAATGTTCAAATTGACCTTCATTTAACTAGGCAAATTGAAAAAAATGTCGCTCACTTAATGTCACTTTCTAACCCAGTTAGTGAATTGGACGGAAATAACACCAAAATTCAAACATTAGGTGTCCAGTTGCAAAAAAAAAAAAAAAAAAAAAAAAAAAAAAAAAAAACTCTTTTGAGTTAAAGCAGCAAACTGGACCAAACACCAGGGACGAAAATGGCAGTTAACTCTAAAAATAAAAAAACTTATTTCATTTAACTATAAAAATATATGAATAATGTATGAATGATAAATTTTAGTTATTCAGGTGTTTTTCTAGTTGCTTAATTTAATTATATTTTATCAATTTCGTTTTCTTTTAAGGTTTAATATTACGTGCAAAATATAAAGGGAATTGAATTTTAATAATATAAACTATTTGAAATTGTTCGTTGGCATCATAAATTAAAAAATTAGCCATATATAACCTGTACTATTAACTCATTGGATTTTGACACCTAATTTGTGTTAAGTCACTAACCTAGTTAGATTGGGGTGGCACGTCAGCATGCCACGTCATTAGGGCTGCAAACGAACTGAACTTTCAGCGAATAGTTCATGAACCGTTCAGCGGGAAGTTCGTTTGTGTTCGTTTAGTTAAACGAACGAACATGAAAAGAGGTCGCGTTCCTTAGTTTATGTTCGTGAACATTCGGTAACGTGTTCGATAGTTTATTAAGTTTTTTAATTTTTATACATTTTTTATATTCTTTTATTTTTATTTATTTTACCCAATAAACCTACTTTTTGTATCCAATATATGTTTCCACGTGCCAACGTTGATGCCCTCCACCTCCAACTTCCTTCTCCAATACTAAGTATGTTTGGACAATTAGGTTATATGTTGGGTGAATCTAGCTAATGTCTTATTGTATGTGAATTCGATGTTATTCAAAAGTAATATATGGTCGTTTGTGTTTGTTTCCGTTCATAAACACTTGTTTGTATTCATTAATGTTTGTTTGTGTTCGTGTGCGTTCATGAACAAAATTAACAAACGAACACGAACATGAGTGTTTTCTTAACAAACGAACACGAACAGAAAATCTCGTGAGCGAAAGTGTTCATTAACTGTTCGTGAACACATAATTTTCTTAACAAACGAATACGAACAAGACCTTGTTTGTGTTCGTTCGGTTCGTTTGCAGCCCTACACGTCATATTGTGGGTGCCACGTCAGATTGGGGGTGGCACGTCAGCCAAAACACTAACTGGTTAATGACTTAACCCAAATTGGGTGCCAGAATCCAATAAGTTAATAGTACAGGTTATATATGGCCAATTCTTTAATTTAGAGTGCCAACGGCCAATTTCGAATAATTTAGATTATTGAAATACAATTCCCCAAATATATGTTCATTTTACAGAGAGAAGGTTTTTCTAATGTTTATGTTTATCCATTTATAAAAAAAAATGTTAATCTATTCTGTCAAAATTAATAATTTCAAATATTTTCTTCTGCATCATTTCTCATCTGTTTTAAATTTTTTTTGAACGGCCAACAAATCAATTCCGAGCATTCTTGAAGTACCTACTGGATAAAGGAGTATTCTGAGAGTAACCCGGGTCCACCAGTAATTTCACACCAGTTCCCGAGGAAAACTCGCCGCCCGAAAACCCACTGCGGTAAAACCCGACCCACCACTAGCATTTTGATGCTGGTAGAGTGGTAGGACACGAACTCTTTACCTCTCATAAGGAAAGCAAGGAGAATATCACTCAACAATTGACTCATGGGTTTTAAATTAGTCATACTTCTAGTTTTAAAGATGGACAATTGACTAGACTAGTTTAGGTCCCCGGTTTCTTAAAATGTGATTGATGTGATACCACAATCATTATGATCATATAACTTTGAAGGGCTTTGTGTATTTATTTAAAATAAGTGGGCAAAACCTAGGCGGTTCATTGTGAATGTAAAAACTTGTAATGTTCGGTTGGTATGAATAAATAGTTTATTTTTATTTAAAGTGGTGTTTTTTTTGTTCTTAACAATTTCTTTCTACTCTTTCTGTGTTTGATTAATTAACTAGTTAATCAACTTAGTATTTGATCTTGTGTGTGTTTTGATAGAAAGTTGATGGACTTATGAGTGTACCCGTGGCGTGTAAAAACCCACGCATTTATAAGCTAACCTAACTCAACGTGAAGTGATTAGCTCATTTGTGTTTGGAAACATTCACACTTGGTTGATTCTTAACTATCAAAACTCCACTTAGGGTCGGTACGGTCTATATACTTGGTCCTTGTGATAAGTCAAGACTTGGTTGAGCGACTTAGCTATATGGTCTCTGTGTTAGCTTTGGCGTAAACCAAGGATTGGTGAACCCGTGTTAGAAGTAAACTGTCTATATTTTCTTCTATTATTATATTGCCGCACAATTAATATATTAGATTAATCATTTTTTGAAAAACTAATTATTTCAAGTAGGGGATGAGCGTAAGCGGGAGACTACGTCGCCTCTACCATCAATTCCATAAACTATTTTTTGTATCTAGAGGTTGTTACAAGGAATTTAGGATTCAACGTTGAAAAATATACTACATCTTTTGATTGAGCATTCTTGGTACGTATAATTATTCATGTGAAAATGCTCTAGTTTTTATTAGTTAAAACCTATATTATATTTTAATTCGCAAATAAGAGAAACTACATGTGTCCCACTCTCAGTTTCCAAGTGGTCAAATAATTATGCATGTTACTTCACGAATTCAACGAAAGGGTTGAAATCTGAAAAATTGAATTTCATTTATCGAATTATTTAGGTCCTCCAATAAGATTATAATGACTTTAATTAATTTATTTTATAATTAAATAGATGAAAATTGAAAATTTGTAAAATGTTTTTTTAGAAAGGGAGTATAAAAAGTATATAGAGGGTGCATTTAGTCCACCCTTTATGGTTTATTTTGTATTAGGAGTTTCAGATTATTTTGAATTTCTTTTTTTGAACGGCCAACGAATCAATTTTCGAGTACTCTCGGGCACCCTTTTGGCGAATCAGGTACTCGAGAGTACCCGGGCCAGCAATTGCCACCAATTCCCGGGAAAACCCGACCACTCACCCGCCCGAAGGCACGACAGTGAAATAATCGGTAAAACCGGTCGGGATCAGGACTCGAACCCAAGCCAATGGCCGGGTCATCCCTCATTTCCCCTTCACCAATGTCCTCCAAATGTAACTAGTGAGAATTGAACCCAAGCCTCCCTTAAAAAACTTAAGGCCCTCAACCAACTAGGCTACAAGTGTTGGACATATTATTTTGAATTAGATTTTGGTTACAGATGTCGGTATGATTTGGTTTATAAAACTTTATTGTAATTAAACCCACAATGAGCGGATTCATTAGTCATCGTCATCGCTTATAATGTACATTTTCAATTATATCATCTACTTGTGTTTTAATCACTAGATACAAAAAAGGGTTTTCTCTGTTAGCATGATTATTTAGGTAGATTTCTTATTGTGGGTGGCTTTGACTTTTTAAGTCCATTTTGGACCATTGATTCCCAACTGTCTTCTTTATCACAAACTATAATGGGTTTTCAGAGACAAAATGGTGGTTTGAATAAGTAATGCAGCTAGGCTATTGGGTATAGGGACAATTTAAAAGAGTTTTTCTTCATGCCACGTAGGAGCCACGTAAGCGAAGAGGGATTGTCCTCTTTTTTGGGACATACCAAGGGTATGGGACAACCACCCTTTATTTATTTATTTATTTATTATTATTATTATTATTATTATTATTATTATTATTATTATTATTATTAAATCAATACACACATACCAGATCGAGAGAGAGACTTGCACCACCATCATCGTCGTTCAAAAGGTTCTCTCTGTTTTTTTTTTTTTTTTTTTTTTTTTTTTTAAAGGAGCCGTTCAAAAAAAATAATAAAATTATAGAAGAGAGAGAGAAGAGAGGCCCGTCCTGTTCGTCCTCTGCAGGACGTTTGAGACGAGGACGGGCCAGCGGAGGCGGTGTTGGCGACGAGGACGGACCGGAACGATCCGTGAGACGATCCCCACACCGAGCAGTCATATGTGCTTAAAGACAAACACTACACACCAATCAAATAACTTAAGCCACTTGTCAAACTTACTGAACATAAAAAAAAAGAAAGTAAATTTATGGTAGTGATGCAATTTTTTTAGGCTAAATGTATTTGCACACCCCGATCTCATATTTACACATCTCCGTCCTTTATACGCTATGTATAAGGTCATATGCGGCGTATGGGAGGTCTGACATGATGAGAATATTGTGGCCCCTATACGTCACGTGTATGCCTATACGCCACGTATAGATCTACACGCGGCCGCGTATAGATCTTGACATGACTCTGATTGATGACCATTAATGACGCGTGAGAGTTTGTGTAACTCTCTATATACGGCGTATAGAGCTGTACACCATGTATAGAGGGGTGTGCAAACAATTTTAGGGTGTACCATTATCACCACCGTTTTTTATCTACCATTTAAATATTTTTTTTAAAGATTGATTTTATTAAGAAATAAACACTAGCAAGATACTTGATAACAAGCAACACCAAACAGTTTATAGAAAAGAAAAAATTACACCAACTACTCCACTCTTGTTAAACAATTTGTTCCTAAGTTTTTACCCATAGGAAGTCGAGGGCATTAACGTCTTCTAGTATTCTTGAAACCTCCACTCGCTTATTTGAGAAAACAACCTCAGTGTGTATTTTCCGAATCAACCAACACGCTATTAGGACAATAGTTTGAACCATCTTTTTCTTGTTGATCAATCCTTGAACATGTTCATGGAGTTGAAGAAGGTCAGCAACTGAAAATGCAAAAATGGGAGGAATTGTCGCCCAACTTGACACCATTTGCCACACCACTAAGCATAGCATAAACGAAGTGAGCAAATGTTTCACCTTCTCACCGCAAAGAGGACATAGCAAGTTTGTAATGTGAATGTTACTTTGTTGTAGTGCCATTCTTGTAGGAATCCTATCCAAATTCAGTCTCCAATCGAAGATGTTGACTTTTTCATGGTAGCCAATGATTCCATTCAAACACGTTGATGTTTGGGAATGGTGTTGCTGTTTTTGAGAGTATATATGGCAGAATGATTTTACCGTGAATGACACATTTGAATCCGGTTCTCACCTGCAACTATCTTTTACTCATGAGTCTAACCAAAACCGAATGTCTAAGCCATTACCAATAGACCCTTTGATGAGATGATTCGTGTGAACATTGTCAATTTTTAGTGGATGGTCCCTTTTTCAATATATTTTGTCATACCCCAAAACAACCCCTTTTAGTAGAAGGATGTTAGATTTGGAACTAAAGTGAATAGTTGAGATCACCTACCTCCATAGCATGCTCGTCTTCGTTTTGTACCTCCAAGCCTATTTAGTGAATAGGCCATTGTTCATATCTTTTAATCTACTCAAAGCTCAACCCCCCCCCCCCCCATCTGCTTCGAGTTTATAATTTTTTCCCAACACACCCAATGCATTTTACTTCTGTCCACCGTATTTTCAAAAAAAAACATAGTTTCTCATCTTTTCAAGTTTACTAATTACGTTTGCAGAGGAAAGATAAAGCGAAAAGTAATAAAGGGTACCATTCAAATTCTAGTGATCATCTTTTAAGCATGGGTAACAACTTTTTACACTACCTAATATATGACAAGAAATAATCAGATTTTGATTCGATCACATAATTTTGCCTATTTAATAAACATTTCGTATTCTGGTTAACTTGTTCAACCCGTTTAATAATTGCGTCGTTTTCAAGGTGTACAAAGAAAAAATACGTGTCCAACCCATTTACGACCTTATGTTAACATGTTAACTCGCTTACTACTTGACAACAACCCATTTATATCATGACAACCCCTTTACAACCATCAACCCTTTAATTTTGACTTGCCAACATTTATTTGACATGTTTAAACAAACAATTTTCAAAAGTATTCCAATTAGGTCACTCGTACATTTTTTGTCCCAATTAGGTTACTTAACATTCAAATCGATTCTTGTGAAATACTATATGTGTCAAGAATGAAATGGATGAGAAGATATTGGGGTAGAGATTTTTAATATACGTAATTATATTAAAAAGAAAATAACATGTTAATTATATTAAAAAAATATAAAGTATGTTAAAATCCATGTCATCACTTAACATCGGCATTAATAAATAGAAAAAAAAAAAGAAAGAAATAAAAAGCCACATTACCATAGTTATCTATGAAATAGGTGAAAAAACCTATAATTTATATAAAACGTTAATGTTGAGTGACCTAATTGAGAAAAAAAAAACATTAAGTTAACTGACCTAATTGGAACACTTTTGAAAGTTGGTTACTATCCTACAAAATTACCCCTATTAATATGATGAATACGGAAAAGTAAAATAATAAATCAAGGTCATAGCTCGGGTTTAATACCGTACCTCTTTAGATGCGAATTAAAATATAATATAGGTCACGTTCAGCGGTTCGGGTTAGTTTTTCAACCTAACATCCAGGCTGTCACCCGAATGGATAGTTAGAAATTAACCGTCTCTTGAGAGTTATGTTTGTAGTTGGGTTGTTTTTGTATTTTGTAAAGTTTTACAAAGTTGCAAGGAAAAGAGTATGATGTGTTACGTTAAGCTCGACTTATGGTTGTGTTTTGATTCTTTAATTATTATTTTGTTTCTGAAATTGTACATAGTCACATTAACAATAATTCAAGCATCAAATAATTAAGCAAAAGACAAATGTTGGATACGCCTAATGTGAGGTTAGAATCTCTAGCACCATGATTTTTTTTAGTGCAACTTCAATTCATGCGAAAGATTCCTTCTTTTTAATTTTAGTATTATATAAGTATTATTAATTAATTAAGAGAAATTAGATTTAAATACCCTAAACTAGTTTTTTTTTTTTTGCCGATATCACTCTCAACTATCATTTTGACTATCAATACTCTCAACTTTACAATTTGTTTGTTATGTCAAAATAATAATTCGGAATGATATCGACCAACAAACAATAGTTTAAAGTATTTAAAGTAAATTTCTCATTAATTATCATAATTTAATATGATACAACGCTTAAATTGATAGGCACTTAGGCAGTAAATAAAATTGTATAATTATGAATCATATACATTACTAGGTTATATCCCGGAAGCTTCTCAGGCTAAATAAATCTAATATGAAGTGACAATATACGTTTGGATGAGAAGCAGAGGCAGGAGCAACCACTGCAATGTGTGATTGAGGCGATGATTTTGAAGGTGTGGCTTTTTTAGAAACGACTGGTTTTGTCATATTCTATTTTGGATGAAAACAAAATTCTTATTTAAAGTTTTATTTAATGTAAATATTAAACAAATAAGAGATAAACGTGAAATTATGATTTAATAATATTATTTCATATGATAGAGAATTGAGATAATCATAAAACTTTTATTTGTGATATAGTAAAGTAATAATAATATAAATAAAGATAAATATGGTAAAGTAATAACAAAGATAAAGATTATTAATTAATAAATATTGGGTTAATTAAGTTATTTATAAACTAAATTTTTTGGCAGGAATTAAAGGGTGGGGATAGATTCACCAAGTGACATGTGTCCCCGCCTCATCTCCCGAGTGTTTCCCGGAATAGAAAAATCTAATATGAAGTGACAAAATGTGTGTATCGTAAAAACAACAAGTCGTTTTTTCAGATTTTTTTTAAAGAATCAACACTCGATAACTCATAAAAACTACTTCTAATTCTGCGTGTGCACATCTTACTCAGTGAATTTGTCATTTCCTCAATACATTCTAAAGCTGTGATGTGAACTTGGGAAAAAACAACCAAATTGGTATAAAATGATATGTCATGATGATGATTGATTTAAGAGGCATGCATGGTGGGGTGATTAACTATCACTTATTAGCTAGAGATTTACCTGGTCTCTAAGAATTATAGGCTACATCTAACCGGCTTAGCAACATTTGTAATCAAGTTCCTAACAGCACCAATCGAAATACACAAAAAAAAAATCTTATCAAACTGACTACATCTGTGAATATATATATATATATATGTAGTTAGCGGGTTCTTATATATAACAGTAGGTTTAAAAGCATATATGCTATCATAATATGATTAGTGACTTGCCTAGATATGAGTAACCTAATGCAAATGCTCTTAACACAATTTCTAATTCCTTTATAATCTGACTTTTGTACCGAATTTATGACAAAAAAAAAATAGGGCTATAAATGAACCAAACGTTCAGCGAACAATTCATGAACTGTTGGGCAGGGTGTTCGTTTGCGTTTGTTCATTTAATAAATGAACGAACATGAACATAGGTCGTGTTCGTGAACGTTCGGTAACGTGTCCGTTTATGTTTGTTTGTGTTCAATAGTCCATTAGGTTGTTAACTTTTTGTTTTAAGTACTTCAAAATTCCAAGCAATATTTTATTTAATAAATAGTATTGTTTTACATACTAGTGTTACTTCAAGTGTTTTAATTAACTATTATTTTGTGGACATTTTGGGTGGATAAAATGAACACTTTTAGTTTATTGTAGGAGGACTAAATGAGGATGTCAAGTTTAATATGATGATTTTGTGTTGTTTAGATGTTATTTTGTGGTAATTATGTGATCAAACATTATGTCAAGGGATAATATGATTAGTATATTTTGGGTGGATAACGTCTGTAATGAAAAATGTTGGTGTTGTTTGATATTTAATACGAAGTTTGTGTTTGTTTCTATTCATAAACTCTTGTTTGTGTTCCCTTTTGTCCGACACCTAAATTTAACAAACAAACACAAACGAACATGAACACGTTCATTTTCTTAACGAACAAACACGAACAGAAAATCTCGTTCGGTAAGTGTTCATTAATAGTTCGTGAACACGATATCTCCTTAACGAACGAACACAAACAAACTTTGTTCGTGTTCATTTGGTTGGTTTACAACACTAACAAAAAATGACATGCACAAATAATGACCAAGTGTAAACTACTAAAATTGTCATTGAGATTTGGGCATTTTTTATCACATTCATCAAGTTCTTCCTTGTAACTGAGCCCTTCAGTTGAACTCGATTGATGAATGAACGAACAGACTCAATTAGAACTGCGAGGGTATGGAGGTGCTAGTTAGTGGTGGTTTATCTTTATGCTGATATTTTAGTTTTAGAGTTAATAGCCAATTTCATCCCTGAGGTTTGGTCTAGTTTGCCACTTCAGTATAAAAGTTTTTTTTTTTTTTTTTTTTTTTTTTTTTTTTTTTTTTTTTTTTTTTGCAAATCAACACCTGTGGTTTGGAATTTTTTTGCCAAATTCTTCCTTTTCACTAACTCAGTTAAAAAATGTTGTTAATGTCAGGGGTAGTGTTGTCATTTCACAAACCTCAGGGATGAAATTGGCTATTAACTCAATTTTTTTTTTTTTTTTTCTAAAATATCTACCTTATCCCACCCCCACCATAGTACCCCCTCCCCTATATCTCTCTCCCTATCTTACATTCTCTCTCGCTCTCTCTCTCCCTCCCTCCCTCCCCCTCTCTCTCTCTCTCTCTCTCGCTCTCGTCTTTTTCTTCTTCCGTGTAGACTTCACCAACAACAACAATCATAACTTTTACCACAATCTTCTGTGTCAATCGATTCGTCTTCCCCACAAAACCCTAGAAAGAATAATGATCCAATCGACTAAAGAAACGGCCACGAATGCCGGATTAAACATAGGGCTTTTGATGAGGAAGAATAGGCGAGTAGAAAGCATGGAAAACTTACGGGTTGGGTGCATGATTCAGAGGAGGAGGATGACGACCGGTAAGTCTTAACTCCGACGAGACGTGAATCGGATAATAGGGACGATTAGATGCGAATTTGAGAGTGTTAAAGGGTTTGTTCAAGGTTTCTGGGTCGAACCATATGTTGCATTTATACTAGGTCGTTTAAATGCGTCGTGTTTGACTTCTTGGTCTAGTGCCGAGATTTATGGATCAAATTGGACGCGTTCGAATGTGATTTACAGATCAATACTGTTTTGGAAAGTGTCGGTTGATGATGAGGAGCGTGTAGGAATCAATTAATTTGGTCAAAACGCGTTTTGGGTGGGTTTCCAAGTTTGGCCAGAGCTTGCCGGAATTATCACCGGATTTACTGGTTTTTGGGCGGGATTGGTTTAAAGCTGGAATTTAGATATTTTAGGAAAAAAATTTGAGTTAATAGCCAATTTCGTCCCTGAGGTTTGTGAAATGACAACACTACCCCTGACATTAACGACATTTTTTAACTTGGTTAGTGAAAAGGACGAATTTGGCAAAAAAATCCAAACCACAGGTGTTGATTTGCTAAAAAAAAAAAAAAACTTTTTTACTGAAGTGACAAACTGGACCAAACCTCAAGGACGAAATTGGCTATTAACTTTTAGTTTTATTATAAATATGGTATTTTATTCAAATCACATATAATTTCATCCAATCATCCTTTACACAAAGGGGCTTCTCTCAATGTGAGATCATCAGCAAACGAAAGTAGAACAGAGCAAATAAATAGAGTTACTGAAGTGGATGAAACTGGCAACATGCACACAGGCATGAAGGAATTGTAAAAACTAAATAAATAAATAAGACTTTTTTTTGGATGAATGTGACAAAAGTACATAAACCTCATGGATGAAATTATCAATTTACTCTAATAACAAATAATAACATAGTGCCAAACTAATAATATGTAAGAAAACATAAGAATTAAAAAATATATACGGACGATATAGCTTCAACTTAAACTAGCCAAAACTGTTTATACGAATCGAATTGTGTCAATTAAACTACAAACTTGCCAACTTTTTTTTTTGAAAGGCTAACAAAGTCGTCACGGTTCATGTGAGAATCCCTTTATGACGAATTCAGGATACCCACAAGGCATCAGGTCCTTCAGGTCCACCAATCTAGGAAAACCCCGACCACCCACCATCTCGAAGACACGACAGTGAATAATCGGTAAAACCTGATATCCTCCAAGCCTCGAACTTGCCACCTATTAAGCTCATCAATATCTATAAATTTAGGGGCTGTTTGGTAGCCTCTTAATGAGTCTCTTAACCATTCAGCGCTGAATGATTCAGCATTCAGCGCGTTTGTTTCAGCTTCTGAATGAAATGCTTAAGTCTGAATCATTAAGATTTGGGATGTTGCTGAACCATTAAGCACTGAACTATTAAGCATTAAACTAGGCTGAACCTTAATGAGGCTCCCCTATGAACGTGGGACAAGAAAACTAACCATTAAGAGGTCCAACTTAATGATTCAGCGCTTAACCATTCAGACCTCTTAATGATTCAGCATTTAATCAACCAAACAGCCCCTTAGTTTGTGAGGGAGAAGATATGTCAAAATCAGATTGATATGACTTCATCTTTTTGTGATAAGAAGGGTAGCTAGAGACTAGAGTGGTCCATTTTGTTTACTACAAGTTTTTCCTTGGTAAGGCTTTCTTTCACCCGTTGCTTTTTGTGGATCTTGATTTCAATTACCGTTAGTTTAACTTTTGACCCTTCGTTTATGTTGGAATTATGGCTTTGGTTATTTGAATTTGTTTTTGTCTATTAGGTCTCTAAAATGGGTGGTTTGTATTATTCTTGTACATGACTTGGGTGCAATTTGTTAACTTAGAGTATTCAGAATAGGTTCTTCATCCGTATACACATATTACACTAAAAATCACTGTATTTCTCTCTCTTTTTTTTAATTAAATAATTATTTTTTAATATCTTTATCATTAATTTTTTTTCCCTCAGTGACAACCACTTTAAAAAATATTTAAAAAATAAATGCATGAAAACTGTGTTATTTCAAATATACCAATGGACAGTAGGTTCCCTATCTCATCCGCTCAAAACCACCCACAACCCTATCATAAAATATGAGGGATTCACTCACAAAATGAGTGACCTAATGTAAATGCTCTAATGTTTAATTGAATGGTTTAACAAATAACAATTGAATCAAGTCGATCAACTTAAGTCTTCTTTGAAGTGAGAAGATACATAAGAAAGAACACAAACAAACTAAAACCCCAACTATATCCAGCAAACTGTACAAAACAAACAAAGTTAATGAAAAGTTTAATTAGAAGTGAACTTGTCTCATCTGCAGTGGCGGATCCAGAGGGGGTTCCTAGAAACCCCCTCGATTTGAAAAAAAAAATGAAAATTTTAGTGAAAAAAGTTGAAAAATTAATGAAAATCAATGATCTCTGCGAAAGAAACCACCTGGATATCAATTCTGGATTCGCCACTGCTCACCTGAAGTGACCCGTCTATGAGCATTTGAAAGTAAATGTTTTGAAGATGTTCAAAGAATATCCATAGTGTTTGAGTAATTTTTTTATTTAAAAATATATATAGTCACCTAATATGTAGTAACATCTTAATTCTTTACCAAGTAACATTTTTATTAATACAGTTATTTTATAACAAACTATTTAGTTTTTCGTTTCATATAAACATATACAATAAATGAAGTTTAAATGTTTCCTAATAATGTTAGAACCCAAAGCACCATACATTTGTCATGTTGGTTTAGTTATTTTTCTATAAGTTTAAATTTGAAAACCAAGTTACATCTGGATAATGGGTAAGCGAGCAACAATTTGAAAGGGACCCCACCATATCTGTGAGCGCATATGTGTCGACAAACGCCCTCGCCTAAAAACACCTCAGACACACTCCGCACAATACGGATGTCAGTGAGTTACCCATTTTTGAGGTCACCTGCCGTTCGTGAAGTCCCCACAAACATGCATTACTGTTACTATAAATGATATATGGGTCAAATTGTGTCCCTAGCTCTTTATTTGTATGTCCTTGTATTTTGATTATTTGATAATTCAACTGTTTGGCAATTGTCATATCATGTGCATCATGATAGATGTCATGTCCCATTGTCTCCTTTATCGTTTATACCATTTTCAGGTTAAATTTGACTTGACATTTCTTTTATCCATGGATAAGATACTTACAAACATATGTGTATTTTTAGATAATAATAATAATACTACTAGTCTACTACTACTGACATGTTGATTCACTAACTAAGAGTTTTTTTGGGCCAATAATGTTTGTTTCAGTAAAGACTTAAGTCACTAGGGTGGCCAACTGGCCAAGACAGGTTTAAGATTTTGGGCTATCCAAAATAGCGGCCCAAACTCATGAACCAGGGTTCGACGTGTCTGAAGTTCAAATTAATTGGTAAAAGCTTTTTTTATATAAAATATTAAAATAAAACAATATGTTAAATATGTTACGAAGGAGAATAATTTCTGACACGATCCAACGCATACATAAACATGGAATAGAAGCAAGCTTTGGGTCAGCTCAGCTGACACCGCCTGCTGCCTTGATTTTAAACATGTTAACTTAAACACGATCAGTTTAATAAGTGGGTTGAGATATTTAATACTTCAGGTTTTTTTATTTAAAAATTAAAATCAAAGTTAATATTTATGTTTTAGAGATGAAAAAGAAGTTAAGGAGTTTGATGTTAATTGTTTATTTAGCTATTAACTTTTAGAAGTGATATTCGTTTTCCCTTCATAACCTTTTTCTATCTAGTGTTGTAGTGTAACAGCAACTCCCGTACCGCGATATTGTCCCGGCATGTCGTGATTTTGCATTGGTCGTAGGCAATTCCCACGTCAAAACGCGTCACGACGGGGAAGGTATTCCACCTCTTATAAACAAGTGTTAGTTCTCCTTCCAACCGATGTGGGATCGCTACAATCCCCCCCCCCCCCCCCCCCTTAAGGAGCCTAGCGTCTTGTAACAGCCCACTCCCGTACCGCGATTGCCCGGGCATGTCCTGATTTTGCATTGGTCGTAGGCAATTCACAAGCCAAAACGCGTCACGATAGGGAAGGTACCACACCTCTTATAAAGAAGTGTTAGTTCTCTTTCCCAACTTATGTGGGATCGTTACAATCCACCCACCTTAAGGAGCCCAACGTCCTCGCTGGCACAACGGCCCGGCCCTGGCTCTGATACATTTGTAACAGCTCACTCCCGTACTGTGATATTGTCCGGGCATGTCCCGATTTTGCATTGATCGTAGGCAATCCTCACGCCAAAACGCGTCATGATAGGGAAGGTATCCCACCTCTTATAAAGAAGTGTTAGTTCTCCTTCCCAACCGATGTGGGATCGTTCCATGTAGGCACCGGCATAATTCTTTTATTATTATTGTCAATTTTCACAAATTCAGAATTGTATCAAGAAATTATATTTATAGTTTGTTTTAATGGATTTAAACACTCTCAACTTTCTCCATTTGACCGGTAATACTTTCAACTAACGAAATATCCCACACCACTCCTAACTTTTAACATTAACCCTAACTCAGTTAGTTTGTTTGCTGACGTGGCCTTTTTAAGTGACGTGGCATGTTGATTTGTCAAACTATTAATGAGGTGGCATTCTTGTAATAAACAAATATATATATATATATATATATATATATATATATATATATATAGGGGGAGAATCATTTGAGAATAATTTCAATTTGAGAAGAAAAACATTAAATACTTTAACTCATTTCATATTAATTATTCAATTAATTACTTTTAAATATTTTATCTTACACACATCAAAACTTATCTTACACATATCAAAATTCATCCTTCACATATCGAAATTGTCATACTTTTATCCTACACATATAGAAATTATCATTAGGTTTATCCTACACATGTAGAAATTCATTCTACAAATACCGAAATTTATCCTTCACTATAAATTATCTTTGCTTTAAAGATATATATCTAAAAATGAATTATGATTTCATTTATTTAACTAGTTTATGGGAGTTACAAAAACTTAAAAAATTATTTAACATTAAGTACAACTATTAAAATGGAAAATTTATATTGGTCTAAATTTCTTCTTTTTCTTCTTACAAGAAAACTTCTTCTCATTTGAACTCTCTACTATATATATATATATATATATATATATATAGAGAGAGAGAGAGAGAGAGAGAGAGTTAACCCCCCCTCTCTCTCTACCACCATTTGACCACACCACCATTATTCAGCCACCGCCACCTGGACAACAACACAAACACCACCATCCGACCACCATAGGTGACTCTCTCTCACACACCGCCTCTTTCTTTATCACCACAACCATCCAACCACCGCTATTCGACCAGAAACCATCCGATCTGACCACCACCACAAGTCACTCTCCCAACTATCTCTTTGCCCTACTCCACCAAATGTAACTCTCTCTCTCTCTCTCTCTCTCTCACTCTCTTTCCATATTCGGCTTCCCCATACACAGATCTGGTGTGAAGGTAGTGGTGGTGGAGGTTTGTTTGTGTTTAGATCGAGAGGTGCCACAGAATTAGAGCTTTGGCAAGTGCAACAATGATATGGTTGGTGATGATAGTGGCTGGTGACCGGTGGGTTTCGTATGGGGTTGGTGGTTGTAGTCAGGTTTAATAGTGGTGAGGAACGATGGAGGTTATGGTGGTCCGGTGACGGGGGCTGGAGATGAAAGTAATGGTGGTTGATGGTGATGATGGCGATAGTTGGTGTAGGTGATGGTGGTGTTTTAGAGAAAGAGAGATGGTGGTAGAGGTAATGGTGGTGGGTTTTATAAAAAAATATTTTCTTTTTTTATTTTTTTAAAATCAAATTAAAAAAAAAGATCAATGCAAATTTTCTAAAAACATTTAATGTTTTATTACACATTAGCATGTCACGTCACTTAAAAAGGCCACATCAGCAAACTAGGGCTGACAATTTCAGACACGAACCCAAATACCCGACACAAACCTACACGATTTTAACACATACATGTATAACCTTAACAGGTTTCGTGTCCTAAACAGGTAAACACGAAATATACCTGTTAATTTTCGTGTCTAAACAGGTTAAATACTTCTTTACCAGTTTAGGCATCGGTAAGACATGTTAAGGATTTTTTTTTAATATAGGTTGTGAGGGTGGAGTATTGGAGTTATACGTTTTTACTAAGTGGAATTCTACCTTTTTAATGCTTGATGGTACCCATTTAACGTGTCGGATTTGGAAAACATGTTCGTGTATTATCGTATTAACTTGGTATAAACAAGTATTATCGTGTCTTATCGTGTTAACTTGGTATAAACTGGTATTATTGTGTCTTATCGTGTAAACCAAATATAAACAGGTTCGTGTCATGTTCATGTATACATGTTTCGTATTTGTGTCTTAACATATTTGTGTCTTAACAGGTCGGGTATACACTATTTGGCAACCCTATAGCAAACAAATAAACTGGGTTAGGGCTCAGTTAATTTGTGAGTGTTAGAGGAAAATATGTTGAAAGTTGGAAGTAGTGTGGGATATTTCGTTAGTTGAGAGTATTAACGGCCAAATGACGAAAGTTGAGAGTATTTATATTCATTAAACCTTATAATTTTTATTTTTTGTTATCAACATTTCTACAATTGGCAATTAAAACAAAACATGATAAATGAAAATCAAACATATATGGTAAACCCAATATCACATATGAGCAAGTTATACCTTAAAATGGTGATATTATTGAGTTATGGGCATTATAGTTACATATATTATGGGTACAAATACAATACCTTATGACAAAAACATAGAGGCTGTTTTTCAAGTCATGACATTATCTTCATCAAATATCTCCATTATATTTTCTTCTATCCTTGATTGATTGGTATTTTCTGAATAAAAACTACCCATGATCTCCAAGCTCTCCTACTACAAAATTAAATAACATAAAAGTAAAAAAGGAAACACAAAGAGTAAATCAAACTCATAAGCACATAAGCAAAATTAAGCATGTAAATTAATTAGTGACTATTTACATGTGCAGAAAACATGTAATACCCCGCGCGTTCTAAGGCTGATATGTCACTTATATTTGCTCAACAAAGAATTTCATAAGTTCACTAAATTAGAATTCTAGAAACCATACATGTGTAGTTGAAAGTTGAAACACAACTTTGAATTCTAGAAACCATCCAAAAGTAAAATCATAGATAATCTATATCTATATCTATACTATGTTATAAAATATTTTCTAAGAACTTCTTAAATTTTAAGAGGTATAAATCTAAATGCTTATGATATAACACATAATGCATAAAATAACTACTTTTTAAGGGTAAATATGTCTTTTAAACACCATATTTAATTAAAAGAAAGTCAAGAGTCATGAGATGTTTATTAAACCAAATGACATTCAATTTTATAATTACTTTAAACATATTAAATAGAAAACACATAAAAAACAATTCATGATGTTATATGTTTTGTTATAACCTTTTATATAGAGTTGGGTACTTTAAGAAACTTTTTATAAACTTGATCATACTATATAGAAATCGAGAAATCAATAGTGAAAGTTATGTTTTTAATCATGAGGTAACGATTTGAATTCTGAAATTATTACGTTATATTCATACACATAAACATGCCTAATTTGATCTAAACTATATGATCATTGGATTCAATAACCGAAGAAGATAGCTTCTGTTTATAATGAATTTCAAACAAAGGTATTCAGAAATATTCATGTAATAGTGGTTAGGTTCATAGTAGGTATGTTAGGTTTGTATGTGCTCTACAAAAGAGTTTTAGTTACAACTCGCTGCATCGCGCGGGCCAACCCACTAGTTATACTAATGTAAAACAAGTTTTAAAGACTAAACAATCGAACATTAGCAAAGGTGGAAATTGGATTGGAATCGACTCGAACTTTGGAAGCTTGAAACTCGAATGGAAGCTTGGAACTTAATCAATTAGAAGAAATTTGATTCCTTGTTGGATGTATATGAAATAAATCAATTGCAAGATGTATTTATATTTGATCATGTAAAGGTCTAATGGATTTGTATATTGATTTTTAAAATTAACTATCAAATATCAAATTAGTCTTCATTGGTTGGTAATGTACCCATATGGATAAATAGAATGTGTATCCCCTAAGGTAATTACGGAGAGTACGGAAATTTTTGTTTGAAACCAAAAAGATTAAACACAATTTAAGTGTATCCTCTTATCAATATTATACTTTGAATTTAAAGAGACGGACTAAGGCGTTGTTTGTTTTTTAAGAGGTAAAATGTCTGCAGTCTGCGGACTACATCTGCAAACATCTGCAGGAGAAGAGGTGGACCAAATGTCTGCAGTCTGCGACCACAACCCACTATAACCATAACTCATCACAACCCACCATAACCACAGCCCACAAATATTATTATCCAAGCCAACAATCACTATCTTATCATATCATAATTGCACAAGTATAATCTTTGTACTTTGTAGAATAATAATAGCAAAAGTATAATATTTGTAAAATCAAAACCAAACCCAAGGTCCATCGTAATTAACCACTCACAAAAATGGTGTGTGTATTTATGCAGAATGAATCACTATCTTATCATAATTAACCATTAAACCCTTAACCTCATGTCCATCGTAGTTAACCATAGATATAATCAGATATAATCTTTGCAAAAGTATATCTTATCATAATTAACCATTCCACCAGTTTCTCTTCATCTCTCTCTAGAGATTTTGTGGGTGAAGTGGGTAAAAAAATGGTGGGTGAGTAGTGGTTTCTAGGTTTAAATATTGGGAGTTGGGGAGGGGGCGACGGGGAGGGAGGAGGGCGGCAGATGGGAGGAGGAGGAAGGAGAAGAGAAGGGGGAAGAAGAAGAAGAAGAAAGAACTGTGAAGAAGAAGAGAAGGAGGTAGGGTGTGGCGGTGGTGGTGGAGGGAGGAGGAGGTAGGGTGTGGCGGTGGTGGTGGAGGAGGAGGAGGTGGTTGGAGAAGATGTGAGAAGATAGAGGGAGGAGTTGGGAGGAGCAGATGTTAAAATAGAATGGAGAAGTGGTTGGAGAAGATGTGAGAAGACATGGGTGCAAGTCTTCACCAAGAAGAGGTCAGAAAGAGCTTTTGGAATGAAAGATCTTTCGAAAAACAAACAGTCTGCCCGCCCCAAACGTCTGCGCGACGCAGACAGAAGTGGTCAGAAGCACTTTTGGGAGAAAAACAAACACCACCTAAGTTTGATCGACTGTATGAGGTTGTTTGGTAGCCTCTTAATCATTCATGTCTGAATCATTCAGCATTCAGATTGTTTGTTTCAGCATCTGAATGGAATGATTAGGTGCTGAACCATTAAGCTACTAAGGGATGCTGAATAATTCAGTTCTTAGCCATTCACAGCCTCTTAACCATTCAGACCAACTTAAAAATTAAGCACTTAATCAACCAAACAGCGTCTAAGATAACTTATTTTAAAAGTATAATTAGATTTTTTATAATTACCAAAAGTTTAAGTCTTCTTTATTTAGTCTTTAGGAGACTATATTATATGTAGGTACCAAGGTGGAGTGAAGTTGGGGGGAAAGAGGGAGGAAACCACGTTTTGGCTAAGATGCACACTACGTCACGCACCATTTTTTTTTTGTTTTTGTATTTTAAATGAAACTTTTATTGAAACACATCCAACAATCAAGGGTTACTTGACCACAAATATACAATACACTAAAAGAGAATGAAACTTTTATTGAAACACAACCAACCAGCTGGTCACTGGCCACAAATAATACACCAAAAGAGAATGCCCACCAATCACCCACAAAAAACATTAACTTGATACATGCTTTCCCAAAATCTAACCAAAGCAAAACATTCAACCCAATACAAAACCCATAATCCCAACACAATCCCACCCACAAACAACGGATTTGCTCCCCATCCATTTGTACGACTTGAACTGACCCTTGACCATAATAAATCCGAGTCCATCCTAACTATACAGCCCCGTATTTCTCTAGGTTTGACTCCTTAATACCCAAGATTAAGTTCCTTGATTTGCCACTAAATACGATGTATCCATTTCGCACTACAACCATTCTTTTTCGATTCACTTTCCCAATAATATATTTTATTATTGTGACAACCTTTCGCCTCGACCGAATGTCGTTTGCCTTATATATCTTCCTGTTCTCCATCCATGTCAATAGTTAAGCTTTGACTAGTTTGATTTATACGTCACACACCATATAATAATGATCCAAAATCTCATAACAGAAATTCAGCTATATTAATACAAACAAAAGTTTTTAACAAACAAAAACCGCCTCCGTAGCATAGTGGTATTGCGTTCGCTTCGTAAGCGAAAGGCCGCGAGTTCGATCCTCGCCGGGGGCTTTATTAATTTTTTAATAACGAAAGTTATTATTTAAAAATTATTAGAAAGTGACTCAATCTTTATCTATTTTCTAAAGTAGAAAGAAAAAAACTGGCTTCTTTTGGGTGGCATTTTTAACCTTTTTAAGTTTATAGAAAGTGGAAGAAGTCTTGACGTCTTGTAAATCAAATTATATAACTTTTTACTTTTCCCTTTTTTCTATTAGTATTTTATTTATTTTTTAATAATAAACGATTTATTTTTTATTTAATTTCACTTGTTTCTAATAGCTCCAATAGTTAACTTTTATAAAATAAATTTAACTTTTGAAATTTGTGTACAAAATAAATGATTTTTTTTTTTATAATAAACTAGGTATCATACCACTCGACTACTGGTTTTGTACAATACCGTACCAAACTGAATCTGTATTCACCGAAAATCGTTATTGACATCGATTTTCGGTTTCAATACACCGAATTTTTGTCGCGCTAGACTGGGAATTTCACTGATTAACAATGTAACTCATAACGGATGTCTACAAAAAATTATATAAACTTGATTTCTTATACATAATTTGTACATACAATTGCTAATTAGAAAGACCAAGTCAACAGTCAAAAACGTATCGAATCTGCTTCAATTTCTTTACAACTTGCTTCATCGTAGGTCTACCCGTGGCCGTTTCGGCCGTGCAAATCAATCCCAATTGCAACAAATCCAACAACGTTGTTTCCGGCCCCGCCTCCCACATTCCGGGAGCGAAAACCTCCGACATACGTCCTTCGTGTCGGAGCATAGACGCCCACGACACAATCGTGTACCCGTTTTCCTGACTCGAAAAAGACGGGTCCAATGCCCGTTTATCCGAAATCAATTCAAGTAGCATGACACCATAGCTATACACATCTGACCTATAAGATGCCCGACATGTCAAAGCATATTCGGGTGCCACGTATCCAAATGTCCCCGCCACCCCAGTTGTCACATGGGACTCAAACCCTTCCAGAAGACGTGACAACCCAAAATCTGACAAGTAAGCATTTAGATCATTATCTAACAAAATATTACTCGGCTTTACGTCACGGTGGATTATTCGCGGATTACACTCGTCATGTAGGAACGCGAGCGCGACCGCCACGTTAAGCGCGATTTTGCTAACAACTTCCACGCCGGTAACACGGTTTCGTTTCAATTGAATAAACTCTTCCAAACTTCCACCTGGAAGATAATTATACACGAGAAACATCTCGGTCGGGCTAGCGTGGTACCCGATTAACGTAATAAGATTCGGGTGTCTTATCCGCGCAAGACTACGGATTTCCGCATTAAACTGCGGAACTCCTTGACACATTTCAACCGTGAGCCGCTTCACGGCCACAATCGTACCCGGGCCTATCTCAGCCCGGTACGTCGACCCAAACCCCCCACTTCCAATACAATTACGCAAAGTAAAATTCCCGGTCGCTTGCACAAGCGTACTAAAAGTCAACGGTACGCCAACTTCTTTAAAAATCACAAGCCGCTCGTTTCCCGTCCGTGGTGGTGACGGGCTCATTTCGATATCGATTCGAGAACTCGGTTTCGCCTTCTTCATGTATAAGTAAACAATAATCAAAACTATGAGAATTAGAACAATTAGTGCCGCTAGTAAAATAAGCATCAATTCTAACGGGGTAAAGCCCTTCCCACCCGTCGGGCCACTGAGGAACCGACGGGGGTTTCGTTGGGGCGATACGTTATCGTTATCGCCCGAAACGAAAGAAAAGAATAACAAATTAAACACGGCAACTAGCGTGTTCATGTTCTTGATGGGTTTAAGATGTTTTCAAGAAATGAAGAGGGTTAGAAGAATTGTAATGGGTTTGATTTATTAACATTTATGTAAGGTGAGCCAATTGGATGGATGGTCAAAGTCAAGAGTGGGGACTGGTGACACGGTGGTCAACTAGTCAACATATGGCAGCTAACGGTGGGTACACATGCATTGGCAACGTGTAAAGAACGGTTCTTTGTCGGTGAATGAGGAGACTTTTTCGACGTTTATAGGACCGTGTGTGGTGTGTATCACTCACGTTTTACTACTATTTTTTTATGATGGTTTTTTACTTTTTTTTTTAGTATTGTTTATGTTATTTACAACAAGTTTTTCAAATATAGATGTAATGAAAGTTTCGACTTCGAAGTAATTAATTATACAATAATGACAAATGATTAAAAAGTAGAAGTGTGACTTGGAAACTTTTTTTTTAACGGCCAATAAATTGAAATCACTCACGGAACGGAGTATCATCGTGCCACCAATGTTTCCACGCGATCATATTCTACCACCAAGTCACCAATTCAGGAGGAAACTCATAATTACGAGAAAACCCCCTTTGTGAGATTCGAACCCAGGACCTTATGGCCTCTAAGCCTTATCTCACCACCAAGATGCCAATAGGCTATAATGCCTTGGGCAGTGTGACTTGGAAACTAAAATGTATTCTTGAGAAAATTGCAAAAATAATAATAATTTTCTAAGCAAGGTTGCCAAACTATAGAACAAAGGAGTGAGTGAACTTATAATAGTTTGAAGTGGATGTGGATAACATAACAACACAATTTGTTGTGAACTTATCAAGTGCATGATACCATTCATACCCATAAACCCGTAATACAAGTACATGTGTACAATTGGCAACAGGCTACGATCAAAACAAGAGGCTGCGACGAAGAAGATCAAGATATGGACAGTGGTGGACCTATATACATCTTAAAGGGGACGGGTGCCCCTTAAAATTAAAAATTAGTATAATTTGTAGGTAAAAATCATGATCTAGTTCGATTAAACTAGGTAAAAATCCTTAAAAGTTCGATTGAACTCTTCGATCGTCCCTAAGAAAATAAGTACTAGGTCCGTCACTTGATATGGAGTGTGGTAAGATTTAGTTCACATGTGAATTTATGTCGTAAGATGTTAAACTAAATAGTAGTACAAATATATATATTTTAATAAATTAATTAGTAAATAGTTTGTTAAATAATTAAAATGAATTGGCGTGCGCAGTCCTTTCACTGAGGCCCGCGCCGTTGTTTTTTGAATGAAGTTTAGCTTTCAAAAAAAAAAAAATAATTAAAATGAAAAGTGATCATTTTAAAAACTATTAACGTTTTTCGTAGACTGGTATCCATACCACTAGCCAAAAGGATGACTTTAAGTCGTTAACTTCAATATATATGCTAGTATAGTATGCTAGAAATAGGTTTATTGGGGGAAGGTAGATTGGAAATGATGGAATTCTTTTGGTATTGATGTGATATAATTGTACGAGTGGGTTTCTCCGTTTTAGAGATTCATGTTCTCGTTTGTGTTTTAATGAAGTTAACTTTAAAAAAAAAAAACGTAATTTTACTCTAAAGGAAATTGAGTGGTAACCTTCAAAAGGCAAAAGTTGATCCATTGAAAAAGTCTATAACTCACAGGCTAGCCTGTTAAATTATTAATTTGTTAAAGTTCACAATCAATTCACCACCTACTCTTTATTTTTATCATTTTGTAACTTTTGTTACTGATGAGTTATGATGATTGATTTTTCCATGATTTCTATGTTTTTACTAGGAATTATACTTGGAAAGTGGATATTTTGTGTATATTTCGGTTGTGCATATTAAACTTGTAAATAACAAATCAATGTTAACAAAAGTAAGAAATAGATTTCAGATTTTTTTACTAATTTATAGCACAAATTCTACTTTCAATAAAACGAACAAATAGAGAAACAAATGAGAAATCGTTTTTAAAGTTTGCAAAACCTTAACATGACATTGAAAGTTGAGATTAAAGGAATTTGGGTTGGAATACGAATACTAGTATGCGAGTCGTGTGTTGAGTGTTTGATCATGTTAGAAATTATAAATACAAATAAAAATAATAATAACAATATATTGTGTTTGTTGCCTTCAGATTTTAAGAATTGAAGATTTGATCAGTTGGTTGAAGAATGAGAAATCAAAGAGTCAATTGCACGGGTGACATTGCTCATTCGAAAGTGAGTTGGTGACTACCGTTGGAACATCAGTGGTAGTTACCATGCCAGCAGGTTAAGGATACGGTAGATGGCAAAATGATGTTATGAGTGATTGTATGCATGTGGTAGGAAAAAGATTTCGAAGAGTTCATGTTATACGCCAGTGACATCAAAAACAAGTTCAACGTAGTAGTGTGACAATGTCAATCAATGGCCACCCGGGTGTTGGTGAAGCATTCTTGATGGACGTCTAGAATCATGTGTATAAGAAGATATAGACCTTAGACGTTATCAAGCCATAGAAAACGCATATACATAGTCATAAGAGAACTAGGAAACTTCATGACATTATTCTTTAGTTTTTCAGGTTACCGTCTTGGTCTATGAATCTATGGTTTTGAATCATTCGATTCATTATTGTGAATATAGGCACCCCCTTCAAAAAAAATAATAATAATAATAATAACAATAAATAATAAATAAATTAAATAAAATAAATAGTGGTAATTGATTCTGAAAATAATTGGGCACCTCACATATTCCTAAAAAATCTTTAAAAAGGCCCCCTTTTAAAACCTTCAAGTGAAGCCGAAGAACCCATATTTTAATCTAGTCCATTGTCCTGATTATATGTTAAACCCAATAGCCCACATGCATGTTCAATTTACTCTACAAAATTGGAAAGGAACTTCCAAAATTTAATCCCGCCATCACAAAGTAACATTCTAAAATCGCAGGTTTGTAATGATTCTCTTAATTGAACTTGATCGAATTTCCTAAAATTGTAGGTCTTACAATCAATGGTTTAAGGTTTGAACCAATTCCAGAATCTTAGGTATCAAAAGATGAAATCACGTAGAACACAATTGTAATATGCATTTTGGTGAGGTTTGATTATTTACAATTTTAGTGAATTTATTTTTGCACCCCTTGAGTAAAAATTCTGCATCCGCCATTGTCTATAATGTTCAACGCTCCTTAAATGCCAATGTTCTAGTTGGGCATGGTTGGCTCCCTTTAGATCACCCTTTCGAGTTTGCCTCTGATACCATTGTTACAATCCAATCTGGATGATTGATCCTTAAGTACTTTAGTGAAGGGGCTTATTTTATAAACCCCTTAGACTCTTTGGTGTGGAGTCGGCAAACCACTAGTAAGTATAGATTTATGAAATGTTTTCGGCCGAATCCACTCTAAGGGGGGACGGGCGCTACCAGAATTGGTCACGGGTAGCTCAGTACCAGCGCGGTAACACCGCCGCCACCCACGTTGGTAGGGGTCCCGTGAACCAAATTCTGGTTATAGTTACCGTGCTGGTTCCCGGATTGTGGGCACAAACTTTCACACAATTTATTATTTTTTTATCCTTTACACCATAATTAAAAAAAATTATCAATGGAAAGCAGAAGCAAAAACCAACGTCACGCGTACTCGGGTTTTTTCGAGCTACATTCGTGTCCGCAGATGCGGGCGTCGCGTTGGTTGAAGAATTTTTCCCGAACCAGAACCCATTTTTTTGCACCCCCCCTGCGCGCGCGGGTAGGTGCCAGAGTATAATGTAACACAAAGAATTTAATCTCTTCCATTTGGTTTCACCTTATAAACTCATCCATTTTTTTATCTCCCCACCAATGTGGGAAAAACCAAACTCACATTTACTTATAAATTTTCAAAATCTAAACCAAGCTAAACTAGTGCTTCAAAACCCAATGTTTAGCTCCAAGATCTCTTCTCCAAAATGCTTGTGCCGATGCTAGTTCGAAGATCTCTACTTTTATTATTATTATTATTATTATTATTTTCTTGTTAACGAGACTAAGTCTCTTTAGTTATGACATTTTTTTTCTTATATGTACCATTATTATTATTATTATTATTATTATTATTATTATTATTATGTGAAAATAATTGATAGCTGGGTAAAGAATCAGTGGAGTGATGCCTACAAAAAAGTGTTTCAGTAAAGAAAATCAGTGAAGTGATGTAGCAGTGCAGGATTGGTAGAAATCAGTGAAGTGAAAACATGTTCAGTGAAACACCCCTTGTACCCTAACTATGATGGAGTGATGGACTAGTTTCTACTTCATCTTGTCACTTGTCAAGATTGGGCCACATTGGTCTTTGATCCAATTAACATTCTACATCAAGTTAAATCAAGTTAAATGTAAAAAAATAAAGTAATTAGTAATAAAAAAATTATAATACATGAAATGTATATATATACATATGTGTGTGTGGGCCATTCGGCTTTTCACAACTACTAAGTGTTATGTGTCTTATGTTCAAGGGTTGATGTAAAATCACTATTGAGTTGGGGATCTCATTGAAATTAGTCTCTCTATTCTTACGGGATAGTTATAAGATTGTTACATTTTACCCGCCTCATACACTACCATAGCTTTACTATTAGTAGGATTTATCAAGTATAATGACAAGTAATATAAAAAATAAAGACGCCAAATAAAATTATTTCATGAATAAAAAATAAATCATAAAAAATGAAAAAGTGTGTACACAAGTCATATGTTTATAGAAGTGCTTATGTTATCTATAAACTACTTTATGCCTCGAAAACTTTCTGGGATAGACAAACCTAATATGAAGTGATAAAATGTGTGTACCATAAAAGAATAGGTTGTTTTTTAGAAGAAAAAAAAAGAAATTTGTAAAGGATCAACACTCGATAACTCATAAAACCTACTTCTAATTCTACGTGTGCACCTCTTGCTCGAGTGAAGTCTCCGTAAAACTTTATCACTTCCTCAAGACACTCTAAAGTTGTAATGTGAAACTTGGAAAATAACAACCAAATTGATATCAAATGATATGTCATGATGATGATGATAGGTGATTCTTCTGATGTGTAAAGTGAGCACATGTGAAAGAATGACATACTTGTTAATCTTTATTATGGATATACAATCGATCACCTTGGTGACATCGAATAAAAGAATCAATAGGTAAGCAGTGAAGGTCCATTTTGAAGATACATAAAAATTATCTAAATGCTATCGTCTAAAAAGATTGTTTGATGATACTTTTCATGTCTCCTAACTATTGTCTCCACTCATACATAATGTAAGTATTTATTTCAATAATCACTACATGTTAGTCAATTTCAAAGTACGTACATTAAAAACGATCTAAAAGGCGTGCATGATTGGGTGATTAATTATCATTTATCAGCTACATATTTACCTAGTGTCTAAGAATCATAAGTTATATCTAACCGACTTAACAACCTTTGTTATCAATGTTCCTAACAACACCAATCAACATATAAAAAATTAGTTTCTTGTCAAACCGACTACATCTGTGAATATATATGTAGTTAGCGGGTTCTTATATATAGTTAATATGTTCAAAAACATATATACTATCTTAACAACATGGTTTTAATGAATTACCTAAACACATTGTATTTTTTTTTCCTACATTAATTTAACTCACTAAAAAATTCATTTTTTTTTCGTTTTTTATATAACACTATTAATACATTAGATGGTGTCACCAAGTAACCACTGGCTATTGATTATGGTTAGTTAACTTGGAGATAGGGGTGTTATGCGATATTGTATTGTTCATGCGAATGTATGGGTTCGATGTCCTCAGGTAGCCACTCGCTTAATGAGTTTGGGGTGATGTTTTTTATCTTTTCGTTTGTAAACTTTGGGTGAACATTAATAAAATGCTTCGTTTGATTGGTTAAAAAAAAAAAAAAGATAGATGGTGTCACCAAGTGTTATACGGTTACTATATAGATGTAATCGTGTCACTTTGTCGATAAACATAACATCACAGAAAACAATCAATCTCCTATTCGACAAGAACCAGGTTTCCAATCTCCATGGAACTCATCACTATAACAACAATTCCCATCTTCTTCTTCTTCACTTGACCCTTTTCTTTCTCATCCACAAACCCACTTTCATTCTTTCCACTCAAAGGTATAATAAATAATAATAATAATAATAATCAATTTTTTTTATCAATCTCATAGCAATCTGTTTGATCATCGAATTGCGAATTATGTTACGATTGCTGTCTTCCAATTTACGTGTATTTGAAATTGAGGTTATTTATGTGCTTACAATCTTCCCAATTACCCTATTTTGTTGTGTATGATGTTTATATAATTGTTCATTTAGTTGAAATTAGGGTTTATGTTGGTTTTTAATATTGGAATTCATGGGTAGGGAAGGGTGAATTGTTTGGTTTCTTGTTGCTAGGGGTGTAAATGATGCCCAACGGCTCGAGAGTTACCCGGGATCGGATCGGTAAAAAGCTCGAACGAGGCGAGCCCTAGCTCGAGATTGAAAAATGACTCGTTTAGTTATCGAGCCTAAGCTCGAGCTTTTCATTCAAAGACCGTTTAGGCTCTCAGCCTAAACGAGCCTAAACAAATTTTGAGCCGAGCTCGAGCTCTTGGGTTTAGGGGCTGTTTGGTAGTCTCTTAATCAGCCTCTCAACCATTCAGGTTTGAATCATTCAGCATTCAGACTGTTTGTTTCAGCATCTGAATGGAATGATTAAGTGCTAAACCATTAAGTTAATAAGAGATGCTGAATGATTCAGCTCTTAACCATTCAGAGCCTCTTAACCATTCAGACCATCTTAATGATTCAACACTTAATCAACCAAACAGCCCCTACTTTCGAGCTGAGCTCGAGCTCGAGCTTCTTAAAGCATGACGAGCCGAGCTTGAGCCCAGTCAGGCTCGGGCTCGGCTAGGCTCGTTTACACCCCTAGGCCCTACTTGTTGCGATTTGTAACGAGTTAATGATGGCATGTATATAGTCTCTTAGTCATGCTCAATATATATGTTACTTATGTTGTTGAAAATTAAAATTTCAAAGCTAAAGATAATTATATTAGTAGTGCAGAGCCTGGTGCATAATGCGCAAGGCGCTGAGGAAAACACATAAGTGGGATGAAGGCGCACCTTATGTAGTTCTGGGTAAATATTGCCATATTGGTCAAATTTTGGGTTCGTAGGAGGTTATATGTAGAAACAATCCAAGAGACGCATCAATTAAGAATGTTTTGCTTGATAAGTAGGTTTATAAGTAAATGTATGAGAGAGATGCAGTTTCTGGTTGTAAGTAAAGCTTATTTGTTTGTACATGGACGCGCGCTTCGGGTTTTGGGACCAAAACGCCTCGGAGCACCTCGCGTTTTCTTAAACCAAGGTGCATAGACAGAACGATAACTTCTTTGTTGGTTCATCATAAGTAGAATACAACTAAGGGTCTAACTCATGTTTTTTTATAAGAACCTTATATTTCATAAAAAAAAATCTTATGAATTAAGGTGACAGAGTCAGCAAACCCGTTGACTCAACCCATGGTCGTGTGTTGTTTGGTTATTGCTTTCCATTTGGACTGGACTTTAGTTTCTAAAAGCTTCAAGCGTTCATTTGGTCAACCTAACGTTTTTTCTTGTTTATGAAATTTATTTTCTACTTAGGGTATTTGCTAAGAGAATGAGGTCTTTATACCTTAGTGGAGCTTAGAAGCTATTGGTTTATACACTGATGCAGACATCATATAACCACGTAAACATTTGGTCAAATTTCGAATTCAAGAAAAGTGGTACCTAATGGAACAAGAATCAAGAAATCCATTTCTTCAGTCTAATGTTATTGAATCCGCTAATGGGAATAGCTCAAGAATCAACCTTGATAAACGCGGGCGCCAAAACTTCGTTGGGCCTGGTTTTCCAGGGTTGAAGAAAAGAGGTCATACGCTCGGAAACCGTTCTTGGATTAAAATTGAGCAAAATGGGAACTCTAGAGTTGTGGAGTTAGATAAGGCTACTATAATGAGACATTGTTCTTTACCTGCTAGAGATCTTCGTCTTTTGGATCCGCTTTTTATATATCCATCCACAATATTAGGTCGTGAGAAGGCGATTGTAGTTAGTCTTGAACAGATTAGATGTATAATTACAGCTGATGAAGTTTTTCTTATGAATTCATTGGATGGATCTGTAGTTCAGTACAAATCTGAATTGTGCAAACGCCTTCAGAGAGAGAAATACCACTCAGGTAAGTTTTAAGTTAAAGATCTTTTCATCAAGTTATTTGTTAAATAATCTAACTCAAATAAATATTTATCAAGGTTGACAGGCCTACAATATTTCTTTCAAAGTTGATACGATGATTGTTTAAGCGAAAATATGCAGAGGATGGAAGAGTTGTTTTTGTAGTCTAAAAGTATTAAAATTTCATAGTAATTGTTAATTTAAAATATGAGTGGTAGTATTTCGAGTGTTTTGATTGGTCATAACTTAGTTGGCGATAGCAACTCGAATATTCTCATTTTCTTCATGATTTACTGCAATCCTACCGAATTCAAAACCAGGAAGAAAACAAGTTAAAGATAGGTTGACTTCGTATTGATTTATTTACTTTCTTCTGTAGTTGCTGCTCTATCTAAACTTATGTTGACAGAAATCTAAAAGCTTTTTCCTATTATCGCCATTGGTTTTCTAAAAAAAAAAACTTTTGCAATATAAAGTAAAGAAAACTTTTTACTGACCATACCACCGATAACATATACGCATACTAGTTATGATATAAACACTCAGGGGAGATTAGTTACAACTAGATGAGATGTAGAAATCATATTTATACAGTTTTATTCGTCTCTTTGTTTTCTACTTTTTGGGACTTATCTTGTTTTCTCCTACGGGGCCAACAATCTTTTGTATTATTACAGGAGTTATATTGCATAAATATTTAACCTTGCTGTTTGTGAACATCCAGATGCCCTACCATTTGAGTTTAAAGCATTGGAACTAGCTTTGGAGTTTGCATGCCTCACTCTGGATACTCAGGTACAAGCACGAGCTAAGTAGCTAATTACTGGATTTTAGACAATCAAAGTGCAGAAAATCATTATTATTGAATAGATAGTTGTGGAAAATGGGCAAGGCTGGGGCGGGTGGGTTGGTTGACCCAAAAACCATAGTTATCAAAAGCGCGAGGCGCACTCAAGGCGAGTGTGCCTCGCTTGGGCCCTAGGCGCAAGACGCAAAAAAGCGGGGCCTGAGATAAAAAAAGCGAACAAAGAAAATAAAGTAAAAAATTATTAAAATAATATTATTTTTCATCTAGTTAGTATCAAAAGTTTTAAAATATTGATGTATTAGCGTATAGAAGTAGTTTTGCTTAGATAACAATAGAAATCTAGCTGGAATTTAGCCATTGTTTAACGAATTTGGCTGGAAACTCTTCGGAATTTGGGAATCTAGCTGAAATCTGCGCCTAAACAATCACCTGGAGAATTAAAGCGCAATTTCCTCGACTCAAAGCGCAAGCGTGTCGCCTCGCCTAAAAAATGGGCCTAGGCGCAAGAGGCGATGGCTTTTAACAACTATGCCAAAAACACGTCTCATTCCTATTTATTAATAGGTTAAGGAGTTGGAAATGGAAATTCATCCTGTGCTTGATGAACTTGCAAAATCAATTAGTACTCTCAATCTTGAACGTGTTCGTAGATTCAAAGGCCACCTTCTAGCATTGACTCAACGGGTGCAAAAGGTACAAGTAAATTTGATTAATTATTTATTTATTACAAAACTTATAATAACTAACCGTAACTTTCAGGTTTGCGATGAAATAGAACACCTAATGAATGATGATGGTGATATGGCTGAGATGTACTTAACTGAGAAGAAACAAAGGAACTCGTGTAACGATTTATACGATCAAGTACAAGGAAATGAAGTTGTCGGGCCTGAAGTGGGGTTAGGATCAAAATCTGCTCCCGTATCTCCTGTGGGGTCCACAAGTGGTGCGCAAAATCTGCAAAGGGCATTTAGTAATGTAAGTGCACACAAGCATGGAAGCTTGTTGGGATCATCTGCGACTGGTGAACCTGAAAACATAGATCAACTTGAGATGTTGCTGGAAGCCTACTTTGTTGGAATTGATAACACTCTAAACAAGTTGCTTTCGGTAAGACGTTAAATTATCCAACTACAGTGATTGTTGGTGGCACTAGGGGTGTAACAAAAATCTTGAAACCGATCTAACAGTTCGGTTTTTAAGTTTGTGGTTTAACGGTTCGGTTCGGTCTCGTTTGAAACTTGAACTTTCGTTTTTGAAATATGTAGTTAAGAATATGCAGAACAGTCAGAATAGTCATCTAACAGTTCGGTTTTTAAGTTTGTGGTTTAACGCTTCGATTCGGTCTGGTTTGAAACTTGAACTTTCGTTTTCGTTTTCGAAATATTTATCATTTTAAATATTCACACAAATTAATGATTTTGGGAAAAAAGGTCGGTTCAAACCATCAAAACCAAAACTTTAAACCACCAAACCAACCGGTTCGGTTTGGCATTATCCAAAGTCCAAAGTCAAAACCGGCTGAACCGGACCGTGAACATTCCCAGGTGGCACTGAATCAGATTTTGATATAACATGATATTAACCTCCTAAAAATTATCCAACTGCAGCTCAAGGAGTATATTGATGACACCGAAGATCTGATCAACATTAAACTTGTAAGCAACATGTTATTTCTTTTTTGCAACTGTTTGTTATCAACTTCAACCGTCTCAACTGTTTCAGTATTTTACTAATGATATCTGTATGATGTTTGGTAACAAGGGTAATGTCCAGAATAAACTGATTAAGTTCGAGCTGCTCTTGACGGCGGCTACTTTTTTGGCAACTGTATTCGCGGTTGTGACAGCTGTATTCGGAATGAACTTTGAAGATGAAGTTTTCGATAACCCAAACAGATTCAATTGGGTCGTTTCTATGAGTGCAGTGTTATGTGGAGTTTTGTATATCGGTTTCTTGTTTTATTTTAAACATAAGAAAGTATTCCTCTCTAGATATAATCATAAAAAGTTGCAGCTGATTTATGTATGTATTTCTTTCTTATTGCTTCAACCGCTTCATCTATGCAATTATCATATCTTTTACTATGGGCATTGTGCTTCTATGGTTAAACTTGATATTTATGCACAGCTTTTAGACCGTCCGTAGTCGAGCGCTAACCAGGCGCAAAAGTGGGCTTTAGCGCCCCAACACCGCCCCCAGGGGCGCTAATGGGTCAAAAATGGGCAGGGGTGTTTTTTTTTTTTCGCGCTCGATTTGGGCGTTGTGATCTTGGGTTTCGTGGCAACCAATCAAATTAAGGAGAGGGGCGCTAAATTAGCGACCACTACACTCGCTCTTAGGGTTGATGACCGTTTTGACCCTTGAGAACTGCTTCCGGTTCCTTGATCATGGTACGGGCTCCGAGTTCCGACTCGAATACTTCATGAAGACCAACTATCAACACAGTGGTGAAAACCAGTGTTTTGAAAACCGGACCGGCTGGTTGGATTGGGAATCAGGGGTTTGGCCAGCCAGGTTCATACTATCGGACCCTTTTTCAGTTGAACTAGGGGGTCGGACTGGAAAACCGGGGTTGAACTGGAAATTAATTGAATTCTCTCCATCTTGCCCTAGTTATTTTTATAATATATTTACGATGTCATCCGGTTTTTATATCTCGTCCAGTTACAACTGGTTCGATCAGTGTACTGGTAAAGAGACTGTTTTAACGTCAAAACCTTAAAAATAAAAAATCAATAATTCAGGTTTAGTATTGTTATTGGTTAAATATTATGTTGTTTTTGCGAAAATACACGCATATAACACCTATAGTTTAAATTAAGGATATCTCTAAATTAGGGGGACGGGGCGCTACCAGATTTGATCACGGGTACCCCACTACCAGCACGGTAACACCGCCGCCAGTGATGCTGGTAGTGTTCCCGTGAACCAAATTCAGGTTCCAGTTACCGTGCTGGTAAGCCTGAAATTTCTCTCTTCCTGTCAAATCACTAAAATTTCGAACAAACATGAACGAGTCATGTTCATGTTTGTTCGTTTAAGTTTTTTCGAAGAGCCATGTTATTTACACAAGAACAAAAATTAGGTTTGTACAACCCTCTACGGACCGTAGAGATCTCTATGGCCCGTAGAGGGTGTCAGTGCAATAAATGAGGGTAGCCTCTACGGCCCGTACAGGCCTCTACAGTCTGTAGAGGTGGGTTGGTGGAGTGCATTTAAACCCTAGACGGCCCGTATGGGTTGTCCATACGGAAACAGAGGAAACTCTGCCCAAATTTTTATAAAATCTTTGATTATTATTATTATTATTATTATTATTATTATTAATTATTTATTGTTATCCATTGCAGGTGATGCTGTTGAGGTTGGGTTGCGGTATGTTGCTGAGGGGGAGGGGGCGCTAAGAGGGACGTCGAGATGGCTGAGTCGCGGCCTGAGGAGGTGCAGGTTCCGCCGCGTGTTTATCACTCCATCAGGTTGCCTCCTGATGTTAGGGAGGACGTACGTGTGGCTGCCGCAGAGGCTGCCGAGATGCGTCAGTGGCGTCAACGGATGGACACCTGGCGTGAGCGGCAGGACACCGAGATGCGTCAGTAGCGTGAGCGGCAGGACGAGGCAATGCACTGGATGATTGCTGGCCAGCAGGATATCTTTCGCCACCTGGGCATGCAGCCTCGTGTCGCACCGATTATAGGGCCCAGCACGCAGCAGGCCCACACGTCCACGCATGAGGCCAGTACGTCCTCGCAGCAGCCGCCGACTGATGATTCGCAGTTCTTTTAGTGTTATCTTTTGTGATCATATTTTGTAAACGTTTTAAACAATTTCTACTTTGTATTTACTTATTTGAACTCTAATTATGTTAATTAATGTTTATTTTTATCTGTTTGTTTATATAAACGCTTGTGTTAACGCTTACACGCTTATTGAGACGACATTAGTAAAAACAACACGTTTTCTAATTATAGTTACATAGTAAAAATCAATAAACAATTAAAATGTGTTAAAAAAAAGATTGTCTACGGGCCGTAGAGGGCTACACGCTTATCGAGACGACAATAGTAAAAACCACACATTTTCTAAGACTTGTCTACGGGCCGTAGAGGGCTCTACGACCCGTAGATGCAACCTAATATTTGTATGTGTTATATTTATTTTTTTCAATATAGAAACCAGCGAATTGGTAGCCCAGATGGTCCCCATATTTGCAATAAGACTTGTATGTGTTTGTGTGTGATACTATGCCCAAGATTGAACCTCGTCCCAAACGTTTTTGTTTTTTTTTTGGTCTACGGCCCGTAGAGGTCTATACGACCCGTAGGTAAAAATTATTCATCCATCCCACCCAAAGTGATCCCCAAATTAATCAGACGTTACCTACGGCTCGTAGAGGCCTCTACGGGCCGTAGAGAGGATGACAATCATTGGTAGTCAGAACTGAAAACTCGTACCTCATTTTCATGTTTGGCTACGGGCCATAGAGGCCTCTACGGCCCGTAGATTGTTCAAAATTTGATCCCTACGGCCCGTATAGGCCTCTACGGGCCGTATAGGGTTGTGTGGATAAAATGCAAGGTTGTGTGAATATCCGGAGCCTTTTTCGAAAAAACGATTGAACAAGAACAATTAAACTAACTGTGTTTTCTTGTTCATGTCCGTTTGTTAAGAAAATGTGTGTGTTCATGTTCGTTTGTGTTTGTTCACTGTTAGTATAAACGAACGGTTCACGAACATAAACAAACATATATAACTTAACAAAACGACTATTTTTTGTGGGGTTTTGTTCATACAGGAAAAAAACACAAAGTGTTCAGGTAAATCATTAATCATGTATAGGCAAGTCACTAATTATGTTCAAATCAGTAAATATGAATTCTATTTTCAACATGCGTTAGCATTGGAGTTATACATTGTTTTAGGTTAGATATTAATATTAGAGTTATACATTGTTTAAGGTTAGACGTTAACATTGGAGATACATTTTTAATTGTTTTAGGTTAGGTGCTACCCGAAGCTTTCCTGCATGTAACTGTAAATCGCATCATTTTATTTCATATGTAAAATTAATATGTCATATTAGATTTCTCAACCCCAGGACGTTCCCGGGGTATAATCTAGTAGATGAATGAATAAAAATGAGCTACCACCAATTAAAAGTAAATGTAAATAAAGTGTCATGGGCCTAAATAAATAATAAGAGTAGACTAATTTGTAATTTGTGATGCTTTAGTTTTATAAACTACACGAAATTGTAATGTGCCTAACAATCTTAAATAATAATGCTAATGAATGAAAATAAACAAACAACCTAAATTGATGAACATAAACAAACGAGTGATCACAAACATAATGAACAGACTTAAACGACCATTCATGAACATAAATGAACGGACAAAACACGTGTTCTTGAGCGTTCATTTGACTAAGGGAACAAAAAGTTTTACTCATGTTCATTTATTAAATAAACGAACATAAACGAATGTCGTATTGAACGGTTGACGAACTGTTCAATAAACATTTGGTTCGTTTACAAGCCTAGGCTCAACAAGGCATGGACTACCCCTATCGCGTTGTTCTTGATGTTATGGACCACCAACGCATTGTTCCTGATTTTGCAGACTGGGCATACATGGTAGATCGTGCCGTTAAGAAGACTAAATGATTTGACATGGACACATGGTTGTTAAATAGACCCCTACTAAATCAATTATATCATCGAATGCAGTAAGCTCCTATTATCATAGTCTCTGAAGATGCTCCAAGTGGTTTGAAATGGTGCCACTGGCGTAGCTTTTAAAGGGCGGGGAGGGGCGGCCGACCCCCCCCTCCCCGAATTTTCGCTCAGACGTTCCGATTATATAGTATTCGTATAGAAATTTTTTGGTATATACGGTTTCGACCCCCCGAAACTGGTTTTCGACCCCCTGAAACAAGTGATTTCCGACCCCCTGGTGACTTCCGACCCCCGAAGTCTCGGGTCAAGCTTCGCCACGGAATGGTGCAAATGGGGCGAGGTCTCCCCCACCTCCACCAGCAACCACATGTATTGTACCATTTAAGCTGCCTTAATTTGTAATTGTTCTTTTCATCATCTCATAGTCCCTTAAAATATCATTAGTACCATAGTGAAACACTTGGAAACTAGGGGTGTAATCCCACATTCATCAAACACACGTCATCCTCAGAAGCAGCCTCTAAACAAAGGTAATCAATACCAAAGCAGGAACATATCTTACAATAGAATTTTATCTCCTGATTGGACATTTTCCAGATTACAGGCGTTTCCCGTGAGTGAATAATACACATAATAGCAAGCATCTCTGATAGCGAGAGCCCGATCTTCCCATCATACTCAAAGCTCACACCCGTGCCTGTGAAAGAGGAGATAGGAGTGTAACCAGACATATCGTACTTAGGCTTACGCGTGGGGTCATAGCCGGCAATATCAGTGCTGGCATCCTCCCTGTTGCTGCACAAAGAAAGAAAAATGTGCATAAAAACTTCAAATGATAAGGGAAGATTGTTTATAGAAGAAAAGGCATACTATTCCCAGCCAGTTGGCAGATGAGAGTCGAAGTAGTTACAAAAAAACCGAATTTTTCCCTCAACCCTTATCAAGGGGGTGTTTGGGATTGATTATTCAAAACAGATTTTGGAAAAGCAGGGGTGGAGCTGCTTATAGATTATTGCGTTTTGGTAGCCTAAAAAACTGATTATCTGCGTTTTCAAAACGCAATCCAAACACTAAAAACTGATTATCTGCGATTTCAAAACGCAATAATCTAATAATCAGATTCAAAACGCAATCCCAAACACCCTCCAAATCTGTTTGCAGCTTATCTTTACTGCGCCACTCATCATGCTTCATGATATCAACTGCTTTCTTAACCAACAGATACAAATGATAAGGAATACGATCAGGCGATTTCCGGGGAGCATAACAACCGAATTTGAGTGGCAACTTAAGACTGGGGTAAGAATCCTCTTCCGAAGAATCATCATCTTCCTAAACAATCAGAGCAAATAATAGATTAGAATAATAACATTTGTTAGCTTTGACCATACGACAAAGTCCAATGGCCTCTCAATACAATAAATGATGAGTACAGATTCATGTGTCAACTATTTTACCTTTTATAAGATATAACTTTTATATTTATTATTTTTTGATTCCGCCACAAGGCTTGTTTCGGTACTAAAAGGTTTATGTGACTGTAATATTTTGATATATAACAATACCTCTTCTAATGATGCGTAATTTGATTCTTCTGATAACGTCCCTTCCTAAACAGTCACATCAAATAAATTAGAAATAAATCATCTGATCGGCAAACAAAGTCCAATGGCCTCTAAATGATCAAAAAGCAAGGCTAAAACCATAGTTATCAAAGGCGTTAGGCGCTAGGCGCATAGGCCTCGCCTGGGGCCTAGGCGCGAGGCACGATAAAAGCGAGAGCCTAAAATAATAGAGAACAAGAAAATAAAGTAAAAATTATTAAAATAATACTATTTTTCATCTAGTTAGTATCAAAAGTTTTAAAATATTGATCTATTAGTGTATAGAAGTAGTATTCCTTAGATAAAAGTAGAAATCTGGCTGAAATCTAGCCATAATTTAACGAATTTGGCTGGAAACCCTCCGGAATTTGGGAATCTTGCTGAAATTTGCGCCTAAACCATCACCTAGAGAATTAAAGCGCAATTTCCTCGACTCAAAGCGCAAATGCATCTCCTCGCCTAAAAAATGGGCCTAGGCGCAAGAGGCGATGGCTTTTAACAACTATGGCTAAAACACAGGCTACAACTATAGAACTAATCACCAAATGTTATCAAAAACATAATTTCCTAAAACCCTTGTATTATCAAATGGCCTAATAGCTAGGTTAATGTGATTATTATATATAATTTTTGATATACAACATTACCTTGGGCTTCAATGATCTGTAGCGAAAAGGTGGCTTGTTCTCAGAGCAAGTAAGCATTTTAAGATAAAAGGCTTTGGTATACGGATCCCACTCGAAAAATTCCTTAGGAGTAGGCCACCTGTTTGATCTAAACATGCGTTGAATTTCATAAACCTCGTCCCCTGAAAGGTGAAAAGCATCGTCGATACGACCAAGCTGCTCCTTTGACACTTTAGATACATGTTTCAACGTGTCGTTAAACTCGAGCTAAGCAATTAGAGAGCAAATATATATATTAGTCATTGCTTTGTTTCAAGTCAATAGCCTCAGAATATAACAATGCTGAGTTGTAATTCAATATTTTATGTAATAATAATAATAATAATAATAATAATAATAATAATAATAATAATAATAATAATAATAATGAAATAAATAGCAAGTATGCTTACATCCTGAGATGTCGTGGTTGTCTGAGATGCTGAAGAAGATGGCTTGTAATTACTGATAAATGAATAATAATAATATAATAATAATAATAATAATAATAATAATAATAATAATATATGTATAAAAGTGGTACCGAATCATCCTCTTGCTGGGGAAAAACAGTGAAAGAAGTAACCAATCGAGACCATCCATGGATATGCTACGGCTGCTCCTCTTCCTCTTCTTGTCACGACTGCTACTACCCATGGATCTAAATGTTAGCGATCGTAGGAAGATGAAAGAAACCCTAGCTAGGCAATTCGATCGTAAACATGCAACGTACGTGTTTATTGATATGATCTGATCTTCTTTTATGTTAATCAATAGGTGGGCCGAGCATTGTTTACTTCTTTTGTTTATTCGGTCCATTGATGTTAAGCTCAGCTGTTTAGAGAGATGGAGAAGAAAATGAAACAGTTATACTTTGAAGGATATGTTGCAGGTTAATTCAAGGATATATGATTGATACGGTGCATATTATATAATAGGCTTTTAACATCTTATTCAATCAAAACAAGTAGCGAAGCTTGGTTTAAGAATCGGGAGGGGCTGGGCTCAATTTTTTCCGATCGGTAGTGGCAAATCGGCGGGGGCCAGACCCAACCCGGACTCAATTTACCTACGAAAATCGCAAACTTCTACCACTACGCCAAAAAACGCGGGGCCGGGGGGGGGGACCCCTGGCCCATTGTATGATTTGCCCCTGGTCAAAACCGAATAAAAACAAAAGTTTGTGGTTTATGTTGAGAGTGAGCCGCTGTGTCGGTCGTGGGACAAGGATATAGGAGTGGGAGTGGGAGAGGAGTGCATGGACATGTTAGGCATGGACTACCGTTGCCACGTTGTTCCTGATATTATGGACCACCAACGTGTTGTTCGTGATTTTGCAAACATGGCGTACATGGTAGATCGTGTCGTTCAGAAGACTAGGGGCTGTTTGGTTGATTACGTATTGAATCATTAAGAGGTCTGAATGGTTAAGAGGCTCTGAATGATTCAGCTCTTAACCATTTCATTCAAAACTTTTTTTTTATGTTGAAACAAACAGTCTGAATGCTAAAACATTCAAAGCTGAATGGTTCAAAGCATCATTAAAAGGCTACCAAACATGCCCTAGTCTGAATGGACCCCTATTAAATCAGTTATATCATCGCTTTACTTTTTTTCTCAGACTACTAAATTAGTTTATATAACATATGTCACTCTTTTGATTTTATTATTCTTTACCGTTTCAATATTATTATTATGTATGATTCTGCATAGTTTGAACTTTTTTTTTAAAAAAAAAATTGATACTAGTAAAAAAATTATGCATGTTTCTTTATAGTTCCAATTCTCAGTGTTAGGGCATGTACAATAGGGTATGTGTATAATATGATTACATAAGCATCTATATACATATAATCAAAGAACATACATACAAATATTAAACAAAGCTCAAAGACTCCCATCTATTTAACATGACCACATTAAGCTATGAATAAACTACTACAATCTTCAAGATGCAAGGGTTGTAGTAGAGCAACTATCGACTGTACACGCTAAAATGTCTCTATAATCTCTGGAAATTGTAAACGAGTCATAAACTTTCCCGTCTGCGCTCTTTTTGTATTCGAACAAGAGCGTAGAATGATCAAATGCAGTAAGTTTTAAGAACCCATAATCATAGTCTCTGAAGACGCTCCAAGTGGTTTGAAATGGTGCGAATGGGTGAGGTCTGCGCCACCTCCACCAGCAACCACATGTATTGTACCATTTAGGCTGCCTTTGTAATTGTTCTTTTCATTATTCATGCAAATATTCTGCATCAATTCAATTTAATCACAAGCAATAATATTAGTTATTAGTTATGAGAGCATATAAAGCTAGTTATTTGGGGTGTAGCATAATTCAACACTTGGTTTTAAGAAGCGCGAGGCACTATGAGGCGTTAAGGCCCGAAAGCCAAGACACGAGGCGAGGCGAGAGTTTCATGTACCTGAGGAGCTGTTCTATGCTTGGTTTTAAAAAAACGCGAAGCGCACAAAAGCGATGAGGTCTAAAACCGAGGCGCAAAGCGCAAAAGCGGTGGGCTTTTCGTATGCGAGGTGCAAGACGAATATATATTTTTTTATATATGTTATAGGTTTTTAGCATCATTTACCCAAAATATAGATACAAATAAGGTTTATATATGATTTAACTTAAATGTACAACATTTTTAGCTACATGTATAACAATTTTAAGCACAAAAACATCCCGTGTATGAAACGCGCGTTTTTCTTGCGCTTTTCGTACGATGCTCGCCTAGTGTTACATAAGGCGCACAGATTGGCGCCTAGATGCGCTTCGCGCTTAAGTGCGCCTCGAGCGCGCTTTTTAAAACCAAGGTGCTATGTACAACCAAAAGTTGTGTTTTTCCGATTGCTTCGCGCCCCAGGCACACTTTTTAAAACCATGTTTGAACATAGTTACGATTTATAAACTAGAGGTGCCAAAATAATCGGGATTTAAGTGATAAGTTGAAAATGTGTTTTATTTGGTAAAAACATTTTTTTACCAGAAATCTTAAAATTTTTTACAAAGACTTTATTTAATATTATAACAAAAATGATGTTTTAAACATAACCCGACCAAAACGGGTCAAAATTGCCTCCTCTATAAACATACCTCATAAACCGGACAGGTCCTTTCATAATTGTGTGCATGACCATAAATGGCTATATCAACTTTATATTTTTGCCAAAGCTTTTGAAGGCTATCTCTACCCATTGGTTCTCCAAATGAACCTTCAACTGCATAAAATAAAGAGGAAGAATATCCCAACACGCGATGCGCAATGAATATTAGCCATGGTTGCTTTTGTCTATCAACTGATGCAAAACATTGTTCAATAAAATTGTACTGCTCGGTTCCTTCTCTCCAATCATGCTCTGAGTCTGCAACGCAGAACCTAAACATGCCATAGTCCGTAGAATACCTAGAAAAAAAAATAAGTCAAAGTCAATTTTCTTGAACATAACTAAGATTAGCCAGTTGGTAACGGAATATAACATACCAGAATTTATCTTTATTAACAGATGGAACTTGAAACATAGTTTGAGCCACAACACCGCATTCTCCTCCTGAATCATTGTTCTCATAAAAAGATCCCGAGTTTGGCCAGTCACGTTCATGATTACCGCTACAAAGTAAAGACTTTAACTGATTATGCAAAATCAACAATTTATAAATCAACCCTCTTTGAAAATAAGAGGTAAAGTTTAAGTTTTGACTTTTTACTTTTGACTTTTGAGGTCAACCATTCAAATTTTCAAGTTTCTATGAAATATAAATTCTTTGAAATGCATAAACAAAAAAAATTACGACCGGTAAGCTGTTATAAAAATAAAAGTACATATAAACTTTGGAAGTCATAAGTTTTACTTATGCTAGATCAAATGCCAAATTCTACCTGTGGATATGTAAGAAAAAATTAAGATTAAAAAAAAAAAAAAAACTCAATACCTAGCAGTCATATAAGGTACAGCTGAGGCAATTGGTTCTATCTGAGAAGTAAATTGATCCCACTGTGAAAGATATCCATTTGCATAACAAATATCTCCAATATGGAAAACTATATCAATGTTTTCCAAGTCATCAATGAGTTGCTTTGTAGTGTTAAGGGATCCAGGTTGGAAATTATTGTACTCATTAGAACCATCAGCCTCGTCCTGCCGTTTATTCACTTTAATATAGAAAGTGACAAACTTTATCTGAAATTCAAGAAATTGAACAAAAACCTATGTCTGAACTGAATAACAAAGTATACCTTTCCCATATCGCCAAATATAACGACACGTTGTAGAGAGTCTTGGCCTGGATACGGAGATGATTTAAACTTGTAAATTTCGCTCCATATGATTGTATTGTTTAACAATTTGTGCCCTAACTTGTATGTATACCTACATAAACATGATTGTGATTTTTCATTTAAGTGTCATTTTTGACGCATTTACTTACATAAGTGTTGATATGGGTTGTGTTTTATCTCAAATGGGTCAAATAAAAAGGCATGGCAGAATGGGAATGGGTCCAAAGTCGGTTTTTGATGCATACAACCTCCTAACGCGTTTTATTGAAAGATTTGGATTATTAATGTAATAATAATATTGTATTTGTAATCATTACCAAGTACTAACACATCAAATGTTTTTTTAATTTTTTTTAAAAAGATGGACAAAAAGGTATTTAGCGAACAACCGAACAATACCCGCCCTTATTGACCTGTACAAAAAAAAAAAAAAAATCTTGATCCATTACTAATCCACCTGACCTGCCAATCAGAGGCGATTCTTTTAAGGGCGGGGAGGCCCCCCCCCCCCCCCCGAATTTTCGCTCAGAAGTTCCGATTATATAGTATTCATATAGAAATTTTTTGGTATATAAGGTTTCGAGCCCCCCGAAACTAGTGACTTCTGACCCCCCGATGACTTCCGACCCCCCGAAGTTTTGGGTCAAGATTCGCCACCGTTGCCAATCTAGCCATTTTCTATTATGCATAATCCTTTGAAAAGATTGTTAATGAAGTTAATCTCGTATTCATTCTATATATTTTCTAGCATAAGGTATAACATACACTTGATTGGGCCATAAGTCTTTCAAGAAACTAGTATGGATATAACCAGGATCACGCCAACCCACGGTTCTTGCTGGTGCACCTGCATACGTAAAGACATACTTACACACCAATGAAATGCTGCCCATAAAAGAATGATAAATATTAGAAGCTTGTAACTATACAATGTTGCAACTTATGATGTCTTTCTTTAAACTTTATGGTCATTATGAATCTGAAAGAATAATGATCTCTTACATACCACACATGCTACGGCGATCAAAAGTCAAAGTTCCAGCAGAAGATCGCCTCTGGTCTGCACCAATTTTACCCCATTCAACAAAAGGCTCTGCTTCAGTGATTCCATATCCACTTGTCCATGTTACAGTCATCTGAAATCATGTCAAAGATGTATTCCCTTCAAGTAAAACTAAGAGGGTGTTTGGGATTGCTTTTTGAAAACTGATTATGCGTTTTGCTGCAGTAGGGGTGGAGCTGCTTTTAGATTATTGCGTTTTGGTAGCCTAAAAATCCATTTCAAAACTCAACCCCAAACACTAAAAACTGACTATTTGCGTTTTCAAAACGCAATAATCTAAAAATCCATTTCAAAACTCAACCCCAAACGGCCAAACACCCTCTTAGTGTATAACTCTGTCTAGAGCCTATAGGTGGTAGCATGTTCGGATTGAAACATTTTATTTTAGTAGGGGTCAAAATCGGCCAGGTTGACCTATAAACAATTTATCGTCCATTTTTACCTATATATATAATCAATGCTTTAGTTATGAGCATGAAAACGATAGTGATAAAATACTAATCTAAATCTTAAAATATAACGATTTAAGACGCTATATGCATTAAAAATAGTCATTGGTAACTTTCAACTCATTCTAGCAATTTTCTTACTTTCCCATTTGAAATTAAACACACAACGTAAGTGGTTCGAACTATGTCATTTACACCATAGTTAGATGCACAACTTATGATAAACAAGTATTAATGATGAAATAAGTGAAACTCACTTCATCCCACATCTTTCCTTGAGCTAACCGCGGGTATAATGGTGCATTTGGGTTTTCAAAAGCAACTGTATTTGATACTGCCACCAGTTTTGGCTGTCCACGCATAGTCAAAACATCGTAAATGCAAGTTAACACTAAGAATATATACTATGTAAGAAAAAGGAAAGATGAGTAACAATCTTGAAGTTACAGTTGATAATCCTCCGGTGAATAACGCAAAAGAGAAGTTGGATCTTTGGTTGATCAATTGAAGCTTTAATGATGCTTCTCCTGTAACCTTGTAACTAGGATTGGTGTAATTTGCATATTGAAACTGCAATAAAAAGTTGCATAATTAGCCAAGAATAATGCAAAAGTGAAGTCGGATCTTTGGGTGATCAATGGGGTGTTCGGACATGCATAGAAACAGATCATCATCATCATCATACTCAGTTAATCCCATCAATAGCAAAAGCTAAGGTGGGGTCTGAGGAGGGTAAGATGCAGCTAAGGTAGGGTCTGAGGAGGGTCATAGAAATAGATGTGTGCCGAAAATGATGGGACCCTTAAAACAGAGGGGGCCGGACTCAATACGTATAAAATTTTCTGACGAAAACGCGTAAATTTACACTAATGAGAAAAAAGCGGTGGGGCGGGGCACTCCCCAGCCCCAACAAAGCTTCGCCAACGCCCAAACGGCCCCAAAAACTTGAAACTGACTAATACCCATGTCACAAATCCAAAAAAAAACAAACCTTAATAGGCGCAGAGCATAAATACGGAGGACTAAATCTTGAATTTTCAGGAAGGCAGGTAGAATCACTGAAAACATAAACATAACATGCATAAATAATGCAAGTGAGTCCCAGAATAAAAAAAGGAAATGAATATAACCAACAGATCAAAAAAATATTTAAAAAAAAAAAAAAACATTATATGAACCTGAAATTAGCAGGGGAGAATACACCAATCCAATCATCAATAGATGGGTTCAGATTACTAATATCAACAGTGACCCATTCAGTATTTTGGTCCTAGAAAAACAAAAAAAGAAGCAACAACATGAGGTTGTATAATATAACTTATATCTATCATCCAACAACTTCTAAGCCGCGTGACAATAATAAGCAAGAAAGTTAAAAACAAATCAATATTTATATGTATGCCATACTTTTGATCCTAGAATTGCAGGAGAAGCTTTGACATAGGCAGCATCAGTGAGAGCAAATGTGACTTGATGTATACCAATCTTTGCAAAAGGATGATCTCCATGTGATGTCACCTCTTTCAGACTTAACAGAACCAAACATCCTATTAGCAAAGGTAAACCTATAACTTGAGTCATCTCTCCCTGTACTTTGAATGGAGTCAGAAATATGCTTATTAGCAAAAAAAAATTTTTTTTTTTTTTTAAGTTAACCTTTTGTGATTTTCATTACCGGACAGAGAAAATTACATCAAGATAACGGGCAGGCGGGCAACAAGCTCCGCCGCCACCCCTTTCTGAATTAGCAATTATCTATAAAAAATATATATATATTAATAATTCTAATATATAGGGGAAAGATCCGGTACAAATAGTTTTTTTGGTAAGAACTGTGAGAATCAAAGGAGGGTATTTTTTTTTAATTTTTTTTTTCAAATTTTTTTTTCCCCATATTGTTAAACATGTATTATAGTATTGAAAACTAAAAAAAAAAAATTTGGTGTAGAGTAATTACGTGTAGAGTAATTACATAATTACTCTAGTGTAAACTAATGTATTTACCTTAATGACGTAATTACACTAAAAAAAAATTTTTAAAATTTTTTTTTTTTGTATTATTCATGTAGAAAGAATGTTTAAGCACATGGGAAAAAAAATTCTAAAAAAATAAATAAATTTTTTTTACCCCCTTTGATTCTCACAGTTCTTACAAAAAAAACTATATGTATTTGATCTTTACTCCTAATATATAATAGCAGCAAAACAGAACAGGAGTTGAAATTTGCAGGCTGATGTGAACAAACAACCCTAACAGAATTACTAATAAATTATCTAAAAAGTTCCTGAAAAGTCTGATCTTAAAGTGAGGAATCAAGAATATGATCTTCAATACAAAGAAGAGAGGTGGTTACCATGAAAGCAGTACAAATCCCTTGTGTATATTATTATGAGTTTTATGGCTTTAGTTGCTGACTTGCAGTTGTTCAGCTGATGGATTCAGTTAGTTAATATTAATACGAGCATATTCTATCAATATTCTATTAAATATAAAGCAAAAAAACAAAAAAAAAAAGGGACATATGGGGTATATACCTTTGTGCCACCTTCCACCTTTGTGGTGGCAATTTTGACAAAACAAGAGTTAACACAGTCCCTGATAACAAAATATTAATATTTTGCAATATAAAAATAAAAAGGTTTTAATTGTATTAATGTGAAATATAAGGAAGATGAGTATATTCAGTAAAAATAAAAAAAATATGTATAAATGTATACTCACATACGTTTTATACGACTCGTATATTTGTATTAAGTTTAATAATATTTGTAGATTGTGGGTTATATAAATGGTTTATGGGGAAATATACGACTCGTACACATGTCATGTATAAGTAAAAAAAATTGACGAGTTATTTGACTCGACATAAGATTCTTTGGTTCATGTGCGAGTTGTTTGAATCGACGTAATATTCACCAAAAAGCATAAGAATTATTTGACTAAATGTAATATTCCTTGTTACGTGTGCCAATTATTTGACAAGACGTAATATTCTCTCAAAACTTCCGATATAAACAGTTATAAACTTCTTCATTTAATTCTCTGAATATCTATTTAGTTCTCTTTTCAAGTTACCTTACTTAGTAATGTCTTTTTAGGACGCAAACTTTATGTTTGGTCGTATAAAAGGACGTATGATTTAAATCAAAATATCAATCAAGGGCCGTATGATACCAAAAAGGAGCTTGGGATGTCGGATGTAATTCAAAGACAATATCGTATCAAAACAATGCGTTTGAATGAATAGTTGATTGGACTTATGAGGAGGCCAACTTTATGTGGGCAATGCTTGTAGTTTCATCGCCACCGAAACTAGCGATTGCAAAATATTAATACGAGCATATTCTATCAATATTCTATTAAATATAAAGCAAAAAAAAAAAAAAAAAAAGGGACATATGGGGTATATACCTTTGTGCCACCTTCCACCTTTGTGGTGGCAATTTTGACAAAACAAGAGTTAACACAGTCCCCTGATAACAAAATATTAATATTTTGCAATATAAAAATAAAAAGGTTTTAATTGTATTAATGTGAAATCTAAGGAAGATGAGTATATTCAGTAAAAATAAAAAAAATATGTATAAATGTATACTCACATACGTTTTATACGACTCGTATATTTGTATTAAGTTTAATAATATTTGTAGATTGTGGTTATATAAATGGTTTATGGGGAAATATACGACTAGTACGCATGTCATGTATAAGTAAAAAAAATTGATGAGTTATTTGACTCGACGTAAGATTCTTTGGTTCATGTGCGAGTTGTTTGAATCGAGGTAATATTCACCAAAAAGCGTAAGAATTATTTGACTAAATGTAATATTCCTTGTTATGTGTGCCAATTATTTGACAAGACGTAATATTCTGTCAAAACTTCCAATATAAACAGTTATAAACTTCTTCATTTAATTCTCTGAATATCTATTCAGTTCTCTTTTCAAGTTACCTTACTTAGCAATGCCTTTTTAGGACGCAAACTTTATGTTTGGTCGTATAAGAGGACGTATGATTTAAATCAAAATATCAATCAAGGGTCGTATGATACCAAAAAGGAGCTTGGGATGTTGGATGTAATTCAAAGACAATATCGTATCAAAACAATGCATTTGAATGAATAGTTGATTGAACTTATGAGGAGGCCAACTTTATGTGGGCAATGCTTGTAGTTTCATCGCCACCGAAACTAGCGATGCGCACTTCCATCGCCAGTTAGAACGGTGAGGTCACGTTACCTGTCAGGAGTCCCCTTTCGTCATCGCTACTGGCAACAGCGTTTTAAAAGCTTTCACACTAACATTCGCCGCAAGTTCCTTACATTGACAAGGTCTACATCTTACACTTCCACCTTACATTGACAAGGTCTACATCTTACACTTCCATCGCCACTAGAACCCCCCCCCCCCCCCCCCCTTTGTGATCAACACTTCAAAAGGAGCACCCAACACAACCCCATTTTGTTCAGACCAGAACTTGCTTTAATCCAAACCAAATTGATGTTCTTATAAAAGAAGAGTAAATAGCTACAAAATATGAAGAACATGGTGGCAATGTGGCATTACTAATGATATATCCACATTTTTATCATTCATCATTGACAACCAGATAATTACATATTCAACACATGGAAGATGATGCCACAATTTGCAGATCCATGAAACCAAAGAAGAAACAAATGAACACATAACTATCAAAACACACAAAAGCTTATTAGAAACCTTATAAGTTATAATCAAATTTAACATATGAGTATTTGAAATTTTGTAAACAAGCCGACCACTTTTAACCCGCGCCAAAAAGACCAACTTCGGCATGTTACCATCACCACATGACATGCAGATTTCGCCCTCTCTAGTTGTCGGTATAATACTCATCCTTGCTGAGTAGAATCATGGACTATAAAGGTAGAAAAGCAGAATCAGAACCAATAAACATCACCGAATCTTATAAAGTTCCATGCTTAACGCCTTAACAGCTTAAAGCACAACATTTTTTGTAGGTGTGTATTTTTTCCACCTAACTGGTATCAAACACAGCACGCGCCTTCTATGCTGCCCCAAAATTGATGTTATATGTCTGTTTATGCATCTATCTCGACTTCCATCGTTTGTTGTTTGTCATGAAGCGACAACTTTTAAGGCGGTCATGTCAAGTGTTTAAACCGGCCCAGTTTTTGAAAGCAATAAGAGCTTCCATTTTCTTAATGCTTCTCTTTCGCAATTTCGCAACCTTAAGCTTCTTATGATTCTCCATGAACACTTGTTTATACCTCCATTTATCTACAAATATCTTCGTCTCTTGAGATTTCTCCACAACTTGCATAACGGCATCAAAGAAACCGCCTTTCACCAAAGCATAAAGAAAAGCGTCAACCAAACCATGATCCAGTTTAAAACTCTTTTCACCGTCAAACTTCAATCTTTTCTTAACGTCATTCCACATCATCAAAACGCTAAAATAATTCCCTGCGTTCATGTACCCGTTAACTAAAGAAAGATACGTCTGTTCGGTTGGTTCAAACTGAAGAAAAACCATTCTTCTAAATGTCCTTCTAGCATCTTCTAAGCGCCCCGCTTTACAAAACGCATGAATAATCGAATTCCAATCATGGGTCCCAATCTTGACTCTTGGGTCATCAACCACTTCGTCTAAAAAAGCTGCCATAAGTTCGGGCCGGTGGTTTTCGGTTAAACCCGTCATTATCGTTAAATAACTCCCCATTATTTCGGGTATTCTTGCTTCTCTCATGTCTCTAAAAAGAGAAAACGCCGACTGAAAATCTTGACTGGACATAGAAACATCTATTAGAGCATCAAAGCTACTAACATCAAGATCTAGCCCTAAACTGCACACTTCGGATACCAACTGTGCAGCTTCCGCTGTTCTCTGTTCTTTACCGTAAGCCTTTAAGATTGACACGTAAACTCCAAGCCCAACAGAGCCGCCTTGAGCATTCATTTCATCAAGAACACTATGCGCCTTTTCTAATAACCCAAGATTAACACACGCGTTTATAATACCATACCCAACAGATTTTTCAACTACGACGGTTTTAGATTCTAACTTTTGAGCTTCAAGTATCAAACTTGCTAAATCTTTAACGCTTCCATGCTCAAAATATCCTTTCACTATCTCACTGTACGTTTCTTCACGCAAATTTAAACTATCACCGTCTAACGCTCTAAGATTATGCAATATGGTAGCCGAAACCGAATCAAGATTACCTGATTTCACATACCCGCTAACCAATTTACTAACGAACAAACTCTTATCAGAAAAACCGAACCTACTTACCAAATCTTCTAATTCAATAATCTTTTTCTTAAGTCCTTTAACCGCATACAAATAAGCAAGCCAGCCGAAACTCGTCTCATCAGGGCGAACGCCCAACACAGACATCATCTCAAGCACCTTCTGCGCATCCATAACCGATTCAAGCTCATAACAACAACCCTCCAAAGCCGCATTACACGCCACCAAATCCGGCCGCAAAAAATCCATCTTTTCCTCTTTCGCAACCCTACAATTCTCATTAAAAACCTCAAAAAAATCCACGAACCGACCCGTTTTCCTACTAATCTCCACAAGAGCCTGACCCCACATACCAAAAGGTACAAACAACCTGTTCTTAAACATACACTTAACCAATGCGAAAGCAGGCGCGCCATTCGTAACCTTCATCGAGTCCAAAAACCTCTCTATTGTCCTATGGTCTAACATGTCAGGGTTCCTTTCTAACACAAACATTAAAGTAGCAAAAGCCCTTTTGAGATTATGGGTATCATTCTTTTGTGAACATAAATGAATAACCAATGAGTTGATCAGATGCTTACTTGGTAACAATAAAGATGAGGATGATGATATTAAAGATAAAGATTTGAAGCATTTCCATGCTTCATCTGTGTTGTTGTTATGGAGGGATTGTTGAAGAGTGGATTGAAGATGTGGGATTTGTTGGGTATGTAAATGTGTTGGGTTTAGGGTTTGGGTTTGGGGATTATTATTATTATTATTATTATTATTATTATTATTATTATTATTATTATTATTATTATTGGATTGATTTGGTTGGGTTTATTTAAGGAAAAGATAGAGGGTTGAAGGAAGGAGTAAAGAGAAGGGGAGATGGTTCAGATGAGAAGTATCTGAGTAAAGGGAATGATCGTCTTCTCCACATAGTTGCTTACTGTGATGAAGACGAATACAGAGGGCAATTGCCGAGACAAGCAAACCAGGTAAGCTCGAAATTGGTTTTGTTGTTTACCAACCAAGCCAAGTCAAGTGTGCTTGTTTGATGAAGTTAGTTGTGTACTGGTATCGAAAATATCGATCTCGAAAATCGTAAAATAAAGAATAGTATTGTTTCGGATTATGAATTGCTTTTTAGCCTAAACAACCCAACCCTGTACGAATCAATTAGGATCGGTTTTTAAAGTGCCTTGGCGCCCAAACCTATTATTAAACAAGTTTTACAAAAGTTGAATCGGGTAGGGCTTAAAACTGATATTTTCCATTAAGTCATGAAGTGGTACCAAACCAGGGACGGGATCAAACCAGTTTTGGTTTTAAACCACCCACCTTATGGTGGAGTGGTAAGCCAAGTGATGGTTAGAGCCTACTCTCATAGAGGGGACAGATTTGAATCTTGATGGCAACCCCGGTTTTCTATTACCGTGCATTTACTCTAGAGAGGCTTGCCTCTTGTGGAGGGTGCAACATCTGTCAAGTGGCAGGTGGCGGGAAATTTTTCGGGGGGGGGGGGGGGGGGCATTATGCCTACCACCACCCCAGCGTGGAACTGGTTCAGACAACATAGTCTGGGTGTGTGAGTGGGGGCAGGACCTGCAAGAGCGGGTGTGAAGTACTCTGCCACCTCCGAATGAGACCTTCACCTTCAAAAAAAAAAAACAGTTTTGGTTTTGCACATCTTTAGTTGGGTTATAAATTGGTTTAATGGCCCAAATCGATCTTTTTAAACCCCTAATTGAGCACTTGATATGTAAAATGTAAGGTTGTACACATAAAATTTGGGTTCGACTTCAATGAGTCATACGGGATGTATCAAGGTGAGCCAATGCCAACTCGAACTCGGTCCTTTTACAAACCAAACAAAACCAAGCCGAGCCGATCTGACTCTTTACAACCGAGTCGACTTCTACCTGAAAAGCCATAAGCATTCAGCTGATTTTGCCACGATCTAAAGATAGAAGGACTTAAACTGCAATTTATTAAAAGCGAAGGGGCTAAATCTCGAATTCAAGTAAACTTACGTTTCAGCAGAATAATCAGAAAAACAAACTGTTCCACTGAAGAAGACGATCATTTAAAATCAATGGAAGAAGAAACCAACAACTTGAAATCTCAAACAATATTAGAAGAATGGAGCGGAACATCTTCCAACAAACTCTCACTAACCGCCGTTATCTCGCCGTCATCCACTCCGTCATCTTTCACCGTAACAAAACACGGTAACCGATTCAACCTTTTCTCTAGACGGTTCCTCGAAGCATTCGTTCCTGAGGTAATAATAATAATAATAATAATAATAATAATAATAATAATAATAATAATAATAATAATAATATATCGTTTAATTTGTTGACACAATGAGTCTAATTTTATTAAGTTTGGATGTAGGGTTTCCCAAACAGTGTCACTCCTGATTACATTCCCTTTCAAACATGGGATCTATTGCAGGTTTTATATTTAATTATTATTATTATTATTATTTTTGGAATTTATATTATTATTATTAATAGTGTAATGTAATGGATTTAATTATTGTTTATATAGGGACTGTCTACATACATAAGGATGATGCTTTCTACACAAGTGAAGTTTAATTTATTTATTTATTTTGAAATTGTTTTGATTGAAATTTGTGTTGAAATAATAAAATTGGATATTATACTTTGGTTTGGTAGGCTCTTTTAAGTGCTATAGGAGTTGGGGAGAAATCAGCTACTGTAATTGGGGCTACTTTTCAGGTACGGTGTTTTTTGTGTCGGGTCGGTTATTGACTGTTAGGTATCTAGCTTGTTTTTGTGACTGAGATGTCGGTTTTCGTCAGTGGTTTTTGAGGGATTTAACGGGATGCTTGGAGGTGTCATGTTCACATTCTACCAGGTATGTTGGTTTGCGTATTGTAAGTTATCCTTCTTTGCATATTCGCATTTTCGAAGACAGATGAATGCAATGTGTTATCTCCAAAAGCAGCTTTATGCATAAACATAATGTGCTGCACTTGAATATAAATTAATCTCACATTCACAAATTGTTGGTATTAGTTGTACCCAGGCTAGGTTTAAGAAGGTGTGCCTGATGCAAAATTGGTCTAATTTAGGGTTTGTAGAAGACTAATCACTAATGTAAAAAAGCAACCATAGGTACGAAGGAATTATGAAAGTTGTGCTTGATAAAAGAGTTGATATGTAAAAGAGATGTGGGAGACGGGACATCCAGTTGTATATAAAGCTTAGTCGGTTCTAGTGTTTTACATAGAGCAACGCCTAGCACACGTGATGCCCACTACTCGTGCGTCAGCATTTGGGGCCTAAATGCCATCGGAGCGCCTCATGCTTTTCTATCTAGACAACTAGCATATAGTTATCAGCAAGTAAAGTGCCAAGATGTTATACACTTATGCTATAATATGACATTTTACACGGGGTGTTCAATTTTTTGTCATTAAGAAGTCAGTTATACATCTATGCCTTCATCAATAATAAAACACTCACACTTTGAGGGTTTTTTTTTTTTTTTTTTCAGGGCTCAAACCTAGACAGCAATGCCAAAATGTGGCGTTTGGTTGCAGATCTAATGAATGATCTTGGTATTGGTCTATTTATTTTCCTTCCGTTCAAGAAATGCTTCTTGTCAATATCATGGTTTTCAAGTGAAGGGGCTCTAAATAATTGTTCTGTCACTCTGTGCAATTAATATTCTGGGATTAAAATTTGAAATGTTAATTATTCACAATACACATCCTTTGCTGTATGCTGACTCTGCTTTCGGATAACTACTTAAGTTCTTCCTATTGTGTGGGTGTGATGGTCCTTTCATTCGGTAGAGAGATTGCTTAAAATTTGTTGAATGATAATTGTTTTCTGTTTCAGGAATGCTGATGGACCTTGTTTTCTCCATTGTTTCCTTCAGCATTTATATTCATTGTCTGCATTGGGAGCTTGTCAAGATCTTTCAGTAAGTCATTAACGTTTGGGCATAATTGATACTTGGCAGTTATGATATCTCTAGACTAATATCAAAAGAAATTTCAATTTATTATTGTATATGAAAGCAAATTACGCCACAAGTACCCAATTTTCTAGCCACTCCTACCACAATACTCACACAATATTTTTACTTTGGAAGGACCTAAATAGATTTGGCTTAACCTAGGAATTTCTGTTAGATTAAACCATTTTCTTGTGGGACACATTTAATTTGGCATACTTCCATTGTGTGAAATTTTACTTGTGTTCTTTTCGTGAAACTGCCAATAGTTTGTGTACTTTTCGTGTAATAAACTCTACTTGTGATTTAGCACGGCCAGATATCCGTTTTAGTCACATCCCAGTCTTCATGATCTTTACTTACATTCTGTTGGTTTAGCTGGTGTTGCCAGTGGAGCAACTAGAGCTGCTTTGACCCAGCATTTTGCTCTTCAGAATAACGCCGCAGATATATCTGCAAAGGTAATTTCTAAGCAATTTTGACCCAGTTACTTGTGTATGGCTTAAGTCAGGTTATGTTTTGTTTCAACTTATTGAATAGGTAAAATCATAAAAATTGCTTAAAATCATAAACAACACAAAAGTGGCTAAAGTATATTCATAATGCATAAAGCCTCGTAAGTCATTATATATTTATATGGACTATAAATTTGGGACAAAAACATATTAAAACCAACCTGTTTTGACCTGATTCCCAACCCGTCCGACCCCCCTATTTTGCCATTTCTAGTAAATACCACATATATGTCCCTATAATCTTACCATGTCTATGTTCTCTGGTAGGAAGGAAGCCAGGAGACGGTTGCAACAATGATAGGAATGGCTTTAGGAATGCTTCTTGCACACATTACAATGGAACACCCGACGATCATATGGTTCTCTTTTTTGTCCCTCACAGTGTTCCACATGTATGGTTAGTTATACATCTACTTCACAATTTCAGAGTCGCATCTCATTTGTACACTTGTACCTAAACTAATTACGAAATCTTTCTGGATTTTGTGTGTTGTGGTGTAGCTAATTACAAAGCTGTTAGGTGCCTTAATCTGACTACATTAAACTGTGAAAGAAGCTCACTTCTTTTGCTGCATTTCATGGAGACTGGCCAAGGTGAGATAGTGTCAGTACGGCCTACTATTATTATTTAATTTGGAAAAGGCTGATACAAATTTATTTACGTAAAGGTTCTTGTGATTTCACTTATCTTGTAATCATCATTAAGATGCATGATTACTGAAATTGCCTTTTTGCACTGTGCAGTTTTCTCTCCAAAAGAGGTCTCGGTGTTGGAGCATGTTTTACCATTATGGGTCAGTTCTTGGAGCTCAAAACGCACCAAATTTTTGTATACTCGGGTGCGCTTAGGTGTCAGGGTCTCCTCACTAAGCAGCCTAGAAATGTGAGTTTAGAATTCCTTGAGAACTTTGAATCTACTGATTGGAACATAAAAATAAAATCTATTTAAGTCTGTATTTTACTTCATGTTTTTTTCGCTTGTCAACAAACAGGATGGACTTATTAGGTTCTGCTGGATCTCAATACGAGAAAGGTTAGCCTTATCAAGTTCTTACTTACAGTAATAATCTATATGTCAAATAGAATACTTATATAGTTAGTGGTGTTTGCATTTCAGCAAAATACTTGTTACTTGAGAAGAAAGGAATAATCAGCATTGTTATGCATAAAGATTCAACTACCGGGATGTCATGCAAGGGTTTATCCATGCTCTTGTTATGGCAAATCTTTCCAATCAAAATTCTACATCGTTACATGTGGATAGCCAAATGTGGATGGATAAACACTATGAAACTTTTGTTTTGAAGGTACATTTCATTATATTAATATTATTTTTTCATATCATTTTCAAATATAACTATTGTTAGATTACCTAAAATTTTCAGAATTTTGTACTGCGTATCCCACTCTTTTAATTTTGGATGAGACTACAATAATAGTTAAGTTACCAAATTTTCATGTTTAGGGGACTGGAGGCGGAGTATTTTTTATTCATTAAATTTTTTTAACTAAATTTAACTTTGTGATTTATGTTATATAAGTTAACCTGGGCATATTTTAATATTTACTTTTTTTTTACCATGATTGGCAGCTTCAATCATCTGGTTGGAAAACAGAGCGACTTTTGTCATCATCAATCACATGGAGGGCAAATTGGAGCCGTGGGATTCCAGATAAAAAGATAAAATAGAAGATTCATATTATATAGACAAAATTTGACAGATGATTAGTGGATTCAGGTTCTTGAAACAATCTCAATGATTGCATGGATGTCGGTATTCATGATTCTAGCATTGAAATTGCATTATATATTATACTCCCAATGTACTGAATACAAGCTTCATTTTTTATAACAAGGTTAAAAAATCTTATAATGCCTCTTGTGGCGGTAACTTTTATGTTTTTTTTTTTTAATCGAGTAGTAAGTACTGGGTTTGATTACACTGTAATAGTAAACTTGCACGCTTGCTGCGTAACATACTTTTCACTTGATAATTTTAATGTAACCTGTTTATTGTTTCCGCTGTCCAGCTGACGCCATTAGAACTCCAACAGCCACAATAAACATGGACAGCATGCCTATAAGAAGTACATATGTTCTCCTTGATGATTTATGGTATTCACCAAAAAGGACCACACCCCAAAAGGTACTCACAAGTGGAAGTGCCTGAAATGAATTCACAAAAAGATTACAAGGTAAGTACTACTCAGTATTGCTTCCGGACATGAACTAGAACCTACCATGGCAGTGTGTCTAGCTACAACTCAGCAAGTAATTTTGCTAGAGGTGGCAATTTTGACCCAATTATAGGTAAAGGGTTAAAATTCAAAATTACCTACAATGGAAATGCGTCTGACATATGGAAAGTTGTCTAATGTGTATTGAAAATAAATATAAAAAAACCTCCTAGATCTTTTTATTAAAAAAATGAATTTTTATTATAACAATGTATTAGTTATTTAGATAGCTACTAGTCCAGACTATACTCATATTGGCCACCACTGACTGTTATGAATCATTAATCAATAATCATATGCCTTGGTTACTTGGACCATATTGTACAATAAGGGTGGTGGTAATGGTATACCCCCAAAATTGTTTGCACACCTCTCTAAACGCTCGTATAGGTCTATACGTGGCGTATAGGCCTACACGTGAGTCGTGACGTATAGGGGGCCACAACATTCTCATTGTTAGACCCCCCATATGGCCGTGTATGACCCTCTATGTGGCGTATAGAGAGCAAGGGTGTGTAAATATAAGATGGGGGTGTGCCAATACATGGAGCCGTACATTAATGCATAGATGAGTTGCAACTTGCACACTAGAATCTAGCAATAAATGTGTGTATTAAATGCTTAGTTGTACCACATGTCTACAAAGTAGAGACACAATAATGCAAGAAATTAGATGCAGATAGCCAGATCTTTCCATGTTTGAGATTATAGTTACATTGACATGATAGCGGCCAGCCCGTCCTGGTTATTTTCTCACCTCTACTTACAACGATGATTGGTAGATGCATAGATAGGTTGTATGATAATGCTTGATTAGTTGTATCATGAGGTACAAGTACAATCATGCATTCTAAGAGCCATAAACTTTTGCAGATTTAGAACTAACCTGAACCGCATCAGCTGCAGCATAACCAGCAGCTTGGCCTCCCATAAATTGGAGACCATTCCCGAAACCACATAAAAAGCCAGCCAGAAACGCCCAACCTCGTCCATCCCAGTCGTTCAAATACGCCCTGATTGAAGAACGAGGTAAGTTGAATGCAGGCCGGTAAAGGAATGTAATATTCAAGATTATTGCAATCACAAAACACGAGCAAGAAAAGTAGAAAAAAGTTGTGTAGACACTTAGATGAGGGACACCATCATCCAATGTATGCCATTGGTCGTTGGTTGCAAGGTTAAATGCCGGCGAGAAGAGAGAGAAACAAATTCCAGCAAAGAAACATATGGCCAAACCGATCAATGTGCTTTTCCCCAAACACCTGACAAAATGTAAATAAAAGTTTTGTAAGGCCATCAGAACCGGACTGGAACCACACCTAGTTGCCACAATAACTAGTTTACAAATGGCGAGTGGTATCACATATTCACATAACCTTGATTGCTCTTCGGCTCTCGAGCTCAATAAGAAACTTGGCAGTTCCTGCTTTTGCTTTCTTACTTGAACTCGTGTTTGATGTGTTACTAATCAGTCTGTCAAGAACCGTGTAATTATGTAATTAGAGTTCCAAAAGCAAAAAGGATGGTTTTCAAAGCAAGAAGATATACCCTTTTCCGCTTATGTGAAGAACATCTGGTTTATCGAGTTTCGCTTGATTATCTTTGGCGTTGGATGCGTGCACCAAAGACCCAAGACAAACAGCAATCAAGAAACAAGCAACGCCAGTGAAAAGTATCTCCGCCCTGTTGATCTTGTCGTCTAAAAAGTAATTTATAGTTGTACCTATGATCCGCGCCCAAAAAAAAACCACAACAAACTCAAGATAAGGACCTAAACATGTTAAGGTATAGTCTATTGTATCCATGACAATGAAGATGATACCTATAACGACAGTAATACTTGCGGTGATCACATTGGTTACTGATAAACCGACAAATGCCCAAGCATATTGCGCTGACAGATTTCCTAAGCTTAAAACTACCCCGCCCGCCATTGCAAATAGAACACTCGGCCAATTATTCTGCAACACATAATGTTGCAACTTCTGAGCAATGCATACAGGCTTGACCGAGTCATTTGGTCTAATGGTTTAGGTGCATGATAATACCTGAGAAAGCTGGTCTAGGAAATTGGGCATATCATCATTAGAATGCCCAAATTCGCCGAAAGTGAAAGCAATTATGACAGCAGCCAAAAGATTGGTAATTGTGTAATCAAGGTAAGTGTGTTGAGGAAGCCGGCCACGTCGTTCTAACATAGTTAGAACGGCGGGCCAGGTTCCTAAGAAGAGGAGCGCGAGCAGCATGCATGCTATCGCTCCTCCTCTGCTGTCCACTACATACATCTTCAAAACCGAACCGAGCCCCTCTGTGGTATAAGTGATCAAGAAACGAGATTCGGGGGAATCCTGAATCCAAAATAGCAAAAAGATTAAAGGGTCTTAACATTTTTGAAGAATCTTGAATGAACTAAGAAGAAATTGTATGAAACATAAAGAAGATGACTCAAGATTCAAGAACAACAAAGCTAAAAAAAGTCAATCACTCAAAAGTCAAGAACAAGAAGGCTAAAAAAGTCAAACCCACCATGGCAGAGGAGCTCTATGAAAGAATCTCTAAAAACCAGCAATGAAGAAAGAAAGATTCTTTTTAGAATAATCAAATGCCCACAGAGAAAAAAAACAATATAAAAAGAAAATGACACTATGACAACCAATCATGGACCAAGAAAAACATTAAAGATACTCCTTTCGCTTTCGGAATGAATAACAAGTAACATGCAAAAGACTCATTTTTATTAGAAAAAAAAAAGGATAGAATTAGAGACACTGGCGGATATAGAAATGTTTTTCAGTAGTAACGGTTTTCATTTTTTTCATTTTAGTAGCAACGTTTTCCAAATTTCGAAAAAAAAAAACAAATTTTCCACTAATTTTTCACTATGCGCGCGAAGTTGAGCCGTAACGGACGCAACCCCTAGTTCTTCCCTATGTCCGCCCCTGATTAGAGACCATTTTTTGTTGATAATATTGTTTTTTGGAAAAAAAGAAAAAAAAGTCAATTGAGATACGCAAGTGATACAATTATCATGTCGTATCATATATACATAACTCAATGGTTTGTCGGGTATGAGATCCAAAAGGTTTGGCTTTCCTGCTTTAACAGTTCAGTTTGGTTTATAACTTAGAACCCATCTTTTAACCATAGCCCCACTTACGGTGTGCGCATATAATGTATATATGTGTGGCCCTTGGGGGGCAAAAGTAAAGTTGCACTAGTTTTAACGTTATTTTACTAATTTCGTGAAAATAACGTTAAAAACGACGGACGGTTAATCATGCATCATGTGGTGGCGTGGATAGCCAAAAGACAAAGGGGTACATGCACCGATTGGGTTTGTCCCGATTGCTAAATGTTTTATACCTTATGTCCAAGGCTTGATACCAAACCACATCGAGCCGGGGGTCTCACTGGAAGCAGCCTCTCTATTCTTAGGGGTAGAGGTAAGGCTGTCTACATCTTACCCTTCTTAGACCCTACCTTAACTTTGCTATAGGTGGGATTAACTGAGTATGATGATGATGATGATGATCCCATCTTTTAACCATTATTACTTATGTTTTTGTTTTCACTCGTGGAGTATGTAGTTATTTATATGTATTATCATTATGAAATATGTATATATTTTTTAATAAAAACTAACAAATTTGAAAAAAGGATTGGTTGAACCATCAAACTAGTCAAACTGGATCGTTAAACCGCCAAACTGATCAAACTCGATCATTTAACCCGCCCAGCTCGGCCATGTTGATTTGTCGTCTTCCAAAACCATAGATAGTAGTTCAGCCAACGTTATATCAAAACCGACCAAATCAGATCATGAACACCCTAGTGGCTAGTATATCGGGAGCAGAGGCGTAGCTTCTTTAGGGCCCGAGGGGGCCTCAGCTCCCTCGATTTTTTTGCGCAGTAGTGACGACTTCGGTCAGCATCGTGACAATGGGTCACTCATAAGAAAGTCACCGTTCCAAAAAAAAAATTATTAGTTGGGAGTGTTCTTCAAGTTGGCTACTTTGGAAACTCATATTTCGCTAAACCAATTTGGCTTCATGCCAGGGCGGTCAACTATTGAAGCAATCCACATTCTAAGGAGACTAATGGAGAAGTATAGGGAGAAAAGACGGGACTTGCATATGGTGTTCATTGACTTAGAAAAGGCATACGACAGTGTCCCACGTAAGATACTTTGGGATACTTTGGAAGGTAAGGGGGTGCCGGGGAAGTATATAGATATAATTAAGGATATGTATGAAAGGTCTGTCACCAGCGTTCGGGCTCCTGTAGGGGATACTGATTCCTTTCCTGTGGAGATTGGACTCCATCAAGGGTCTGCTTTGAGCCCATTCCTCTTTGCGATGGTATTGGATGAGCTATCCAAATCGATTCAGGAGGCAGTTCCGTGGTGTATGCTTTTTGCTGATGATATTGTGTTAGTGGCGGAGACCAAAGAAAGTCTGAATGCGAGGGTAGAAGAGTGGAGAGCATCGTTAGAGAGCAAGGGGTTAAGGATTAGTCGCTCGAAGACAGAGTACCTCTACTGTGGTTTCAGTGGCGCAGATGACGTTAGTGACACGCAAATCACCATCGATGGTCAAGCGGTCCCGAAGACAACGACTTTCAAATATCTAGGATCTTTTGTTCAAAATGATGGAGAAATAGATAGAGATGTAACCCACCGTATCCAGGCCGGCTGGTGTAGATGGAAAGCAGCCTCTGGGGTTTTGTGCGACAGGAGGTTCCCAACTAAACTAAAGGGTAAATTCTATAGAGTTGCAGTCAGACCGGCTATGCTGTATGGGTCGAGTGTTGGGCCATCAAGAAGACTCAAGCTCGCAAGATGGATGTAGCAGAAATGAGGATGCTTAGGTGGATGTGTGGGTACACAAGACTAGACCGAATAAGAAATGACATTGTTAGGGGAAGGCTAGGTTTGGCTAAGATTTCAGAGAAGATAAAGGAGTGGAGATTGAGATGGTTTGGGCATGTGAGGAGGAGGCAGATGTCAGCGACAGTCAGAGTAGTGGAGGAGCTGACTGTTGACGGTAGGAGGAGTAGAGGTAGACCCAAGTTGACATGGGATAAGCGTATTGAACAGGATTTGATAGAGTTGCACCTCTCTGAGGACATGGTCCAAGATAGGAGTTCGTGGAGACGTAGAATTAAGGCTAAGGATTCTTAGGGACTGTTTCATATATACCTTGCTTTAATACATGACACTTTCTATGTTACTATATGTGTTATATTGTTCTTATGGCATATATACCTTTGTTTATAATACATGACACTTTCAATGTTTATATAAATTCAGTATCTCTCCATTAGTTTTTAGTGTTGTTTACTGGTAGTTTTCTGTTTGTCGAGCCGGGGGTCTCTCTGGAAGCAGCCTCTCTATCCGCAAGGATAGGGGTAAGGTTTGCCTACATCCCACCCTCCCCAGACCCTACTCTTAGCTGTGCTAAATTGTGGGATTTACTGGGTAAGGTTGTTGTTGTTGTTGTAAGTTCAAAAATCTAGTAACAATAGTGGTTTATTGCTAAAGACATAATCCATCATACGTATAATCATTACAAGCCCAGAATTTCACTTATTCCTAATTGAGTAATTTCCTAGGCTACAAGTTTAAATTTTGATACCAGACTAATAAATTCTTTACCAAACCCACACAAAAGACTACTAGCCAGAAATGCCCAACCTCGACCGTCCCAGTCGTTCAAATACGCCTTGATCGAAGATCCTGGCAAGTCTTAAGCAGGGCGGTAAAGGAGTGTAATGTTCAAGATTATGGCAATAATAAAACACGAGCACGAGAAGTAGAAAAAAGGTGTGTAGACACATTGGTTGCAAGGTTAAAAGCAACATATGGACAAACCAATCAAAGTGCTTTTCCCAAACACCTGAAATCCCCCCCCCCCCCCACACACACACACACACGCAAAATGTAAAATGTTTAGCACAAGATACATATGTAAACCGCTTCATCCAAGTTACATACCTGAAGTGAACTAAAATACGTACGGTTACTTATAATCGAATAGGTGGGGAAGTGTTGAGTATGTAAAGGTTGGGTATATATCCCAAGATTCAATGTTGGTCCTAGTAACTACATGAAGGGAGATAGGATGACGGGTCAAGATGACACGTATTTGGGATTTGTAGTATGTATGTATTTGAATTACTAACCGTATTGTTATGAGGATGGTAATGAAAGTGCAGGTAGATTAGGATGAATGCATGAGCGTTGAATGTTAGCATCCACAGATCGGATCCAAGGATCATCGAGTTTCCGTTAGATGTTATTCCCAGATTGTGAAAGTTTTGCATGAAGTCACTTACTTAGCTAACGAAACGATTATATGGTGATTGCAGGTTATTCAAGCCTTTCGTACAATGCGAGGAAGGTTTGAAGATCGAGTCAGGACGCGGATTGTACAGGGTGCGGTCACACACTCATTTTATGGCGTGTTTAAATACATGTAATAAGTAGGAATAGAAGGTGTAACAACTAACACCCAATGAAATATTAGTAACCGATTTCTAAGTTTATTAAGTAATTTATATTGAAAGAAATTTTCTGGTTCGCATTTCGGCTGCCTATTTGCTGTTAGACCAGTATATGGTGTTTCATAGCAATACCAAAGAACCCATGCCAAATCGACATATCATACGATAGCCATGACTTCAAGCGTTATGCTTGGATCACTTTCGATCCACAGTGCTATTCGATAACTAAATCATCATTGATAAATAGAATGTACTGAATACATGCCCAGACTTTAAACTTATTCCTATGGTACAACTTTAAACTTGACATCAGGCTAATATATATTATTATATGTTTTGTGCCTTTGTAATCAAATTTGTTCTTTTTTCCTATACAAAGATGATGAAACAGTAACTTTTTTGCCTTTTGATAACTCTAAGGTAATGTGTTTAATGTTTTCGGTGTCCAGACGACGCCATTAGAACTCCAACAGCCACAATAAACATTGACAGCATACCTACGAGAAGCACGTATGTTCTTCTCGACGATTTGCGGTATTCGCCAAAAAAGAGCACGCCCCAAAAGGTACTTACAAGCGGAAGTGCCTGAAATAAGTTCACAACATCGTAAGGTAATCATAGACGAGACATAATTCTGTAAACTTTATTCAAATGCGTTCGTTACAGAATATTAAACTAACCTGAACAGCGTCAGCTGCAGCGTAACCAGCAGCTTGGCCTCCCATAAACTGGAGACCGTTCCCAAAACCACATAAAAAACCAGCCAGAAACGCCCAACCTCGACCGTCCCAATCGTTCAAATAGGCCCTGATCGTAGATTGAGGCAAGTTGAATGCAGGGCGGTACAGGAATGTAATGTTCAAGATTATGGCGATCACAAAACACGAGCATGAGAAGTAGAAAAAAGCTGTGTAGACGCTTAAATGAGGGACGCCATCTTCCAATGTATTCCATTGGTCATTGGTTGCGAGATTAAAAGCCGGCGAGAAAAGAGAGAAACAGATTCCGGCAAACAAACATATGGACAAACCAATCAATGTGCTTTTCCCAAACACCTGAAATTCCGGCGAAATTTAAAATGGTTAGCGTAACATTCGTACTTAAACGGGTTTCGAGCTAATAAAGCTATCTTGTAGCGCATGACCTTGATTGCTCTTCGGCTTTCAAGCTCGATAAGAAAACTTGCAGTCCCTGCTTTGGCTTTCTCAACTTTACCACTTCCATATTCCAAATCTTTTTCTGAGAATTAAAACGAAAGCTTAAACTAGTAATCAAAAGTTTAAAAGTTTTAAAATTATAACATCATCGTCTTCATACTCAGTTAATCCCGCCAATAGCAAAGTTAAGGTAGGGTCTGAGGAGGGTAAGATGTAGACAGCCTTACCTCTACCCATGGGAATAGAGAGGCTGCTTCCAGTGAGACCCCCGACTCAATAGTGGTTTTGCAATTTGCATCAAACCTTGGACATAAGGCACATAACACTTGGCAATCAGGACAAGCCCGATTGGTGCATGTACCCGTGTCTTTTGGCTATCAACGCTACCACATGAGCATGATTAACAGTCCGTCATTTTTAACGTTATTTTCACAAAATTAGTAAAATAACGTTAAAATGAGTGCAATTTTGCTCCCCCCCCCCCCCCCCAACCCAAAGGGCCTACACATATATACATTATATGCGTCATTGCAAGCGGGTTTGAATCTAAAAAAGAAGTTGCAAAGTGTTCTTACTTGGAACCGGGTTTGATCCGTTACTAATAACTCTGTCAAGTATCATATAGTAACATCATTAGATTTTCAAACCAAGTATTGAAAAGTTGGTTAATAAATTGTATTCAAAGAAACAAAAATATACCCATTTTCACCCGCGCGCAATCTTTCAAGCTTTACTTGATTATCTTTGGCGTTGGACGTATGCACAAATGAAGCAAGACAAACCGCAATCAAGAAACACGCGACGCCTGGGAACAGAATCTCGGCTCTGTTGATCTTGTCGTCTAAAAAGTAGTTCAAAGTTGTACCTGTCGCACCACAAAACAGGTCAACATCACTATCCCAAAGATCATTCAAAAAAAGCTTTTTTATACGCTTATGTAGAGATGATAAAGATAATACCTATAACAACAGTAATACTTGACGTCATCACCTCGGTTACTGATAAACCGACAAATGCCCATGCATATTGTGTAGACAAATTTCCCAGACTTAAAACCACCCCGCCCGCCATTGCAAACAGAACGCTCGGCCAGTTATTCTGCAACAAACAAATAGGATTATCGTCTTATCGACACATTTTATTAAACGGTTTGTGTACATGAAGCATACCTGTGAAAGCTGGACAAGAAAATTGGGCTTATCATCATTAGTATGCCCAAATTCCCCAAATGTAAAGGCAATAATGACAGCAGCCAAAAGATTAGTGATTGTGTAATCAAGATAAGTGTGTTGAGGAAGCCTGCCACGTCGTTCCAACAGCGTTAGAATGGCGGGCCATGTTCCTAAGAAGAATAATGCAAGCAGCATGCATGCTATTGCTCCTCCTTTGCTATCCACCACATACATCTTCTTACCACACTTGAAATATTCAAACAAACCCTATAAAACCAAAAATAGCATCTTTATGAATCTTGAATGAGTCTAAAGCAGTTAGGATTGGTGAGAAAAACTTGGTTGACCTTATCAGCAAGTCAAATGTAACAGAAAGTTTTAGTGATCTTTAAAATAACTAATAATTACCCAAAATAATTGATAATAAAAATAGCAAAAAGATTATATTTTTCACAATCTTGGAAAAAAAAAAAAAAACTAGCTTGAATGAATCTAAGAAGTTAATATTGGTAAAAAAAAAATGCATGTTATATGGTAAAGTTGACCTTTACAATAAGTCAATGCAACAAAAACTCCAAATATGATGAGTGGAATGTAAAAGTTGAGAGTTGAGAGCTTAATTTATAAAATCAATAATAAAAAAAAAGGCATCTTTAATCTATAAAAATCAGATGTTGACTATAAACACTCATCATATGAATGAAACTTATCTTTAAAACTCAGATGTTGACCAAAACGTTCAAACCTACCACAGTATAAAGTCAAATCAAGAACTAAATAAGTGACTTATTAGAAACAAACAAAACAAAAAAAAATAAAAAAAATCATACATTTTGTACAATAACAGAGGAACCCACTTCAAGAAAATCTACTGAAATAATCATATAGAAATTCTCTCTATCTCAAAAAAAAAAAAAAAAAAAAAAAAAAAAAAAAAAAAAAAAACTTTTTTTTTTAATTTAAAAAAAAAACAAAAAAAAATTGCAGGTACCAAACAATCACCAGAATCCCACAAAAAATAATATATAAAAAAAAAACTTGGACCAAAAAGATGAATATCCAAAGAAACAATCAAGCACTATAAGCCATACAATTCACCATGTGATACATGCAAATACCATGATGGTCACTTTTTTTTATTAATAAAAACATATCTATATTGCAAAACTAAGAGTTAATAATAAAACAATGCAATTTTGGTATGTAGGATTACCTATATGGGGTGAGAGAGAGACAGAGATGAACAGAAGTTATGTTGAAGAATAGATGAATGAGCTACCAACAACAATGGGAAGTTGTTGTTGGTTCTTGCAGTTACAGATCCTAAAAGATCCCAGGTTTGTTGTTTCTGTGAAGACAAAGGATTAAATAACAAAAGGCTGCCTTGGAGAGAGGAAATGGAACTAAGGTGTTGTGAGCTTGTAAATATCAACTGTCTTTTATCATGTACTTGACTTCTTATTCTGACAGATCCTAATAGATTCCATTTATGTATCATATGAAATAAATAAATAAATAATTGGAAATTAACTTTAAAAACTACTATTTAATTTAATTTAATTTAATTGTTTCCAACTAATCAGTAATCAGATTCTAAATTTGCATTTTTCTCTATTATAAGATTTGAATTGAATTCTCAATTTAAAAAATTATGAATACATGTTTAATTATTTTTTTCTCAATTTAAAAACTATGAATACATATTTAATTTGTGAATTAAATTGAATGATTAATGTCCAACACTTGTAGCCCAGTTGGTTGAGGGCCTAAAGTTTCTTATGGGAGGCTTGGGTTCAATTCCTACTAGCTATATTTGGAGAACATTGGTGGATGGGAAATGAGGGATGACCCGGCCATTGGCTTGGGTTCGAGTCCTGATCCCGACCGGTTTTATCGATTATTTCACTGTCGTGCCTTCGGGCGGGTGAGTGGTCGGGTTTTCCCGGGAATTGGTGGCAATTGGTGGTCCGGGTACTCTCGAGTACCTGATTCGCCAAAAGGGTGCCCGAGAGTGCTCGGAAATTGATTCGTTGGCCGTTCAAAAAAAAATGAATGATTAATGTATTTTATTCTAGTATCTTGCTAGCATTTATGTCAATACTAGTAGCAGAGACATTGGTGGCCAATGATAGAAGACCCAGGGGATGCTGGGTTCGATTTTTGGGCCAGACGGGTTTTACCGGTAATTTCATCGTTGTGCTTATGAGTGGGTGGGTTACTGGGTTTTCTCCGAAATTGATGTTTGACAATTCAGGTATTCTCGAAATACTTGAATTTGTTGAAAGGGTGCCGAAAAATACTCGAGTTTGATTTGTTGGGCTTAAAAAAAATCTTGCTAGCATTTATCACTATCATTTCAGTTTATTCTCCCATTATATTTATTTTACTTCCTTTTTGGAAGTGCACAATTTTTTTGGTAACAGATCAAGTGAATTTAAGTATAACTCGTCTTTTTGAAACTGCCGTCCGGACATTAAGTCTCGAACTCGAGACCAATAGCCCGTGAGACGCTACTAATATCACATCCCATTAACACCTATTGCACCAATTTTGTGGGAAAACCCCACAAGACATGCCACTCCAGAGAATCAAACTCATGACTTTGTGGAAAAAACAGATTCGCTCCACCAGCTGGGCTGGCTTCATCACCTTAAGTATAATTCTTCTTAACAAGCATAAAATAATTTAACCAATCGACATTAATATGCTACATACTTCTGGTTATAGAATAAACATTTTCAATTAATTTTGACATTAAAGGTACGGAATAAAACATTTTCATTTAATTTCAATTAATTAGTTTATAATTAAATTGCGAATAGAACATTAAACGTAGGGAATTATCGACTTAAATGTTTTGACAGTATATTTCATTTTGGACCAAACTAGAATTGATCAAAACCAGGAAAAAAATGTAAAAAAAAAAAGGGATTTATAACACCAAGTGGGTCATTTGACGTAAAACATAGACGAACTCAAAGGTTTTATTGACACATGTTAAAAATTTGAGGGGTCAAACAGTAAATTAAGCCTATGACCAAAAGTAACAACTTGAAACTTGATGGGAAGAGAAAACTCTTCATTAGAAGGAAAAAAAAGTTGAGGGATCAAATAAAGTTTGGTTGCATAAATGCAAACACACGAAATGAACTACAAATTTTTTAAATTTTAACGTGCGCCAATTAAATACAACTTGAACTATTAGCGGGTTACCATTGAAAAATAGCTGCCTGAAGGCCAATTGCGGTAAAACCTTCTGGATTGGATTTGAACGTGAGACCAAATAGCCTCAAGCTCTTATTTTAATTTTTCCATACCACTCCACCAAACAGTAAATACGAACTATAAATTTAAATGTTTTATATCAAATGGAGACTTAAGGATGGCTAGCTAGTAGCTACCTGTTCAAAATATATACATTCAAAAGTCTTGATTATTCCATGTGTAACATGTGTCAATAGAAAAGCAGTGTTAACGTTAAAAAAAATAGAAAAGCAGTGTTCAACTTATTAAATCATCATCATCATACTCAGTTAATCCCACCAATAGCAAAAGCTAAGGTAGGGTCTGAGGAAGTTAAGATGTAGACAACCTTACATCTATCTCGTGGGAATAGAGAGGCCCCCGGCTCGATAGTGGTTTTGTATCAGGTCTTGGACATAAGACACATAACACTTAACAACCGGGACAAACCCGATTGGTGCATGTACCCCCTTGTCTTCTTGGCTATCAACGTCATCACCTGATGCATGATTAACCGTCCATTCAACTTATTAAAAAAACTAATAAAAGAAAAAAGGGTATGACACATAGCACTTGGTGAGACCATCTTCCCTTTGATTTCTCTCCAAAAGTTCTTTTCTTTCTCATGTACATGAAATATGCACTTTCCCCCACGATTTTTAAACGTTAATAACTTTTATATACGTCATTTAAAAAAATAATTGCATTAAATTAACGAGCGTTTTATTATCTTTTCAATGAGTACCATAGTGGTATACAAAAAACGAAAAAAAATGAGTTTTTTAATGGGTTTTTGTTCATGCAGAAAAAAACACAATGTGTTTAGGTAATTCATTAATCATGTTAAGATAGTATGTATGTTTTGAACCTACTATTACATATAAGAACCCGATAACTGCATATATATTCACAATTACAGTCAGCTTGGTAAGAATCTAATTTCTTTTGTATTTTGATTAGTGTTGATAGGAACATTGATAACAAAGGTTGCTAAGCCGGTTAGATGTAACCTATGATTCTTAGACAGCAGATAAATCCTTAGCTGATAAGTGGTAATTAATCACCCAACCATACATGCCTTTTAGATCATTTTTAATATATGTACTTTGAAATCGATTAACATGTGGTAATTATTGATTAAAATAGATACTTAATTGTTTCATTCTACATTTCTACGATCTTTTAGTCAATAGCAGTTAGATCATTTTTATTAATCTTCAAAATGGATCTTCACTGCTTACCTATTGATTGTTTTATTCGGTGTCAAGATTGAACAAGTATGTCATTTTTTCACATGTGTTCACTTTACACATCAGAATCGGCAATCATCATCATCATCGTCATCATCATCATAATGACAGATCATTTAATATCAATTTGGTTGTTATTTTTCCAGTTTCACATCGCAGCTTTAGAGTGTTTTGAGAAAGTGATAAAAATGTACAGAGACTTCACTAGAGCAAGAGGTGCACACGTAGAATTAGAATCAGGTTTTATGAGTTATCGAATGTTGATCCTTTACGAATTTCTTTTTTCTTCTGAAAGAAACAACATATTCCTTTTATGGTGCACACGTTTTGCCACTTCATATTAGATTTGTCTATCACAGGAAGTTCCAAGGGATAAACTAGTTTGAAAATTAGCAAAAAGCAACTGGCACAAAACACATGTTGTCGATTGATATGTATAATAATATGTCTCCGTGTTGGCAATTTTAGTACACCTAAGACTGTCCGTTATGGTGCGCGAGCGAGCAGGCGCGAATGAATTTCTGAGCCATGTGGATCGCTGGAACCACAACACCTTCACGTTAACGACCGCGGGAGCGAGCAGACATGAGCCGGATCGCGAGGAGAAATCAGGTTTGTTTTAATTTTTTTTATTTTTGTTGTATTTTTTTATGTTTGAAGAAGATGGAGGATGAAGATGATGAACATGGGTTTGTATGATGTGAAGAAGATGAAGGGTTGTTGTTGTTGCAGGTTGTTGAAGAAGAAGAAGAAGTGAAGTGGGTAGTGAAGAAGAAGACATATTTCTTTATTATATTTTAATAATATTAAAGTTTATCTTTTCTTGTTTAATAAAAACCTTTTCTTTTTTATTTTATATATATATATATATATATATTTTAGTTTTTCTTTTTACTATATTTTATTAGTTTATGATACATTATTTTTATAAAGTTTTAATTTTATGTAATATAATGTTTTTTATATTTTTTATTAAATGTTTAAAAAACTGAATAAAGTTGTTGCTCACATCTAGCCACAACATGATCAAGTGAGCGACCAACAGCTTTATCATCATGCCAACTAGACGCTGACATGGCAGAATATGAGAGGATAGAGTCATGGCTCACCTCTAACCACAACGGACAGTCTAATGCACAACTTTGATATCAAATTTACAAGTAACGGTTTAAAGGGACATAAACGAATCAACACGTTTACACACACAATAAAAAGTTCATGTACAAGTTTAAAACCTCAACAATCCAAATGAAATTAGAACTAAATTCTATGAATAATAGTCTCAGCCTGATTTGCAAAAATGTTTGAGTTTAAATTGGTTACAACTTATTGATATAAGCAACTTGTTTATAATACGAGACATCTTCGAGTTACACAAATCACACATAATCTTGTTATGATTCATCTTTTGGATAAAATGACATAAATCAATTTATTTATATGAATTCACAAACACATCATATAGGAGATGATTTGATTATAACACTTTAATTTGTGGATGTTCAATATCTATCATCACTCAATGGGAACCTCTTATATTGGTCTCTTTTGTCCTTTTCAAAAATAAAAGTCAAACATAACAACATAAGTCCACAATTCCACGTTTTTGAATATTACTGGCTTTGTGGTACTCTACTCCTCGTTGTTAATGCGACAAAAAACGACCAAAGTGATATTTATAAAATAAAATATATACCTTGGTTAGTGACACAGCTTATTACTCGTCTACTTGTTATCCTTATATAGTTTGCCTAAATTTTAATATAAGGAAAAAAAACTATCATTTTACCTTTTTAGTAATGAGCAGTGCAAATACATTAAGGGTATGTGTAGTGGTGGATAGTTATGTTGGGGTTATAGGATTAAAATATTAAAAAGTAATAGAAAAGGTGTTATGTTGGGGTTATGGAAAAAGAGGGTGTAGTGGGAAGGAAGGTTATGTTGGGGTTATAAATGATTGGTAATGATTGGTTAATTATTGTTTTTTATTTAAATAAGAATATTTAATACTTAATAATATTTCATTAAAAATAAAAATAATACAAATACTAAAACAAAAAAAAAATACAAATACTAAAAAAAAAATTACAAACCATAAATAAAAAGATAAAAATAGTAAAAAACAACAAATACTTAAATAAAGTTACAAATACTTAAAAAAACTAGTCGTCGTCGTCGTCTCCTTCTTGGTTTTCTCCTTCTTCTTCTTCTCCTTGTTCTTCATAAAATTCATCATCATCATCATCATCATCATCATCTTCTTCTTCTTCTTCCTGGCTCTGATGAATCGGGCGAATCGACCATGCTTCCTCCACCAAATCAGCCTTCAACGCGTTATGTAACTCCTTGGAACGCAACATGGCACTGTTTTGGAATCTCTCCTGCTGTGTCGCTTGCGTCCCTGGAACATCTTCTCCTGCTACATAATTTGGGCATATTGCCTTTCCTTCGTCTTCAAGTATCATATTATGCATTATGATACAAGCATACATCACCATTCTAATCCTTTCTTTTTCCCACATACAACAAGGATTTCTTACAAAATGCCATCGTGCTTGAAGACAGGCAAAACACCTCTCAACGTCCTTTCTTGCAGACTCATGAACTCTTTTAAAATATTGCCTTTTTTCATCTTGAGTCTGACTAAACGTTTTGACAAGCATTGAATACTCCGGATATATACCATCCGCCAAGTAGTATCCATGCTCGTAGTAATTATTATTTGCATAAAACCCACATTTCGGTATTGTTCCGCCAATGTAAGACTCTAGCAATGGCGAATGCTGGAAAGTATTTATGTCATTCATACACCCGGCTAGACCAAAGAAGGCTGACCAAATCCACATGTCTTGTGAGGCAACTGCTTGTAAAACCAACGTTGGTCCCTTTTGGTCACCGCGTGTATGTTGACCTCGCCATGCGGTTGGACAAGCATACCATCGCCACTGACGACAATCTATACTACCAATCATACCGGGTAATCCATGTTTTTGAACATGCGCTTCATATAGTTGTTGAAGGTCGCTCCATGTCGGGTTTCTCAAGTATCTTTTTCCATATAATTGGCATATACCTAAAAAAATCAAATGTAAATATAAAAAATATGTACGTACTATATGTATATATAAAAAAATCAAATGTATATTTGTAAATACCGTAGCAGAAATACTCCAAAGTATCGCGTGTGGTTTTCTCCGCCATCTTCAAGTACTCATCATTGATATCGTACGTGTTCCCGTAGGCGAGCACACGTATTGCGGAAGTCACCTTTTGAATTGCGGTGAATCCTAAACACCCTCTAGCGTCGGGTTTTTGCTTAAAGTAGTCATAGTTGTTCTCTAAGTCTCCGGTGATGCGCAAAAATAAGTTTTTACGCATCCGAAATCTTCGTCTAAACAAATCAGGGGGGTAAACCGGATCGGCATTGAAGTAGTCATTCATCAAACGCTCATTGGCGGCTACACGGTCTCGCTCTATATATTGCCTAGACAATATCGGCCGTGGGACGGAAGTACCTATAGCTTCCGCCGCGCTACACGCTAGTTGAACCGCACTCGTAACGGCCGCCTCCTCTTCCGCGTCGTCTTCTTTAAAAAACCGATTATATAGATCCATAAACGAATCATCGGAGTTAGGAGGGGACGACATTTTAATGATTTTTTGTGTGTTGAATTTTTTTGAGAGTAAAAGTATGTGTGTATTGTATGTGTGTATTGTATAAATATAGAATGGATATATATATATATATATAGACTAGAATAAATTTTTTTTTTAATTACCTTTTGAACGGCTATATGACCGTTGCAAACGGTCAACTTTAAATAATTAATACCAAAACGCTCGTTACCTTCAAAACGTTTTACCCCATAACGCCACCATAGCGCCTGGGGGGGCGGTGTTCCCGGCACTATGGTGGCCCAAAACGCCTCATAACGAGGCCACTACAGGTGCTCTAATACAACTTTACATCTGGGCGTTGTGTCCATGATTTGTAAACAAATGTCTTCAAATATAAAAACAACATGACATACCTCTAAATTTTGAAAAAAAAATAAAAAATCCGCACACTAAAAAAATATAATAGAAGTAAAAAGTGGAGAAGACTATAAATGTAAATCTCTGTCTGCTATCATTTATAATACTCTATTTAGCAACTCTTTTGTGCATTGTGTTGTTGTACTGCAAGCTTAGCGAGTTTTTCAAAAAACTTTTGATTTTACAGACCCATTCTCTCTCTCCTTCTACAGCAAATTCATTATGCTCTTACCCACGTGTCATCTCCTCTTTCTCACACACATACTTTTCTCACACACCCACATACCGTACACACACACTTTTTTTTTCTTTCATCTCAAAGAGGAGATAGAGAGAGAAAGCAAAAGAGAACGAGAGAGTTAGATAGAGAGAGAAACTGATGAGAGGCCGGCCTCCGGTCGTTCGTCGATGGAAGGTGGTGGAAGAAGTTGGTCTAGGCGGTGCTTAATTGAAGAAGGGTGGCGCAAGTGGTTCCTAAATTACACCTTAAATACCTGCATGTTTTTTAATCTTTCAAGAACTGTCCAGCGGTTTGGTGGGTGAGATGGTGATGACAATGGTAGATTGGTAGGTGGATGTTTACCTTCTTTCAGTCTTTCTATTTTATTGTTTTTTATTATTTTGTGAAGCTTTAAACATCCCTTTAAAATGGACTTTCTATAACATGGACTTTTTAAAATAAAATTATAATAATAGTGATGTACCTAAAAGTAAAAACGTAAATGCTTAATAAAAGGAATTTAAAGTATATTTTTTAAACGTAAAGGATATTAAACTTAGAAATTTTTATGAATATTAACTTTAGTTCTTAAAGATTAATTTTCCAAGAATAATCTAAAATACGTCAATACGAAGCTTACATGAAATGCACCGTAAAATATGTATTTAATCATGTCTATGCATCATAATACCTTTTTTATTGCTCGACATGATATCATTTTCACACATCCTTTTTTAGAGGGAAAAAACTGTTAAATCTTAGACATTTTTTAATACAAATTATACTTTTTGCATGTAATACATATAGTGGGAATTTGATTTGTTTTAAAAAATTACAAGTATGAGACAAATATGAGTGAATGGTATGAGGTGATACTTGACTTAATTATTCGTAACACACATACCAGTTTGTTTTAACTACCGTAAACTTTTCATTTGATTTTGTTTTCCCTTTGCAGTAGATTATAAAGTATTATACTAATTTACCGACCTTTTTAAAGTATTTTGATGGACAAAATTACACGGATGGTGCCTGTGGTTTTCATGTTATAACGCCTTAAGGTACTAAGTAACTTTTTTAACTTCTTTAGGGCCCATGGTTTAGTTTTTGTAACGAAAATGGGTATTAAGGTTTGTTTTTGTAATAATGTTGGGTACTAATACTAACTATCGTTAAATTTTCTGTTAACTTTAGTTAAAGTGATTAAAATGCCTTTTTATAAACTAGAGGGGCCATTATGTATTAAACTTCATTTACAAAACCTTTAGTACCCAAACATGAAGCTTTAGATAAACCACAGGGACTAACCATGTAATTAACTCATTATTTTATTAAATGTATTTATTTTTAAGATTTATAATTAAATAAGGAATATTTAATTAAAACATTGTTTTATTAAATATATTTATCCCATTATTTATAAAAATAAATCCAAGTTATTAGATTAATAGATGTAACCATAAAGAAAACATTTAACTTAATGTTGGATGGACTTGTGTTATGGTTACAACTATTAATCTAATAACTTGGATTTAACTTATAAAAAATGTTTTCTTTATGCGATTGAATTAAGTGTTATTTTTGGCCAAAAAGATGCAAACCCAATTCAAGAAAATTAAAAAAGATAAAAACAAATAGAAGTTGAATTTTTATAAATAAAAAAAGAAATATTTTTTTTCTTCTTCAAGAACTGGTGGGCTTGGTAGGTTTGGACCTACAAGGTAAAAATCATTTTTGAATTTCATTAAAATTCATAAGTAAATTAATAACATTTAGAACATTTTATCTATCTTAGAAGTGTATTTATTTTTATAAATAATGGGATAAATATATTTAATAAAACAATATGTTTTAATTAAACATTCCTTATTTAATTATAAATCTTAAAAATAAATACAATTAATAAAATAATGAGTTAATTACATGGTTAGTCCATGTGGTTTCTCTAAAGTTTCATGTTTGGGTACTAAGGGTTTTGTAAATGAAGTTTATTACATAATGGCCCCTCTAGTTTATAAAAAGGTATTTTTATCACTTTAACTAAAGTTAACAGAAAATTTAACGATAGTTAGTATTAGTACCCAACATTGTTACAAAAACAAACCTTAATACCCATTTTCGTTACAAAAACTAAACCATGGGCCCTAAAGAAGTTAAAAAAGTTGTTTAGTGCCTTAAGGCGTTATTACATGAAAACCACAGGCACTTATCCGTGTAATTTTGTCTATTTTGATGTGTAAATTTAAGTTACCGTACGTTTCGATGTATATTAAGTTCAAAAACAAGTCTGATCGATTGTAGTATATACTTTATGGCATTGAGACGCCGCCGCCGCAACGCGCGGCGGGTCAAATAACTAGTTGATATATAAATAATAAATAATTAAATATATAAATGTTATTAAAATACTTATAAAAAATAGCATATACATTTGAGACACCCAAAGATATAAGTTGTTATATTTTTCTTATACGGATATATATCTTTTTTCACGTCTCTCTCATTGACTATGCTTTGATGTATACATTATGAAAACTATAAATTACTATGAATGAAAATTAACGGCATCATGGGTATTAAATAAACATTTTTTTTTTTGGAAAAAAGCTAAAACTTAAATAGGTGTGGTTCGTCACAACTTATTTATTCTATATTGGAACATAAATCAAGTTGTGAAAACCAACCTAATGAATTTAGTGTTATGACGTCTTTGAGCAATCTATCACAAGTTATGCCTCGATATACTTCGTCATCGTTAGGGGTGTGCCAACAACCCTATTAGAGTGCAGTACCATCTAAAGACATTTTCAAAAAACATGCATCAACTGTTAGGTCCTTCACGACATTTGGACTAGTTGTATTAATGTGCTTGATAAGGTTTTCGATTTCCAAGTTGCGAGGGTTCATTTCTTATGGTAGACAAATAGGAGTAGTTTAAGAGTCTAATTAGAGCGAGTGTGATTTGTCGTTCTAAAAAAATGTCACATTGAATAGCCCATGTCAAGTCGGTCCATTAAAGTTGGTTTTCCTATTATAAAATGGTATCTCACACACTCTCTAATTCTACTGGTAATAAATACACCTAATGAAGCTAGCCCAATATGAAAGTATCCTCTACACTCTTCTTCTACCTAGCCTAGGTCATCATCGATTTTGAATAGTTTGTTTGCTCCTACAATGTTGTTATTTAAAAATATGGTTTAGGCAAGCTTAAGGGACTAAATGAGTTCGTCAAATAGGTAAGATTTAGGGGCTGTTTGGTAGCCTCTTAATCAACCTCTTAACCATTCAGGTCTGAATCATTCAGCATTCAGACTGTTTGTTTCAGCATCTGAATGGAATGATTAAGTGCTGAACCATTAAGCTAATAAGGAATGCTGAATGATTCAGCTCTTAACCATTCAGACCATCTTAATAATTCAACACTTAATCAACCAAACAGCCCCTTAGGCTGCTTTGCTTATTACAAGTAATATTCTGTTGAGAGGCGTACAAAATCATTTATTTTTATCATTTGATTTGATTCCAACCAGAACCATTTATTTCATCATAGAGCTAAGCTAGTTTTACTCCAAATCAATTCGGGTTTTAAACCGGTTTAGGACGAAAAATGTTCAAACCTATCAAATTGATTGGGGTTGGGTTACAAACGGGTTTGGGGAAAAAAATGGTTTTAACGTACCAGTTAGTTTTTAACCGATTCGGGTTATAATTGTTTTTAAACCGATTCGGGTTATAATTGTTTTTAAACCGATTCGGGTTATAAACCGGTTTCAAATAACGGACTACGAACTGGTGCCAAACCTACGGGTCGGGTCCAAACCGTTTCTTTGGGTAGATCGAGTTTGGTTAGGAACCAGTTTGGTGGCCCGATTTTCTAGATAGAACCCATTTGACTTGTCCCAGTTTGCTATTAGGCTAATTTCTTTTTGAAAATTTGACCCATTTCAACCATTTTAGGGCCCAAATATATTTAGGAGGCAATTTTCATTTCAAATAAACATCCCAAAGGATCTCGATTATATTTGCGTCCATGAATTTGAAAGTTGTACGAATTGATTTCATAATTCTATTGGGTTATCAAACTTTTCGTCTTACCAGCTCACGGTTGAACCACTTAAAAATAAATATCTAGCTAATTCAACATGAAAGTAAACCAAATATGGTACATATCAATGGATTGTGATCAAATACACGGTAAAAGAAAAATAAAAAGTTATAGGAAGAGTATCAAATAGACTCTGATTGAATTCATTCAAACGGTATTGAAACCGTCTCATCGAACCCTACGATCTTAGATTTTAGGTTTTCGCTTTTTTGGATTTTAAGCTTGTAGGTTTTAGAATTTACGTTATATCATTGTGTCTTTTATGTATCATTGTGTATTTTTCTTATTTCCAATGTTTTGTCATTTTTGCGATTCATTGTGTCGTATTTTGTGATCTATTGTGTTTTTGTATCTTTCTCATCATTCTCATTTTTGTTACACTTAACCCACATATTAATACATGAAAACTTGAAGAAAAAAAACAATAATTAAATTTTGAAAATCCTATCTAACCATCAATCTTTGCTAGATGTCTTAGTTTTTTATATACATTCTTTCGTTGTACAAAAGAAGAAGAAAGTGACAACTAAACCAGACAATGGACAGAAAAATATAATGCAATTACCAAACACCTCTTACATCTATTTAGAGGGTGTTTGGGATTGCTTTTTAAAAAATGATTATGTGTTTTGCTACAGTAGGGGTGGAGTTGCTTTTATATTATTGCATTTTGGTACTTAAAAATCCCTTTCAAAACTCAACCCAAAACACTAAAAACTGATTATTTGCGTTTTTAAAACGCAATAATCTAAAAATCTATTTCAAAACTCAACCTCAAACACCCTTTTAAAAAAAGTTGGTTGTTTAGATTACACGGTGTGGTCAGGGGTGAAGGGGCCATGAAATGACATGTGGTAGTCACGTCAACTCCCCTTCAACCCCCAAAAAACATCGGGTGGTCGTGGCGTGAATTATTTTTTTTAATCAACCAACGAATAAGAAATCATCCATAATCCAAAAATCAATCATAACCATCCACTTCACCATCACTTTTTGCCTCACGCTCATTAAAATCTCAACCCAACATGTCCCACCTCACATACGGGATGGTGTTGATTGCATGAAAGAGCTTCACATCCCTTCCATGCCTTCACACCATGTATCCTTAAAGCTAGTGAGAGGATTGTGTGTAATGTTTATTGAGTGTTGGTTTATAATTTTGATATGAGGTAATTCCCTTGTTTTTTGTTTTATCTGGGTTTCTAGTGTGTGAATAAATCTCACAACTCCTGAAACAACAATTCAACTTTCACACAACATCAAATAACTCCCTTAGATCATTTTTGGCTCTCATTTTTTATGATCTCATTACTTGTAACTTTTTCAAAAAGTTAATAAGTTGAAACAATGTGTTTTGCAAACCAAAAACCCTTATTATTTTAACATCTCATTTGGCATTTGATAAATTGTTTCGAAAAAGTAAGGATTTATTACCTATCAAAACTCTTATGACTTATTGATTAATATTTACACAACATGCACTCCTTTACCTAATAAGCTAATGGGCTGTTTGGTGATCCTCTTAATGAGACTCTGAACCATTCAACGCAGAATGATGCAACATTCAGTGCGTTTGCTTCAGCTTCTGAATGAAATAGTTAAGGCTAAACCAATAAGATTTGGAATGTTGCTGAACCATTAAGCACTCAACCATTAAGCACTCAACCATTAACCCACTGAACTAGGCTGGACCTTAATAAGACCCTCCTACCAATGTGAGACAATAAAATTAACCATTAAGAGGTCAAACTTAATGATTTAGCACTTAACAATTCAGAACTCTTAATGATTTAGCACTTAATCAAACAAACAGCCCCTAAGCCAAACACTTTTCACAAAATAAGTTATTGACTTATTGACTTTCATCACTACACAAGCTAATCCAAACATTTTTTTAAAAACAAGTGATAAATCAATAATCCTTTAAGTTTATAAGTTTTTTTTTCAATCAACTCTTTTTCCATTCCTGCGAAAATTACATTAAAATAGCGGGGAAAAAGCTGCGCCGCCACCTTCATCCAAACATTGCCCTTACATCACATCCTTGAACAAAATCAAAACAAAAACCCTAGCAAAGCAAACAGCCACTCCCTACCACTACCAGACCACACTCCGATCACAACCAACAATGGCATCAATGTCTCTCTTAACCCGTAAACTCCGTCCTCTTTCCAAAACCCTAACAAACCCTAAATCCATCACCACCTTCTCCTTCCTTTCCCAACAGCCCCAATTAGCCTCCGATCAACCACCACCACCAACCACCACCACCACCACCCCACTACCACCTAACCCCGCCACCGGCAGCCCTCTCTACAACCAAAACTGGCGTAACCCTAACCCTAACCCTAACCTATCATCAACCTCTCTTTCTCTAATCCCGTTAGGGTTTTCACACCCTACGTCTGAAATAGAGGCGTTGTCGAGAACACTTGATGGTGACGCAATCATGAACGTGTTTGCCGACTGGATGACGTCACAACGGTGGGGGGATATGAAACAGTTGTTTGAGTTTTGGATTAGGTCGTTGGATAAGGAAGGGAAGCCGAATAAGCCTGATGTTAGTTTGTATAATCATTACTTGAGGGCTAATCTTATGATGGGTGCCTCTGCTGCTGAGCTGTTGGATCTTGTTGCTCAGATGGAGGATTATAGGATTGAAGCTAATACCGCTTCGTTTAATTTGGTGCTTAAGGCGTTGTATGAGGCGAGGGAGAGTGAAGCTGCTGTTAAGTTGATTGATCGGTTAGTATTCGGATGTTTATGTTTGTTTACGCTGTGAATGTCTGTTTATGTGAAGCTTTATTTTTAATGTTAATTGTTTTTTTTATCTTATGTGAATAGAGTTTATTTATGATTGTGTAACTGTTGATGGGATCGAACACACATGAAAGCAGTAAATGAATACGGATAGTTATAATGGTTCGGTCGGCTGATCTATGTCCCTTGTGCTACAACTAGGGTTGATTTATTATTAGGTGCTTAAGGAGTTACAAGTAACAAGTGCATCAATCTGTGTTTATAGACTAGTTCTAGGGTTAGGAAACTAAAACCCCAAGTTAGGCACAAGTCCACATAGAGATAATTAGGGCTGGCTAAATTAAAACCTAATTTACTGCCAATTAAAAGACGCCTGAGCCGACTGTCTTCCCTTGATCGGGTATTCACACCAAGTCGCCGAACAATCTTTCACTTGGAGGCTCAAACAATGCTCCGTAGAATCTTCCTTTACCAACTAGTTGCAACAACCTTCTCATTAGTTCTCTAGAAGGCAGGTTGAAGCTCCCATTGAGTTTCAACTCATTAGTCACAGCCTGTGACTCGTTCGCTGCCCCCGCGGGTTTCCACTTAAACAAATTTTTGGATCCTGAGAACTTTGGTTTTTAAAAAGCGTGCCTGAGCGGAAGGCATATCGCCTTTTTGCTAATCGCCTAGAGGAATTCCAAGAAGTGCCAAAAAGGCACACTTTTTGGTGATTTTTCTGGGCTTTTTTGGTTTGAGGCGCGCGCCTCTTGGACTTGAGGGGTTTTTATGCTTCAAACAGTTGTACCTTAGGTTTTTTGGCGTGTACATGTAGGTAAAATTATATAAAAACCTTATAAAGTCATATCAAAACTAATTTATAGCTGTATTTTGGGTTGGGAAAGCTAAAGACCTATGGGATATATATAAAAAATTACGTAAACGTCTCGCGCCTCGGGTATGAACTTTTGCGCCTCAGTTTTAGGACCAGTCGCTTTTGTGCGCTTTGCGCTTTGCGCTTTTTAAAACCAAGCTGAGGACACATACTCTTCAATAATAGCAACTAGCAAGAGATTCTAGCAAGATATTCTCTGGAGGGGCTTTTCCACAATTCCACCTAGAATGTTGGTCTTTTTAACCCATTGTCGCCCTGGAATTGCAACTAAAATTCCTCTTCAGACCTGGAATAACCATGACATCTCTTAGACTCCACGAATCGACTGAAGTCTTTACTCTTTAGATAAATGTCACCCATGCCCGTAACGTCAAGTACCTCATCATTTGCCAATTTTACCTTTCCAAAGTCAACCTTTTTTCAGATTATGTAGTGCTTCACCGCTGTGGCGTGGCGTGAAATGAAGCACCAAAGTCCATGGCTCAGGAATCTACACCGCTATCCACGCTATAGATTAATACATCATCATCTACTTCACAGTCTTGTACAGAGTTGATTTATTTCTTCTATTTCGAACACTGATTATGAAAGTGTCCTACTTCATTGCAATTCCACCATATCACATTCTTCTGAGCCCCAAGGGTGGGGTTGGCCTCCCTCCCCTGATCGGGCCTTCACAGCCCACACCAAATCGACAAATCGCCCAACAACTATGTTCCAGGTTTTGAAAATAAACATGGTTTAAGAAACGGTTGAGGCGTTCGCCCTCGAGGCACGCTTCAAGGCGATTCAGGTAGAAAACGAGTCTGGGGTGGCACCTTTATTTTGTACCTGCGCCAAGGGTTGAGGCAGTACAAAAACTGTGCCTTAGTCTCCCCTCAGGTGTTTTTGATGTTTTATACTTTTTTGTGTCAATTTTAAGCATTCCATGTCTTTTTAATGTGTGTTTTTTATGTTTTTGATGAATCTGATAATATTTATATTTATCTTTTAATTCTGCCTCAGGCTGCCTCGAGGCGTACGCCTTGTGAGGGCGTGAGGCGAAAGGAAAACGCCTCGAGGCACATATCCGTACCTTTGAAATAAATAAACTAGTACATTAAAAGGTACATGTAAGGTAAATACAAAAAGAACAGATATTAGATAGAATTATTAGTTAGAGTTTATTGTAACTATTATTATGGTAACCAGGAGGTATGATTTGATTATGTCTCTTTGTAATTATTGTCATTTCTTTATTATGTATAGTTGATTAATGATCCATAATAAGTTAGCGCGGTTTTCATTATTATGTAGATCAGTAGATGAAATGATGGTTACATTAGTATACAAATTTGGCTACTAGGATTAGAAGCATACAACTAATAGAGGCTGGAATGCTATTTTCATATTTTGAAATTTTGCTCCTTGTGTTGACGTGGCATTATTGGATAAAGAAAATATTTATGTTCACGTGTTGAGGAAATAAGTACAAGTTTACAAAAAAGGCAGAATAGTATTGTGAATACGAAGAGATTTTAATGTTTATACTGTAGAAGGATAAGTAAGAGTTACAACTTACAAAGTAGGACTGGAAAACAAATTGAGAATGGTGTACTATCTGGAAACATTGTTTTAGCTTCTTGTGTTGAAGTAGCATCAGGTATCGATCACTGAACGTTGCATCGTTATTTTTCTTATGGATTTTGTTTCCCCTTATTATGAGTCACTTCCTATTAAAAGTTGTCATGCCACCTAATTTATTATGAACCTACATTTTTGTAAAAATATGAAGATTCCCTCTAAATTGTAAAAAATAACAAAAAATACCCCATTTGTGATTTGGCTGTGTATTAAATTGATTTATGTTTCATGTATTAGGATGATCCTAACAGGAAAAGAATCTAAGGGTGCTTTGCCTGATGATGAATCTTATCACCTTGTTGTTCGGTTGCTGCTAAGTCAAAGACAAATTGATGATGCATTAAAGTACATTGATTTAACCTTAAAATCTGGTTATATGTTGTCAGTTCAAGCTTTCACAGATTGTGTGAGGAGCTGTGTTGATACAGGAAGGCTGGATACATTAGTATCAATAATAGAGAGATGTAAGGTATGATTATTTTTTTCCGAGCGTCATAAATACATTTCATCGAGGTGGCGAACCATGGCCATTTGCTTATGAACAGGTTGATCAGATTGCAATCTCAAATGGGTCAAATGGGTAGAACTTAAAACTATAGCTGAAAAGCAAACATGCCAAATGGGTTAGAGGGCCGGATGTCACCCAAATCATTGTATTGAAAAAGTTAAGATTGCTACTGAACTAGTGTAATTTCTGTAATGTTATTTGACACTATTAGCTTAATATTTTTCAAGAGATAATGTATAGCCCCCCTCCCCCACACACTGTTCGGGTTTTATCGTAAAGACCACCCAACTAGGGAAACTACTTTATAGGCATCCAAGTGTGTTGCAGTTTCATTTATATCAAATCCAGCAAAAAACATATTTGATGATGATTATAACGTCAATTTTGGTTTTTGAAAAACAAAATTTCCCTTGGTTAACTATTTTTTCATGTAAACTAAAAATTATCGAGCGGTCAAAACTGAAATAAATCTTCGCTATTTGACATGTTTTTGTTCAGATTTGATGATGATACATCATACATACTTCAGTGGCCTGTAAAGTGGTTTCAAATAGTGTCAACCATTTTTGAGCCACTCTGAAAAGTTAATTGGTTTAATCTGAACCCATTTGGACCCTTTACCCTATTTGCTACTTTGATTTTTTAAGCCATTTTGATCATTGATCCACACGGAAAAAAGTCCCTTTTAAACCCAAACCTGTTCGACTCTTCACCCGATCTATTAAACCTCCCATCCCATTTGCAACATCTATTGTAGACTTAAGATATATTTCTGACTGATTTAGCAACTTTTTTTTTTTTTTTTTGGCATGTACTCCCAGAAAATGGATCAAAACAAAGCCTTATGTCCACCCTGGAACTTATGCAATTACATCATGGATGTTGCAATCAACACAGATAATAGTGAGCTGGCATATTATGGGCTCGAATTTATGGCAAAATGGATTGCTCGTGGAGAAATTGCAAGGCCACCTGTGTTGCTTTCTGTAGATGAAGGATTAGCAGTAAATGCATTAACAACTGCTGGTAGAAATTATAACTCTAAGCTTTTAGATGGCACATGGGCAATCCTTAAACGATCTTTACGCCAAAAAAAGGTCCCGAGCCCAGAATCTTATCTTGCAAAAATATTTGCATATTCTTCATTCGGTAACTTGCAGAAAGCTTTCAGTACTTTGCATGAATTTGAAATATCTTACAAAGATTCTCCTAAAGCAACTGAAGAAGAGATGTTCTCTCCATTTACATCTTTATATCCATTGGTTGTAGCATGCTCCAAGAATGGATTTGCAAGTTTGGATAATGTAAGCCTCTCAGTTTTTATTATTATTATTATTATTTTATATATATCTTCTAATTCTTTGCTGACTTGATATTCTTATCTTATTTAGGTTTATTATCAATTGGAAAATTTGAGCCGTGCAGATCCTCCATACAAATCTGTTGCTGCATTAAATTGTGTTATTTTAGGGTGTGCAAATATATGGGATGTTGATCGAGCTTATCAAACTTTTAGTGCCATGGAATCAGCTTTTGGACTGACTCCCGATATCCATTCATATAATGCTCTTTTGTGTGCTTTTGGGAAACTGCAGAAGGTTAAAATTTGGTGCTATTTCATGCAAATATGTCAATTGGAGTGTCAATGTGTCATACAAGAATGTTATGGCTTATGGGTCATTATGCATGTAAATGATGTCTCCTTTTTTTTTTTTTTTTTTTTTTTTTTTGCAGAGAGATGAAGCAGTTAAAGTGTTTGAGCATTTGGTAAGTTTGGGCGTGAAGCCTAATGCAAAATCATATGCACTTCTAATTGATGCTCACCTCATCAAGCGAGATCTCCAAGCTGCACTCTCCACAATTAACGACATGGTAATGAATATATTTTTTTTTTACAAATTTATGCTATGATTAACTGATAATATACAATCGAAGTGGTAAGATGGGTGCAAAGTCAAAACAGGTTCTGGTTGAAACATTTCCTTTTCTACCACGGGTTAAAATGAGTGGTCGGTTTGTCATCTTAACAATTTTTTTTTGTCTATTTCTAACAAAAAGTTATTGAAGTATGGATTCATTAATTATGAGCATAACAAATTAACAATATCATTACAATGATAAGTCCATATCTTTGAATGGAACGATTTAGGAGGTTGTATAAATTAAAAGTCAACTTGAACCAAGTTTCAACTCATCTAACCTTTCTTGATTTTTTACTTGTTTGAGATAAAACACAACCCAATTTTAACCATTCCTGAGTAAATGGGCTTGAATATTATATGCGAATCAAATTATGATACAATGCTACCATGCTCTGCAAGCAGGTAGTTGCAGGATTTGAACCAACAAAGGAGATTCTGAAAAAAGTTCGTAGACGTTGTGTGAGAGAGATGGATTATGAAAGTGATGATAAAGTGGACTCTTTTGCAAAAGAGTTTAAAATCCGCATGGGTACTGAAAATCGGCGAGATACATTATTTAACCTTCAATTTAGTACCGAATATGCATAAGAGGCGGTAGTTGTGCACAAGAGAGCCCCTAATGCATCTATCCTTTTTAAATGTAAGGTGTCCTAATTTCATATACATCAATATACTCACATGTATAGTATTCATTCTTGATTTTTTTTAGGTGGGGGGGGGGGGGTTGGATTTGTAACACTTGTACCATTTCCATCACTCTTTTCTAAAGGGAATAAGGTGGTGTTTGGATTTGTATTCTTGAACTGATTATTTGATGAATTGTAATATTTTGTAGAATTACTTAAATCAGACTATGTGATTGTAATAGGCTTGTGAAAATGTGTTGCAGGTATCCTCTGATGGCATTTTGGCTGGACAGCACTTGCCAAGTATATTTTTGCGGTTGGGCCAGCTGGCAAGATCTTCAAACCAGTGTAAGTTACTTGGTTCAATGCTCAGTTTGGTAGTAATAATTAATGAGGATTATAGGTTCTTTTCTTTTGTTCTCTTGTATTTCTTTGTGCTTTTTTAAGTGGCACGACATGTTCGATTTTGTTTGGCAAATCAATCGTAGGAAATTGCAAATCTTAATTATCAGGATCCAGAAAGATGTTTTCTAATGTCGTTGCTATTAATCATCGATGTTGCTTGTGGCATACTATACAAGAATTTGTTGATTTATAATATGAAAGGAGTCTTACAATTATCACGGTTCTAGCCTTCACTTGACTCTGACCTCAAAGTTAAGCTTCGCTGAAGCAATTATCCTTAATGTTCACGAGTTTTGTTTCCCTCAAAGTTGTGCTCGAGTAAGTGATTCTATACTTAAAATGAGACTTATGCCAAAATGTTCACGATTTCACGCACGACAGTCTCACATGCGTAGTGAAGTGTTTTTAACCAATTTGTCTCTTACTACATGTCAATACGTGCCGGCGTAGATATGTTTTTCTCTGTATATAATTCTTTTATGGATGGTATGAACTGTGAAATGAATTGTGGGTGTTTTGTCATAAACCTAGAAGCCAAGTACAAGATCATACTTCTGAATCATATTTGTGTTAGGTAGAGTTAATAAGCTAAATCTATTCTCTTATGGATCTCTTGAGATTACGGAATATAAGCGAATAGATAACATAAAAAGTTATTGGAAGACGTCCAAGGAACATCATTCTTACAGGTGAGGAATAGATCAAAGTTGCATAGTTTAAGTTGGAATATGTGGTGTAAATTTGATTTTCATGACGTAAGGGGGCACAAAGTCGTCCTGATTTGTCAAAGCATTCCCATTTCACTGAATTTGGAGGAACGGTGGAGCATCCTGTTCCTGCTCCACGGATGTAATTCCTCGAGTCCTTTTTCCGGTTGCACCCTTTTCTTCTTGCATCTCAACCCAATTGCCAACACTTCACCAATGTCATTACAAAACCACCTCCACATAATCTCCGTTTTCCTCATTTCGTCGGTTGACTCTGTGCCCCTAATAGTGTAAGATGAGTATCTCTCTGTATATTTCTAGCTCCTTGCGAGAAGTTCATTTTTGGTTATTATATAAAATCCTTTGCCATTAAAATAGAGACTACTAAAAAGTATGATCTTTATTTATAGGGTGTTCTATACGCCGGAGATATCCTCTGCAATATGCATGTTCACCCCTCTGCAATGTGCGTTTAGATTATGGTCGCTCCAATTCAATGAACGTAGAGCCATGTGTTTTGCGAGTTGACAGTCATATAGCCATGTTACCCGACAAAATGAGGAAATCGGGGATGTGTAAACACACCAACATAAAGTACCAAAATGCATCATTAACATTGTTAAATGTTACAAGTTGTTTGATAGCAGAGAATCCGTAATAAGAAACCCAAAAAAACACACTCAAAAACGTGTTTATTCGTCTGACAAATCAGAAAAACACTCATTCGATAACACAAAAACCTGCCTCTTAAGAAAACCCAAAAAATGCTAAAAAGATTTACCACATCATAACCACCTTATTAGCTTAAACATCTTTCCATATATTATTTGATTTTGGGTGTTCTTGGGAAATAATTGAAACGCCACCACGCAAACCAACCCTTAAAAATGGCTTTTCACAATATTGAAAGACGAATGACATGTCAAAAAGGCCAACAAAACCATTCCCTGGAAACAACTATTGGGGATGGTGTTATATCATTTCTAAACATGGCCGATTAATTTGCCGTCGCAGTTGAGTTCAATGACAAACAAGTGTTGCACAAAAAGTTATCAGCTTTATCATACTAACCCGCTTTAACTAAACTAAACTAAACTAACCTAAACGATGGTAAATAATTAAACATCTCACTTCAAATCATTTTTTTTATTATACGTCTCGTGTTATCAATTATATAACCTCATTTGATTCGCATAACCCAGAAAAAAAATGAGAATGAAGGTTAATATGCAAGAAAAAAGAGTCTAAAAGACTTCACAACCAGCCGCCAATGACCCTGTGGTCTAGTGGTGGAAAGGACTTGGTTTCTCCTTGGAGAGCCAGGTTCGATTCCCACTTGCTGCAGGTGAGGTGGGAGGTTTTCAGGCTTAGCATGTTTCCTACCCTGGAGTGCCCGGTTCGAATCCCACGTCGGCTGGACTATGCTCATGTATAGCCCTGAGCGAGATGCCGTTCAAAAAAAAAAAAAAAAAAAAAAAAACTGAAAACACAGCCACACATGCAAAATAAAGCCCAAAAGGACCAAATCTATGGACCAGACAACAAATTTCCATTGTTGTAATTTGCAAACAACATTAAATGGGCTAAAGCTCTTATGATTGAGGAGTAGTACATCATTCAACAAAATAAAACTCAAACAATATCCAAAAACCAGGCAGAAAATCTTTTATAAAATTGTCAAGATTTTTTAGTAGTAGTTTGGGTTGATTGATTGATTCATTCTTTTCTTAAAAGATACCAATCTTTTAAAAACAAGAATGCTTGTGACAAAAGCTGGAACACTGCCGGGCTACTTCGTTGCCTACAACCCGCTCTCGCCTACTGCTGCTTCACCTGAAAAACAATTAGTTTTCTAGTTTAATAAGTAATGTTTTCGTAATTGGACTGGTCTTTAAACGGTCGCCTTACCAGTTCATAAATAATTTGAAAAGTAAATATATAAAACAAAATATGGAATGAACAATTTATCTTTAGATGTGAGTTTGCAACATTAATAAAATATGAAGTTTGCCTAACTAGTAACCAGCAGGTTCAAATACACTAAACTGGACTGCAGGGGCGGATCTAGCACACAACCAGGGGGTGCGGATGTTGCGGCTCAACTTCGCGCGCGTAGTGGAAAATTAGTGGAAAATTTGGTTTTTTTTTACGAAATTTGAAAAACGTTGCTACTAAAATGAAAAAAATGAAAAACGTTACTACTGAAAAATGTATCTAGATCCGCCACTGCTGGACTGGTTATGTATCCGTTCCCAACCCGGTCCTTAACACATTGATCATTAGTTGTTTGGTCTAACCCGTGCATAAAATAAAATGTAGTGCTAACCTCTGGTTCAGCTGGTTTGGATTCTTCACCCTTGGACTGGTTTTCGTCACCTAAAGAGAGAATTCAAGATGGGGCGGTCAGCTAACGCGTTTGGGTCAAGAGTTAAATGGGTCACTACTGGTACTGGTCAAAACACTTTAATTTCGTTTTTTTTTAAATAAACGTTAGGGGTGTAAACGAGCCGAGCCGGGCCCGAGCCTGACTGGGCTCGAGCTCGGCTCGTCATGCTTTTATGAAGCTCGAGCTGAGCCTAATACTTTGAGCTCGAACTCGGCTCAAAAGTAAAACCCAAGGGCTCGAGCTCGGCTCAACTCGGCTCGAAATAATTATAGAACAATTTAAAAGGAGCTAAAAACTCGGCTCGAGCTCGCTTTGATAGCTTAAATGAGCCAAAGCTCGGCTCGAGCTCGACTTGCCATTGTTAAACAGTAGATGTATTATATATAAAATAATAATAATATAAAATTTATTTGGGCTCGTTTAGGCTCCCTAAACGGTCTTTGTATGAAAAGCTCGAGCTCGATAACTAGATGAGTCATGTTTCAAGCTCGGGCTCGTTAAGGCTCAGCTCGTTCGAGCTTTTTACTGATCTGATCCCGAGTAGCTCTCGAGCTGGTGCGCATCATTTACACCCCTAAACGTTGTAAACGATTAATGTGCTGTCTTTGTAAACAATATGTGACAATGGTTTGCAGTACCTGCGTCCTCAGGCAAATCAGAGGTCCAAAGAGTGAGGTTATCTCTCAAGAGCTGCATGATTAATGTGCTGTCCTTGTAAGATTCTTCACTTAAGGAGTCCAGGTCAGCAATCGCCTCATCAAAGGCTTGTTTAGCTAAATGACAGGCCCTGCAATGGTCACTCAAATCAATTTAAAATCAACTTCTTGTACATTTTTCGATAAGAAGAATACGTTACATAAACATACCTCTCCGGGGAATTCATAATTTCATAGTAAAACACTGAGAAGTTGAGTGCCAAACCGAGACGAATAGGGTGTGTTGAAGGCAGTTCTGTGTTTGCAGCAGCAGCCGCCGCCTAAACTAACAACGAAAACGTTAAATAAAGAGTGTTTTTGAAACTGCTTATTTCTTAAAACAGAAAACTAAACTATAAATGACATAATCTTATTGTGTTCATTACTTCACTGTAAGCCTGGCAAAAATGGTAGGTTGGGTCGGGTAGCAGATCAAAACAGGTTATGAGCAAAACGAGTTTGGGTCAAAATAGGCCGTTAATCACCCTACTTTACCATAGGAGTAAAAGAGATGGGAAAAGAGTAAACCGTGCCTCGTAGCCCTTCAATGACTGTTCGGCAGCATCTTTCCTTTCTTGGTCTGTCTTGAATTCAGCAAGGTACCGATAGTAATCGCCTTTCCTGCATCCACATTAAACATGATAATAAAGAGTTAGAAATTAAACTTTTTTAAAAAAATAAACAGCCAGCATCAAAGTACAAGTCGACACACTGCAACGCTCTTAATTTGGATATCAGCATCATTCTTTCAAACACAAACCATTAAACCATACATATTCACACGCTATCAAGCGCATACTGACATACCCTCTAACCAGACACCCTTTTTCGAAGATGAAACCATAGTTGTTAAAAAGCCATCGCCTCTTGCGCTTGCGCCTAGGCTCATTTTTTAGGCGAGGCGATGCATTTGCGCTTTCAGTCGAGGAAATTGCGCTTTAATTCTCCAGGTGATGGTTTAGGCGCAGATTTCAGCTAGATTCCCGAATTCCGAAGAGTTTCCAACCAAATTCGTTAAATTATGGCTAGATTCCAGCCAGTTTTCTACTTTTATCCAAGGAAAACTACTTCTATACACTAATACATCAATATTTTAAACTTTTGATACTAACCAGATGAAAAATAGTATTATTTTAATATATTTTTACTTTATTTTCTTTGTTAGCTTTTTTTTAATCTCAGGCCCTCGCTTTTTTTTGCGCATCGCGCCTAGATCCCAAGCGAGGCCTATGCGCCTTTAGCGCGCCTAACGAAAGATGGATAACAAAGTTCAGTATGCTGATCAATAATTAAAAAAAAGTTACAGTAATAGGTTGATGGTTAAACATGACTCACATCTTGTGGTAAAAAACAGTAGCTTCCCCCGAGCCAGACGAGGGTATGAGATGCTTATCGATGATTTCAAGAATGTCGCTGCAAATTTTGGAAAGCTCATCTTCAACCTTTTTGCAATAGCCCTTAATTAGTGTCACATTGCTTTCATTTCCTTTTGATTCTTCCTTTTGTTCGATTGATGACATAATGCGCCATGATGCCCTCCTTGCGCCAATCACATTCTTGTATCCAACTGAAAGCAGGTTGCGCTCTTCGACAGTAAGTTCAACGTTTAGTTTTGCAACACTCTTCATACATTCAACCATCTCTGAAATCAACAAAATCCATAAATTAATGATATCCATAATAATATATAAATGCATACACATGCATTATTAGCAGTCCAAATTTGTTACATTGTTACTGTTGGAACATTTCATTGATAAATAAAAGGCAAATTGCATAAGGATAGTGATGACATGGGATAGATAATGACGAATTAGGATGAACAGATTAAGCAAATTAGAAAGATAAAACTTAATTAGAATAAAATTGATTGAGAACCAGAATAACCAGGACAACCGATCCGATCGGTTGATAAGACCAAGCCGATCGACAAACCAGAACGACCGATCTAAAAACAGGACAAGACTAATTGGAAATACTGATAGAGGATCAGACGATCCGATAGGATATACCGAACGAACAGACCATGGGACAAAGGACAAAGGACTGTTGGATAAACACAAAGTGACTATTAAACATCGGATAAAACAAAAGCGGCTATTATCTATCGGACACTAGCCACAATCAACTAAAATAATATTTCGACCATTCCTTGTCAGCGGCTATAGTGACATCCGTCACTGTTCACGCCGACCAAATCATTACGCGCAATTAATGCAAGCCTTTAGCCCTGGCTATAAATACTTGGTGGTTGGCCACATTTAAGAGGCATTAATTCCCATCGGAAGCTGCTCTGCATCCGATCCATTCTCCTAATTAACCTTTAAATCTCACTTCCGACTTCAACAGATAGCAGCCTAGCAGGTAGACGGGCAACAAGTTGCGTTGCCACCTTTTTCTGAAAAGAAAACCCTAATTGTATAACTGTAAGTATATATGTAGGTGTTGTGTCGATTGATGTGTTGGGATGTGATCGAAGTCGCTATATATGCGACCATATGTAAACATTCAAAGTTGGTTGATCCCGTTACAAATCAATCGGATCCTTGTTATTTCTTTTGTGTTCTTGATTGAATGTATTGATACAATGATAATCTAAATCAATAGTTACATCATGCATGCGCCCATACGTACATGCATGAAGCCCATATCATATCGCGTACCAAAAAACTTCACAAATGGTCAACAGAATGATCAAAACAACATTAATCCTAATCAATGAAACTACCAAAGATATACCTTCGTAACGCTCGGCTTGTTCGGCGAGCTTGGCCATGTAAACATGAGTTTCTCGTTCCTTGTCGTTGTTGGACATTTTGTTAAATTAACGACACTGTGAAATAATGATCAGGAGGAAATTAATAGTGTTAATTAGGCTAGCTAGAAGGAGCAAAAGGATGATGTGAGGTGTTATTAGGGTGCATAAGATTGAATCTCGACCGTCGGCTTGCAGGTTTCAAGAGAATAGAGCGCAATGCAATGCATATTTGTGTGGTTATTAATATTATTTCCATGACTCCAGATCCCATTCTCTCGGGACATTACTACTTTCTATTTATATACGCTTTGTATCTTATGATCATTTTATTATTTCACCCTATATAAATAATTATATTATATTACCCAAAGTATTTTATTTGTCACATACATCTTCTAGTGTAAATATAAGATTATGTGATAGCTATAAGAGTATATATTTAACTAATACTTCTCATCATCAAGGGTAGTATTTATATGTACAAGGGTTGACTATTTCGCTGGTCTTTGCCTCACTAAATGTGTATGATGCCAAACTTAATACATATAAAATTTTCGGAAATTTTCAATAAAAGTTATTGACATACGGGGTGGGGGTATTGATGTTGACGTCTCGTTGCATGCATGTTTTGTTATAGGAAAGTGAGTTTAGAGAAGAAAAAACTTGTGTGACAAAAATCTTTTTCTTGCGGTCTAAACCTTTTGTCTGCGGTCTAGAGAGTATAGCGTACTTGATAATGTCAGGTATCAATGAAATGAGATAAGAAATTTTATAAAAATGATGTGTTTTTTTACGGTTGGAAAATATGCCAAAATTTAGTTAGAACGGTTTTGGTACAGCTTTATTTCCTCTTTGATTATTCTATAAAAAAAAGTTTAATTTCTTTTATAAAAAACATACATTTTTATTGTTAAATTTTTTTTGTAAATTACTGTTAATTGAGAAGTTCATTTTGGTATAACATACTAACAATCAGTTAATCATCCTTCATAGTTCATACACTTGGATTGAATTATATATTAAGTTAAAAATGTTACTTGTTTAGACAAAGGTCTCGGTCAAACATATGGGGTGGTCATCACCCCATCACACTCATCACACTATCACACCTAATCATCTTGTGCCACCTCATTCTATCACATTTTATCACTAAACCCATGTGGTGATGTTCACAATTATCACTAAACCATCATACCCAATCACCTTGTGACACCTCATTCCATCACACTCATCACCATTTTTTATAAAAAAAAAACAAAGAAAATGTGGTTTTGGTAGGACCATAGGCTGCTTTTATAATAAAAACAATAGAGATGGACCACCAACTTTGGACTTTGGCTACTTTTATGGGACCACCAATTCTTTTTTACCCCGTGATATATGTCACGGTATTTACTCATCACGGCCGCGATAATCTGGGGGCGGTGTACGTGATGGTCACGGCCAGCCCATCACGGACCGCCCCGTCCGCCCTATTGTTGGAAAATATGTCAAAATTTAGTTAGAATGGTTTTGGTACAACTTCATTTCCATTTTGATTATCCAATCTAAAAAAGTTTAATATCTTTTATAAAAAAACATACATTTTTATTGTTTAAAGTATTTGTAAATTACTTTTAATTGAGAAGTTCATTTTGATACTAACAATCAGTTAATCATCCTTCATAGTTCATACACTTGGATTGAATTATATGTTTAGTTAAAAACTTGTTTAGACAAAAGGCTAGGTTAAACATGTTATTAATTTTATTTTTTGAACGGCAAACAATTGTTTAAAATGTCATTAAAAAATGTTACTTGTTTGGACAAAAGGCTCGGTTAAAATGTTATTAAAAATGTTACTTGTTTAGACAAAAGGCTCAGTTAAACATGTTATCAGTCCTACCAAAGGGCTTGTAGCCTATGGGTAATAAATATTGTAAAGATGTTTCGTCATATGTGGTCGTTTAAGGTTCCAGTTACAAATTCAAAAATAGGTTTCGTGGGCGTGTGCGTAGTTAGCTGTCCTATTCATCCAAGTGGTGTTCCTTACAAAATGGAATTCAGGTAACAAAACTGATCAACACACCAACTCATACAGACAGACAGAAATTGGGATGAATGAATTGCTACTATTTCTTCATATAAGTTTGGAAAAAATTAACCAAAAAAAAAACACAAGAAATTTTGAGACAGCAAAACTTTCTCCAATCTACACATCCTGCAAATGCTTCGGTTCAACCTCAAACTTCTTTTTATCTACGAATATGTCTTTGCCAAAAATATCAAGCGTAGAGCCTCTCACCTGACTTGCGCCTGGTAAGCAGGTTTATATTAGAAGTGTCAAAATGTACATATTGGGTAACAGTTACTAACAGTTACTTTTGATACATACCCAAGGTCAGCTTGACCCGGAAAACTTATCGCCCAAATTTATTTATATTTTTACAAAAAAAAAAGGTTGTGTTTGAAATACAATTACAAGTATGTTATTTTTAAAACTTTTTAAATAAAATGATTTAAGAGATTTTATGCATTTAAAAATAATAACAACACAATTTGGGCAACTTCATACCCGTTTGAACTGTTTGACCCGTTCACGTTTTTTACGGTCTATATAGATAAAACATAAGCCGAATCAACCAGTTTCATAACTCATAAGTAAACAGATCGAAATACTATAGATGTAGTAGTTACCAGAGTTTATAACATCGGATGCTCAAGAGGAACATTAAACCTTGTTTTGGTTTGCAGGATTTATCTTCTTACAAACGGCTTTTGGCAGACAAGTATTCTCTGGTCACTACCATTTTCAAGATCAATAACCCTTGCTTCCCATCGAATTTGTGTAGCAATGGAACGGGCCTTCTCTATGGACATCACATCATCAGAAAGAACAGCCCATCCCTGCAAGAGAACAAAGCTTTGAGTTGCATTTTGTAGTAATGGTCGAAATAGTCACAGTTGATCCGCATATAGTTTTTGTTCATTCTTTTCAACATATTATAAAATAAGAATGTGCTAGTTACGATTATAAGAACTCTATTATTGCAATAATTATCGCACATATTTGACAAAATTAGTATTGCGCACCTCTTTTTAGCTAATTTTTTTATTTGGCTCGTTTGGACTACGAATGCAGACTTTAAATGTAACAGGCACAGGCTAAACGAGCATACATACCTCAGGGCGTAGGATACGATCCATCTCCAAAAGCAAATTTGTGATGCTGCACCGTTCAGATATCAGGTATGAAAGAAGCCCATTTGCATGAAGCATGTCATATGTCCTTGGATAAGTGGGAAATGGCTCACACCTACATACATGGTAACAAATTTTATTTCATGATTTGGAAGTCTACGTACAGGGTAGCAAATTTTATTTCATATAATAATACAGCCCATCTTCCGGTATGTATCCAGATCATAAGCAGTTAAAAAACCCATCTAGAAGCATCTCATGACTCAATATCTATAATTATCTAAATCGTTCCTAAAACAAATTAGCACATATTTGACAAATCTCCATAGACCATGCTAGGTCAGAAAATTGTGTAAAGGTATCCTGCCCATCCCAGATTTTGACAATTTCTTACATTGAAATAACAATGACTTTTTTTTTATGAGTAAATCACCACAAGTCACTCTTAGTGTATTAATTTACGAGAATTGGAATTCAGTTATCACCAACAATTAGAGAAACTGCTTTGCGATACATCTTAGGGATATTTTGCATATTTTCATTCTTGTCCAGTTTTTGGGTCATTAAAAGAAGACTTTGTTGTCCCGTTTGGTTCATTATGATGACTTGTTGTTAAAGTTCTGTCTCGTTTGGAACATCATTCAATACCCTATAATCACCCAAAAGGAACAAGAAGTCATCTTTTAACGACCTAAATGTACAAAGAAATTTACGATGACAGTATGGGACAAAAAAGAATATATATGTGAACAGTTAATGTAGAAAAAACCCGCATTCTTTTGTAAAGGTTAAGCTATCATGTATGGCAATGATCAAAATTGCAAAACAAAGTTCTACTTCTACAAACACCAAAAGTTAATGCTAATTTTGTCCATGGAATATTTAACATGACAAAATAAATAAGAAGCTAATTTCTTACCAATCATGCAAAACACCAGCAAAACCTCGATCAAATATCACTGGGAGTGTATTACGAGCCCTAATAGGAACAACATTCATCACCCAAACAGCTTTTCCTTCTTCCAAAAATGCAGCATTCAAACCACCATAACGGGCATTCATGTCCATCACATTTCTTATCATATTATATGGAGGTAATGGATCTTCATCACCCGGCCGTTTAGGGTGATCAGAAAAAATTAAGGGTGTAAGCAAAGACCAGTAATTTCTTAAAGCTGATAATGAAGATTCAAAGTCTTCATAGAATTCATCCTGTTGAATTCCTGCAGAAAGATTTGAACAAATTACGTCAACATCTTAGCTATAATAACAGTTGTCTGGAGTTATAAAAATTCACAAGAATAATACTTTCCATAATTTTCAAGCACAGCAGGGGTAATTTGGGAACTGGAAGACCTGTTTTGAATGGGAATCCAGCGTTTGCTGGTAGTCCCTCCCACACAAGATGCAAGCGGCTGATAATATGATGGAATATCCTCCCTTTCGTCTCTACAAGGAGGTATCACACCCTGAATGCTACAGTTGACAACAAAATAGATTTCAATAACACATTCCTAAAACTTTACCTAAAACTGAAAGGATGATAAACAATAATAAATATAAGGTGAAATTTATTACTACTAGCTTCACCTAGATAAGTAGCAATGTGGATCAATATTTTTTTGCCAGATGAAAGTTTCTTCTTGCTGAGCTACAAAAGTCCAACAGATTTTCCGGGCAAATTCTTCGATTGGGCTGGCCATGCTTCCCTTCTTTGTACTTAATGAACTTCCATGTAAAACAAAATAGCCACCGGGCTTAAGTATCCGGTCAGCTTCAATAAGTAACAATCCATCTGATTTATAAAAACATTGTTAATATCACCAAAATAAGGTGAAAACATTTAAATATTAGATGAATTTCATATCTAAACTGAAATACCTTTGTCATCCCACAGAATACCGCATTCTGCACAGTGAACCATGTCATATGACAAGTATGGAAATGGAAGCTGCCTAGAATTAAAGTTGCCTATTATGGCCGGAAGACCTCTTTCAAGAGATATTTGAACTTGGCTGCCAGTTAACTCATATGCAGCCATGCAGACAGTCATTAGTTTCAATGAAAGCAAATGAGCCCCAAAGCTACCAAACCCACAACCAACATCAAGAACCATGCGCACCTGTTGACAGCATTTAACATAAATTAGATCCAAGGTTTCATGAAGGTAATCAAGAAACCCATCTCATAAGACTAGCGTCTACTAATAATGTCATCATAAATGTAGTCAAGTAGAGCAGTAGCATGTATGATATCACTTACACCAGCTCGATAAAATTCCACCTCATTCCTTAATCCTATCATCTCCGCCACTTGGTGGGCGTAATCTTTGACACCATCATCTGAGTGGAAGGAAATTTGGTTCTCTTCCATTAGCATCAACCTAAAAGAAGATTAAGTGGGGCGTGTTTAAAAAGGTATTAATTAAATCTCAAAATGTTAACGCAGTAATAAGCATTAATTACAACATCTAAGTGGGGATGCTTGTTAGATCCTTAGGGTTCTAACTTCTAATTAATGTTGAAGAATCAAATGACATTCAGGACTACCACTTGTTTCTTCTAATGCATCCCCATTGTATTCACGACGAAAATAATTTAATATATCCAAGTTTTCATCAATTTAAACAGCTTCATACAAAAAGTTACCTTTTCGTCATGCTTCCGGAAGAAAGGAACTGATCTTTGGTTATCTTTACATTCTCATTCCATATCACATCTCTACCAACTGGCCAAGTAAGAGGCGTTTTATAGTCTTTTGGCGGACGAACCAAACAGTAAGGTTCACCTCTCGAAACTTCACAATGCCGATCAAACTCCTCGCCGTATTTTAACCCACTCAACAGATTAGCAGACACATTATAGCAAGGAACATAATGCTCTCGTTCCCTTCCACAAACCTTAATCTCCTTCAGCTTACTAACCCCTACCGATAAACTAGTCAAATCCAGATAATCATTCACTGCCTGGTCTTTCAACCTCCGGTAGTTGGCATAAACGTCTGGCTTTACAGTCACCGTAGCGGAATCAAACGAAGTAGAAGACGAACTAGACAACACAATAAGCACAACAACACTAACAGGACAAAGTATTAACCATATCCTCGGCAATCTAGGGCCGAAAAGCAAACAAAGTTTTCTGATCAAATTCCTTCTCATAATATCCAATTCCACAACTTATACACTGTTTCACATCCAAATGCAAACTATCTACAGTCATGACACCGAACCGCACAATCTCGTGTCATGAAACCGTAACAGTTTTATTCAGTTCAATAAGCAAATGCAGCAGATGCAAAATATCTTCAGAATTTCAGATCAAACCTATAATTATCATTTATAAGTAGATCATCATAAGTTGGTATTAATTAAAACCTAATATGACATAATTGAACACGTGGCACCAAAATTGAGATAATGTAAACGGATCTGAAGCAATAAATATACAAGTGAAAGGCTAAAACAGATAACATAACATAATAAATGCAATAAATAAAGAATCGGTTAATTAATAATGGTTGTTAGGGTTTATAAAGATCAAATACCAGACGGATTCAGTTGTGATTCACCATTGAAAGAGAGAATGATAGAGTCCAGTGAATTCGGTTGATCGTTTGCGTTTTTTCAACGTTATTTAAACTTCTTACTCTTTTAGGGCTAATCTGTTTTTTTTTTTTTTTTTTTTATTATTATTATTATTATTATTATTATTATTATTTTATTATTATTATTTATGGTATTAACGGTTAGCTCATTTAATTTAGTTTATAATTGTTAAGCTTTTACTAATAAATCACTTCATTAAATTAGGGTACACACTTCATTAAGTTTGTATATAATTGGCTTAATTAATACGTTGGATGAAACATAAACTGAAATTTATATAAATTTTATTTTATAGAAAAAAAGACTAGTTATTAAATTGAGCATTTTAAGAAACGCTAACAATTTGCTCCAAATGTATATAATTTGTAGACTGACCTTTCGTTTGTAAGGTAACTACGAATGGAAGTTTATTCTACAATAATTTGTTCCGTTCTAAACGTATATAATGAAGCTTGTATGTTACAGGTAATGGTTTTTGTGTAAAAGTTTTTTTTAACAAGAGACAATATAGGCATGAAATAACCAAAATATTATTATTTAAGGATTTTATTATATTTATGGTTGTAAAATAGCAAAATTATATTTAAATGATTGTAGTCCTTTAAGGACATTTTGCCAGGTAACCAACCTCAAGGAGTTCCCTAAATGGTCTTACGACTAACAAGCAAAAAGTAAATTGCATAACTAGAGACAAATGAGACCATGATTTCATCTAATAAAAGTGTTTGCCTTATGTTGCTTGTACACAATCGCTAAACCACTTCACGAAACAAAACTAAATTGATGCTTAGATGATGCAAGTTTTTGCTCTTTTAAAAAAATTAAATTCAATGTATATTTGGTTAGTTTTATTCTATTGATTTTGATTAGTAATAAGCAAATGTAGGTTGTTGAACGGTTTCTAACCTAATTTAAGAATAAAGATATATTTCTCGTCACCATTTCTATAGTTCATTCATTTATGTTACACGTATACGCCGTTCAAAAAAAAAATTGAGTATATATTTAATCCAATTTAAACACACCTTAGCTCGTCACAAATTTTCATTATAATGCTAACTCATAAATAATAATTATTAATTAATTAATAATGTAAGTGTGTGCATATATCTTGTCTTAAAAGACAATTTTCACTAGTTTTATCAGCAATAATATGTTTTTTCACTGCATATTGAACTTGAATATATTGAACTTGAATACATTGAACTTGAATACATGGTTACAAAAGTCGCTAGGCGGTGCCAACTCAATTGACGATGGAGTTGTGAGTACTCTGTCATAGTCAAGGAGTACTCGGAGATGAATCGCCGAGTACTCGGCCTAGGCGGAGAGTACCCGGGGATTACTCATTGAGTAATCGGCGCTTAGGCGAGATTTTTACAACCATGCTAGTTATAACACGGTTGTGCACGTGTACTGATAACTCATTACAACAATCAGCTGGTAGAGGCACAAGCTCTAAGGGAATCCACAAGTATATCCTCATTTAATGACCGTCCTGCACAAAAAAATAAAAATCTAAGGCCTAAGGGCAAACCATAGAATTATTAGAAAAATTACACCTACAATTCAGACAAGACTAGAGCTGGAAAACAGGCAGATTGGGCAAGTTGGGTTCCGGGTCAGGTCAATCCCCAACATTTTTGGTCTATTTTTTAATTTAGCATATTAATAATCTATTATCTATTATTACGCCCCACTTTCGGTGTGCGCATATAATGTATATATGTGTGGCCCTTGGGGGCCAAAAGTAAAGTCGCACTAGTTTTAACGTTATTTTACTAATTTCGTGAAAATAACGTTAAAAACGACGGACGGTTAATCATGCATCACGTGGTGGCGTGGATAGCCAAAAGACAAAGGGGTACATGCAACGATCGGGTTTGTCCCGATTGCCAAGTGTTTTGTGCCTTATGTCCAAGGCTTGATACCAAACCACATCGAGCCGGGGGTCTCACTGGAAGCAGCCTCTCTATTCTTAGGGTAGAGGTAAGGCTGTCTACATCTTACCCTCCTCAGACCCTACCTTAGCTTTGCTATAGGTGGGATTAACTGAGTATGATGATGATCTATAATAAACCAATATAAGTTTGGACACATGTCATTAGTTAAATATTAAATGTTTACCTATGAACACGATTTTATTAGTTTGATTTTCTCCACTTCTCCATTTACGTGCCGGGACTATCTCATAGATCTCTCTCACAGCCTGCAAATTTAAAATATTTTTGTTTTGGCATTTGTTAATTTGAAAATTCAATTGAAGAGATTAAAAGGTTTTGTATTAAACATCACCTGTACTGTGTGAAGTTCATCGGAGTTGACAACATTCAGCACACCTTTGCAGCGATAGACATCCATGTCATGTTTCTTATCCCAAAGGATCTCCTCAAGCCATAAACGCACCTGTGGAATTACTATACATTCAGATACCAAATCTATTGCAGAAGCAAATATGAATTCTTTTAGTAAAAGAAAAAGAAGGTGATCATTTAAACCCATTTACCTATAAATGGGTCGATTTGAGTGATCAAGTCATCAAACGAGTTAAGCTAAAAGATGTTACTAAAAATAAAATGGGTCAAAAGGGTTGGCGGATGGTTTTGAAAGTCATTTGAATGTGTTTAAATACATAAAACCTGATAAATTCTTTTATTATAAGACTATTATTATTGTAAAACTATTATTTTTGTAATCATAGTTAACTACGTTCGAAACTAAAATATCATTTAATGTATTTAAAGCTTTAAGATTTCAACCCTAACATCCATCAAACATTTAAATTAAGTGCTAAGAAACTGGTCTTCACAATTTCGACCCGCTTACCTAATGAGTTATGAATGTGCCAATTTGGGTTATATTTATTCCAAATGGGAAGAAAAATGTAGGTAAAGAGGGTACAAATTAAATGGGCGAACCAGTTCAAAGTCACCCAAAGTCAAATTTAATGCATACAACCTCGTGTATAGTTTTTACCATAAAATCTAGGTAATTATTGTAATCACATTAACCAGTTTTAAATAAATGGAAAGAAGAGTGTTGGCGTGCCAACCCAACTCATACTAAAAACCCCATTTACCCAACCGTCCGTCTTTCCATCTCCACCACAAATTGCTATTCAAAATACCTTATCCAGGTCAAGCTGGTGTGAGTCGGAAATACACATAGTCCTCACACCACTATCATGAAGATCTTTAGTAGTTAGGTTCTTATTTTCCTCTAGTAACTGTTCCAAATGAGCTGCATGCTGAATTGCAATAGGAGTCATGAGAAAAAAAATATATGAAGCCATCAAAAGTTCAAAACCAATATATCATCACTATGAAAAAATAAATAAATTTGGAATAGACAGGAAGGTCAAATCACTAACCGAAGCATCATATGCTCTGCAATTCAATACTATGGATATATCTATTTGACACCTCACTGAATGAACGATATTAGCCAGTGAATTAATGCTATATATCTCCTTCTCAAGTTCCTCTATATCATCAGGAGAAACCAGATCAATTTTATTAAGAATAACAACATCCTACAACAAAGATTAGAAGGCAATAAGCAGATATATAACATGGTAATCAAACAAATTAAGGTAAACGTTGGTACAGATTACATGTGATGTAATTGGCAGCATGGACATGTTGGATGACAGTTAAATAGTGTGGGGTGACTTGGATTAACCCATAAACACCTTTGTGTTCGTTTTTTTTAATAAAACCATATAATTTTATAAACAATTTAGAAGGTTGTATGCTTTAAAAACATATTTTAGGGAGGCTTTCAACTCATTCGACCAGTTCCCCTTTTAGCAAAAGCAAATTATTTGACCCGGACCGGTAAAGGCACAACCAAGGTTGTAAAAATCCCGATTAATCACCGACTAATCGGTGATTAATCGTTAGTCCTCACTTTACTGATTAATTTTGGGCTAATCACTCAATTAATCAGTGCGCGATTAATCACCGATTAATTGGACCAAATTGGTCCTAGTTGGACCTAAAAAACTCAAAATTAGGTTAAAAATGAATTCAAACGGGTCAAAACTGGAGCAAATCGATCAAATAAAACAAGTTCTTAACTCAAAATTGAATGATACTCCATGCTTTAGAAGCAAAATCGATAAAACTCCACGAACCCTAGTTGCGTGTCATGGTTCCTTACGATGAAAGAAGGAACGGGGAGGAAAAAAGGGGATATTGTGAACGATGGAGGTGATTTGGGTTATTTAAGTTTATGCATTTTAATATTTAACCCCCTTCCATATTCTCTAGTTTATATTTGGCCCTTGAACTTCTAAATTTATACATATAAGGCATAAAATTAGCATTATATATGCATAAATTTGGAAAAATATATATAAAAATCCAATCCGATTAATCCTGATTAATCCCGATTAATCCCGATTAATCCCTAGTCGGTACCCCACCGGCCGACTAGTGCCTAGCGAGTTCTACAACACTGGGCACAACCCAAATCATCCTTAACCATGTGTTTAAGTTATCACTTACTGCAAAAGCTATTTGTAAGAAGGCTTCAGGAAATGTGGAAGAATCTTCATGCTTTTTGAGCTGGAACCGGAGATTCTTGGCATCTACAACCTGTCCAGAAATCAACTTCAGTAATGCAAAGACTTAAGTACTCACTTTTACATAGAATGTGTTTTGAGTTATAGCTTTGATCATCCTTCTAATATGAAGCTAAAATTACACACTTAAATCGTACATTGGACAAGAAACTTACGGTGATAATCGAATCAAGCTTGACTGCTGCTTCCAGCTGATCATCCAGCCAAAGAATAGATGCAAGAGGAGCAGGGTTTGCCAACCCTGTGGTCTCTAATAATATATGATCCAGTCTATACACACAAGATTATTATTATTATTATAGTTATAAAAGTAATCGTAAGGACTCATGAGCAATAACTAAAAAAAAATAAGAGAACAAGCTTACTAATTATAGCACGCAAGTTCAAGACAAACACAATTACACAAATGCAAACATAAACCGAACGGAAGACCAAAAACCAGAACAATTTTCTCAAATAGTTCAGTTTCAATCCAAATGTGTCTTCAAATCAAAGATATGCTTAAAAAAGTCACGATTAAACCTGTATAAGGCGACCTGTATAAGACAAGAGTAAACCTGTTTACTGAAGTGTACACTACGTGATTTTTTACTTTTTTAAAAATAATTAAAATTAGGATGCTAGGATATATCATTTTTACTTCTTGGTACATAAAACGTACAACTATGTTATAGACATGTGTTATTCACGTCGTCATAGACAAATCATCAAAATCACAAGCATGATTAACAGATTGGCCAATGCAAGCCGAAACAATTACCTATCCTTCCGCTCAACAAGCTGTTCCAATGCTTGAACCAAACTATGTTTAACGGTGCAGCAAATGCATCCGTTTGCGAGCTCGACCCATTCCTCAACAAGCGCACCGCCTTCACCTTCATTGATCATAGCTCTCTCAACTCCAATCTCTTCCCCAAACTCATTCAATATAACAGCTATCCTCTTTCCATGTTGTCCATTTAGTATATAATTAACCAGCTAAAATAAAAATCCACAACTCCCAAATCAAAAAATAATAATAATAATAATAATAATAATAGTAACTAAAAAGAAATATCATAGTTGTCAATTATATAATCATTAATATCTTAATTGCTAACATATTCGACATCAAAACCCTACAAAAACTAATTTCCGTGATTATACTTGTTTGTTAGCCAATTGAAGTAAAATTTTCATAACTAGGGGTTATTATTATTATTCAAGAACATATATATAGTTAGAAATAATAATAATAATAATAATAATAGTACAGTGGATTTGCCGGCACCGAGATAGCCGGTGATGACAGTGACGCCGACAGGTGGAAAGTCTTCATCGTGCTTTTGAAGAGAACGGTTGTCTAGGGTTTCGTTTATCTCGACGGCGAGTGGCACGTCTTCGTCTTCTTCCAACATTTTCGTCTAATGAAAAAAAAAAAATGATCGATTGCTTCTTTGGAAAATAAAAGGCAAAAATAAAAAAGCGGCGGACGGTTTATCATTCATAGGGTATGTTTGGCAAAACTAGCTGAAGGCTGGTAGCTGAAAGCTGCAAGCTGGTAGCTGCAAGCTGGTAGCTGGAAGCTGTTAGCTGGAAGCTTTTTAAATATATTTTGGTGTTTGGCAGAGTAGCTGGAGCTTTTAATAAAATGTATAAAATGACCAAAATGGTCATAATTAAAAGATTGTAAAGAAGGTTTTTATTTTATTTTTAAAATAGAATGGGTATTTGTGTCATTTACTAACTAAAAGCTTGTAGCTAGTAGAGCTTTTTCTTAAAAGCTACTACTAGTAGCTTTTCACTGTAGAGCTTTTTCTCTAACCTAAAAGCTTCCAGCCCCTTCAACCAAACAAGACTTTTTATTAAGTAGGAGCTTTTTCTTAAAAGCTTGAAGCTTGAAGCTCCTAAAAGCTCTTAAAAGCTCCTTGCCAAACATACCCATAATGCGGTTGGGTTGATAGCCGAAAGATAAGGGGTACATACATTAATTGGTCTCGGTCTTAATTGATGGGGGTTATGTCCAAGGCTTGATCAAAACTACTATTAAGTCGAATGTTTCACCGGAAGAAACCTGTGTTTTACTATATGGTAGAGGTAAGCGCCTGTTTTGTAGCCTCTTAGAGACTCTGAATCATTCAACTCTGAATGGAATGGTTAAGAGCTGAACCATTCAGACTTAGTGCATAGCTGAACCATTTAGCACTTAGGGGTTGTTTGGTAGCCTCTTAATGAGGCTCTTAACCATTCAGTGCTGAATGATTCAACATTCAGCGCGTTTGTTTCAGCCTCTGAATGGAATGGTTTAGGCTGAATCATTAAGACTTGAGATGTTGCTGAACCATTAAGCACTGAATCATTAAGAACTGAACTAGGCTGAACCTTAATGAAACTCTCATACTAATGTGGGACAAGAAAACTAACCATTAAGAGATCCAACTTAATGATTCAGCACTTAATCAACCAAACAGCCCCTTAATCATTCAGAGCATATTAACCATTCAGACCTCTTAATGATTTAGCACTTAATCAACCAAACAGCCCCTAAGACTGTCTACATCTTATCCTCCTCAGACCTAATACTTGTTTTGCTATTGATGGGATTTACTGACTATGATAATATATACAAAATCATCTAACCTGTTTATTAGTCATTTAATTGGAAGAGTCTATAGATCGAGTTAGTTTAAAAACCCTAGGTATTAAGTTATACATACCGGCAACAACTCTTTATAACTCGGGTGGCAACAACTCTTTATAACTCGGGTGTGCCTGTAAATTATTATCCACATCCAAATTATTGGGGGTGTAATGTATAACAAGTGTCAATGCAAATGCAAATGATGAATCCTAGTTCTTCATTGGGGAAGCATTATAGAGATGAGAATTTATTGACAATATCTTTTAGTGGAAATGAAGGGCCTTTGAATGATCCGAATAAGGTTGTGAAAGGCGCGGTAGGGATCAACGGGGGCATTCTTTCAAGGACGTTTCGGTCGAAAATTGATGAGACATGAGGTTTCGGGGAGTTCCTTGGCGAATTTGCAAGCGAATCCTGCGGCTTTATCGAGATCACTTAATTTTAGAGAGACTTCTTAGTTGGGATAGATCAAAGGTTTTGAGTTTTGAAGATGGTTGGATACTATAGAGGGGTGGCTTTTGTTTTGGTTTGTGATGACTTTAGGGTTAGAAAGTGTGCATTGGGGGGGAAAATTAGTGCTCGTTTATCTAATTGCAATTGCATGGTTGAAGAAGCTATTCTACAAAAAGGGGTACAGTTCGGTAATAAATGAATTTTTTGTCATTAAATATCCGTGGTTTAGGGATTGGGGGGAAATCGACTTGGATCAAAGAGTTAAAAAATGAATATGGTTTGTCGTTTTTAGCGATTCAAGAAACTATGTGTGGGGATACAAATTCGGCTATGTTTGATAAATGTTGGGGAGGCCGGAGGGGTAGGTTTTGAAGCCAAGTGGGTTAACGCTAGTGGAAGATCGGGTGGAATTGCTAATATTTGGGACCCAAAGGTTACGAACAGTGCGTTGGCTAGCATCACGGAGCATACGGCGAGCAGACATCTACAAGGCAGTCAATGAAAAGTTATGAGATTAATAAATGTAAGTGTATAATTGCATAAATGATTATGAATACAAGATATTGTATGTGAAATAGGAGTATATCATTTGAAATATTTGCATAACATGCTTGGATTGCCCTTGTCTAGCTATAAAGCCCAACAAGAACGTTGACTTTTCAAAGAAATTGAGCCCAATGGTGATCAAAGAAGACATGCTTTAGCCTATAAGTGGACACTCACTCCAGGAATCCCCAGGTAAGCATAACAGGTCCGTAAATGGATTTATGCGCTATGCTTGCCTATGCCAGAAAACCCAGTGTACAGGCATCCACCCTTCCAGATTGCACGTGTCCTTTTTCACACTCATTAAAGTTCAACAACTTTGAAGGAGCAAAAATAAGAGTAGGCATTATGCCTAAGAGTGTCTTCATAAAAGGTACTGCTCCCGCTCCATGATGAAGTAGTCTTTCCACTCCTTGTAGGACACCATCTCTATACACCATGTTGAAAAGATGAGGAGAAATGGAGAAGAAGGGGAAAGATTGAGGAAGGAAAGTGGAGGGAAATGAGGGGAATGATAAATTAGGAAATGTTGTACCTGAAAGTTGAAATTCGGTTATAGTCTAGGCTAAAAGGCATTCTAATAACCTAATTCCCTATAACCATGGCTCTGATACCAATCTGTAACACCCCAACCGATGGCGGAATCATCGAGGTGCCACGTAGTGACGATTGTTCAAAAGCACATGGTACTAAAATGTAAATATTATTGAATAAACCAGAATTGTCTTACATGGAAATGGAAAATACATTGTCTAAATGAAATGTAAATATTGAAATAACTGAATTAAAATAAAGCACTAAATGTCTCTTGCTAAAGCACTAGATCAAACTGCACCTGAAACATGTACAAAAATAGGTTTGGTCAACATAAGAAATGTTGGTGAGCATTCCTAGTTTTGATATATATAATATGTTAAAAAGATATACAATTCAAGTGCATGCTACAGTGCAAATATGTAAACTATGTATCATACAAATGAGCGAAATCAACCCTTTGACTGTATAATGTACTGTATGAACGGTGGTGTACTCATCCAATAAATGGGTGATAACTTAACAATGGCCACGGATTCTCCGATGAGAAAGGGGGAGAATCAATCTAGGCGGGTTGTCAATCCAAATAGCGCTATCCAATGTTAAGGTCGACTTGTACCATGTTAATGATTTCACTAAGTACAAATGTAATCCACATGTATTGTCTAAGCATAAAGCACGTTGTAAGCAATGCACATAGTACTAGAATTGTATTGTAAAAAAATGTAAACTTGTATTTGAAATTGTAATAGTGTACATGTAACCCCCAAAAATGAATAAAAGCAAAAAGGGGATAGGAATACTCACTGTTTACGTAATAGCTTGAAATTGAACTGGACAACGAAATATGCGTTGGAATTATCCCAAAGGATCAACCTAAAGAATTTGATAATGTGTAAGGGAATAACTCTAGGATACATGTAATTCTAGGGTTTTGAATTGGGGACAAACGTTTACTTGATTAATAAACAAATTGTTTATTAAATATAAGAAATTTAATAAATAAATAAATAAAAGTCTTTTTGTAAAATTTTAAGTTGAATATAGTCACAACATAAGATTTTGAGTATGAAAATAATTTTTAAAAAATTATTTTCTTGAAAATAGAATATTTAATTTAATTATTTCAAATTGTCAAAATATGACTTTAATATCTAAAAATATTAAAATTAAAGAATTTCTGAATTAAAAATTGTGTTTCAGTTCTAGATAGTTAGAAATAATTTATATAAAATTTTGGTGCAAAAATATTGAAAAATGAATTTATTATGATTTATTTATGATTAAAACTAACAAAAATTAATTAAAAATATAAAATAAACGGTTTTTCTGAAATAAAAATATTTTCTGGAATGTTTAAGAATATACAAATTTAGGAAATTTTTTGTGAGATTTAATAAAATCGTTTAGATATTTTTATTGAATTTTATAAATAAAAATGAATAAACTTGCATTATTAATAATATATATTAAATAATTTATTTTTGAAAAACTAAAAATTGGATGATGAACTTTATCATTTGGAGATCATATGATAATTTTTGTAGGATTTAAAAACCATTTTTAGTATTTAAAAACTATTTTAAAAGATTTAATGTATTAAGTATATATATAAAAATGTAAAAAAAAATGTTTGTTGGTTATGGGAATCGAACCCGGGCCTCTGGCCGGTTCGGGTTTTATCACAAGCGTGGCCACCAACTGAGCCACACCCTGAGAACGAATTATATTGGATTGGAATTGTTTATATAGGTTTATTAGATTAATGGTTAAATGAAAAGAAAAAAATTGCTTCTCGTGGGGTTCGAACCTGGCCAAGAGGCCGGTTCAAGTTTTGCAACAAGGAGGGTAAACCAACTGATCTAGATCAGTTGGTTGTTTATCCTCTGTTCAAAAATAAATAAATATACAGACAGCGATTAGTGTTCTTCCCCAATTTCTATCAATTCGTGCCCTAATTTGTCAATCACCACAATTGGTGATCATTAGCCCCTGAATCTTTGGGGCTAATGATCACAGAGTGCCGAATGTTAGAACCCACGAAAAAAGAAACTTACAAAGAACCCGTGATCGGGTATACGGCTCGTCAAAAATAACGTCGAAGGGAACGATCAAAAGCTTCAGTAACAGATTATTAACAGAAATTGAGGGTATAGAAATGATTATCGGCGATTTGGGATGGTCTAGACACGTCCAATTTATAGGGGAAGGCTCGGATTGTAGATTAGGCAAGTATTGACTATGGGTTGAAGATGACGCGGCTAATGGTCGATATTTGGAAGGTTTTGACTGAATTTATGTGCATAAAGGGTGCGACTCGGTCAATTACATCAATTCCCTTCCTTATTCAGATCGATTAACGCGTTTTGGAGATTGATTGATGATGATGAACGCGTCAGTTGACTTTTTCAAGTCAACTGGTCTGAATTAGACATGGTATAAGATAATTAAGCGTGAGATTCAAACATATGTGTTGATGTAGCCTAGTTGGTTGAAGTATGTATTGAACCGGCTTGGGACGCGGGTTCGAACCCCGTCCCAAGCATTTATTTTTTTGACAAGTTCAAACTATTATTTTATTATTCTTAACTCATGTTATGATTAAACGAACTCGTATGTGTCACGGAATATTTTTTTTTAAACATTCGAAAATGTAACGTTTCATTTATTGTGGTTTAACGTACATCGAATCATAAGAAAAATACAAAGAAAAGTGACGGATATCACAGCATCCCCTACTTTTAGAAATTTCGTCCCGAAATTCCTTCAAGTGGTAGTCTCTGGAAAAAGATGAGGATACTTTGACATCATTTGATCCTCACGCTCCCAAGTAAACTCTGGGCCTCGTTTGGATTCCCAACGAACTTTGACAATTGGAATTCGGCTTCGCTTAAGTGTCTTGACATCTCGATCCATAATCTCCACAGGTTTCTCTATGAAGCGCATCGACTCGTCAATCTGGATATCCTCCAATGGAACATGGAGGTTATCTTCAGCCAAACACTTCTTAAGATTTGAAACGTGAAAGGTTGGATGGACATTATTGAGCTCTGGTGGTAAATCGAGCTTGTAAGCCACCTTCCCAACTCGCTCAAGGATCTTAAAAGGGCCTACAAACCATGGTGCAAGTTTCCCTTTCTTTCCAAACCGAAATACACCCTTCCAAGGTGAAACCTTGAGAAGTACCATGTCTCCGACTTGAAATTCTAGAGGCTTGCGCCTTTGATCGGCATAGCTCTTCTGTCTGCTCCGAGCAACTTGCAAATTCTCACGAATGCGAAGAATCTTGTATGTCGTTTCCTGTATTAGTTCAGGACCGGTGATTTGTGTTTCACCAACCTCGCTCCAACACACAGGGGAACGACATTTGCGACCATAAAGTGCCTCAAACGGTGCCATGTTAATACTGGAATGATAGCTGTTATTATACGAGAACTCAACCAAGGGTAAGTGCGTGTCCCAATTACCACCAAAGTCGATGATGCACGCTCGAAGCATATCCTCCAATGTTTGGATGGTTCGTTCAGTTTGACCATCCGTCTGTGGGTGATAAGCCGTGCTAAGATTCAGTTGTGTACCAAGTGCGGACTGAAATGTCTGCCAAAAGCGAGAAGTAAACCAGCTATCACGATCGGAAATAATGTCTAGAGGAATACCATGACGGCTGACAATCTCACTGATGTAGATTTTAGCCAGTTTCTCAGCTGTGTAGGTCTCACGAATGGGTAAAAAGTGAGCAGATTTGGTCAAACGATCGACGATAACCCAGATACTGTCATGTCCACGAGTGGTGCGTGGAAGTTTCGTGATGAAGTCCATAGCAATGTTCTCCCATTTCCACACTGGGATTTCTGGTTGCACAAGCAAACCAGATGGACGTTGGTGCTTAGCTTTGACCTTGGAACAAGTAAGGCATTTAGCCACATAAAGAGCTATGTCCTTTTTCATTCATTGTGGTTTAACGTACATCGAATCATAAGAAAAATACAAAGAAAAGTGACGGATGTCACATCAATGCAGCTGGTCTCCGGGAGTATAATATTCAAGGTATGAAAAATACTTTTATGGCAAGTAGAAGGGATGTGTTTAAGATGAGTAAAATAGATTGAGTTTTGGTTTGCTCTGACATGTTTAACACTTGGCCGAATGTTGTTTTGAGAGCACTCCCTAGAAGGAAATCGGAACACTCTACATTAATCCTGTCTTTTAAAGATACAAACTTTGGTCTGAAACCCTTTAGATGGTTTGATTCTTGGTTGGATAGGGAGGGTTGTGTAGAAGTAGTTGGGAATGTTTTAAAGGAAAGTCATATTTCGAGACCCCTAGATGTTGTTCTCATGAAAAAATTTAGAAGGCTCCGGGATAAATTGAAGCAATGGGTGGAAGAACGTAAGAAGGTGGAAAGGGAAGAATCGGAAGGTATGAAAATTGAAAAACAACATTTAGAGATACTTATGGAAGAAAGGGATTTGGAAGAAGACGAGATATGGGTTTGGGCGGAATGTAGGAAAGGCATTGATGAAATTGATTTCCTTATAACTAAAGATATTAAGCGAAAATCGAAGGTTAAATGGGCAACTTTGGGTGATGACAATACCGGTTTTTTCCATAGCATGGTTAACGGCCGAAAAGCTAAAAACGCTATCCCAGATTTAGAGGTCGATGGAGTTTGGATTTCTAAGCCTAACTTGGTAAAAAAAAAAGGTGTACGGGTTTTTCAGGGATCACTTTAGGGAGCAATGCGTTACGCACCCTACTTTAGAATGCGTTGGCATTAATCGTATCCCCGGGTCCACAATTGCCGCTTTGGTGGCACCATTTTCTTCACAGGAAATTAAGGCCATTTTTTTCTAGATGGCCCTCTCATTGTGTCTGAGATTGTGGAATGCTTGAAGAAGAATAATAAAAAGGTGTTTCTATTAAAGATAGATTTTAAGAAGGCTTATGTACACAAGGACAAAGGCCTAAACAAAGAAACATTACAATGGAAAATTTGTAAAACAGAATCGCTACCACATCTCCCACTCTAGCTCTTGTACTTTAGCCGACGATTGAATCCAAAGCAAATTGTTACGACCCAACCTATGAAGACCCGACACACATTTAATTAGTCACTACATTAAGTTAGGATTTGCTTGTTGTAGGAGTTCAACTTTTTTACTTTACAATAAAAAATAATTTCAAGCTTCTAGTCTATCAGTTGAGATGAAATCGCATGTATCGTTATACGTGTTGTGTAATATAATACTATATATTTTGCTATATGTTGTAATTGTAGTGTATAAGAGCATTAACAATAGAATCCTCATCTCCCATCCACTCACAATCAATCACAACCACATATTACACAAAACCCCATTAAAGTTTCTCTCTCCTCTACTCACAACCACTTTAAACAAATATTAAAAAATAAATACAGTTTTCATGTTTTCCTTAAAGATTCCCTAAGAACCCAATATATACCGACACACGGTAGATTCCCTATTTTCTTCACTCACAACCACTTCCAACCCCCCAAAAAAATTATAGGGTTTTGTCACCCAAAAATAGGGTCTCTATTGTGAATGCTCTAACAATAAATTCAAAGAAATTAACAAACCTAACAACCCAATTGGATCTTCAAATAATCTGATGAAACTTGGATCAATATCTAAATCGTGAAAAAACACTATCATATAAACCTATTAGCGGGTTACATGCAATGACAGGGCCGTCTCTGAGAAACGTATAACGTTTTTGCGCCTGGGTCCAATATAAATAAATCGGGCCCATAGATTTTTAAACCCGATCATCATACATGAAAAAACCATAATGCCACTGTAAGTCCCAAAAAATATAAATCCGATATCAAGTAACTATCAATCGATGGCGGAATCAAAGATGATAGTGATTCAAGAAACAAACATTATATGATTGAATGATAATACTCAACTAGCATACGATTTCAAGGAATCGTCTGATACTAGAGAGAGTTTTCTTAGTGAAAAATAAACCGCTAGTTACAAATGAACCAATAAAACACCTTTTATACACAGGACTTGGGCTCACATAGCCTTAACAGTCCCACAGCCCAACCCACAAGAATAAAGCCCAACATGCTAACTGAGAACTAATAAGTGAGAACTAATTAGTTCTCGACCTAAACACCTTAAATAACCGAGAACCCAAGTGCTCTCGGTCCTAAATAGTAAAACACCTATATGGATCACCAATATGTATTTGATAGCGCCAGTCTCACTAATATGGACCCAACAGCCACGTTAATTGTTATAACAATCATCAAAACAAAGTATTGTACTAAAATGATCAACATTTACTTAAGCAAATCGTGCGGCTCTCCTAACGTTTTGAAAAATAAGGTTCTCGATCAAGTCTTCATACTTCATAGTCTCTAATCTCCCGCCCCTCCCAGATAGGCCCACACCACAGAAAATTGTTTTTTAACTCGTTTAAATTTCAATTTAGATTGAGTTTATTTTATTGGGTTCAAAATTTTATCAGTGAAATAAAACTCCTTACTAATAATATAGTGCAACAATCCTTATGAAATGAAAATAGGTTGATTACTAAAGTAAACTAAGCTATGTTTAGGCCAGGTGTCACCTGCTCACTTTCTTTAAAATTAGTATTCTTTCAATAATTTTGTTTAAATGCATCTTCATCACAACATACAAAAACCAAGTGTAGGTCGCTGGAAAAAAAAACCTCTGATCTCGACTAACAGAGAAACTTCGGGCCCTCAGAAAGAAATTTTGGGCCTGAGGCCGTTGCCCCTATTAAGGGTCGGCCTTGTGCAATGATTTATCGGATTAGAATGATAATTATTTGTCAAGGAACTGAATTTGATGATTATGTGATGATTGATAAACGAGGGTGTATAGTAGCCGTTTTGTATGAGTATATCTAATCTAGTATTGTGATCGAGAGAAAAAAAAAATATATACGTGCAACCAATTATTTTTTGTCGAGTCAATTATTGAATTGGCAATTAAATTCGAATCATAATTAGCCCACAATGAGCCCAAAACATACCTAAGCCCAGTTCTTATTAAATTAAGCTCAAGAGTTTAAATTCAAATGAACAAGCCCAATTAATTAGCAACAAGACCCAAATAATATTAGTCACGAACTAGCCCGCACTCTTACATCATCTAACTCGATTAATCACTGACGTTATTATTTCGATCACCAAGGTAGTCCAATACACTAAGTTACATGTTGATAACACTAAAATTACCAACACTATACACACGGTTGGAGATAAATATATATGAGTGTTTTTATCTATGTTACCTTATTAAGGAGGAGACATGTCTAGAAAAGTAATTTCTCCTCCTTTTTAAGATGGCATATGAAGAGGCTCTTCACAAAAGTGTAATCTTTGGTTATTTTATTCCATTCATGCCCTTGTGTACAATATGCAATGCCCATTGTATATGTGTGTACTACATACTTACCAATGAATCACCAATTTGTAACCCCAAGAAATTTAATTTGAATAATTCAATTAAAGACATTTATGTAAGACTTTATGGGATTTTCCCTCAAACACAATGAATGAATTCAATGCCTGCAATACATACTCAGAGAGGGCTTCAGACGTGTATGGCTTTTAGTATTTATTGATGTGGATTCCTCAAATTAGATAAATCATACACACACTCATGTATATAATGGCAACATAACAAGGAAGCACCAACGCTTACAAGAAGATTGCATTGGTAATAATTTTTATCTTATATATGCCAACATTCTGAAATGACTTGTGTCTTTTAGATAAGTTGCTTTATTTAATTTAACTATTTTTAGATATGGCATCCAGATCGTTGCTATGCCTTTTGTAACTCCAAGCACATGGAAGAGGCGAAGATGAAGTTGAAGTTTAGGCCATACAAGAGTGGCAATTTATACATTTAATTTATAAAATAAATATATCTTGAATGAAGTTGTAGTTGGTAAGGTATTTGCTTATAGCCGGAACAATCATACTATTTGTAATTAGATTCTTTTTTGTATTGCACGGATCTTTTGAAGTTTTTATTATTGGGTTAGTAAGATCTTGACAATGTTACTTTCAAATTTGTTTTTGATAGTGCTTCCAAATTCCAACAATGTAATATTACTTTTCTGGGTTTATAGTTTTTAATTCTTGCATATTCTAGATCATATATGTACCTGGTTAATAGTTATTCTTGTAATTATAAAGCAAAGATTGATATTACTTTTTCTTAAGGTATGATAAGTCTAAACTATAACTTATCTTGGTATGTTTTTTACTTAAGCTGTTATGGTAGGATGCAAATGGGTAAAAGGGCAACCAGTTCGAGAAATCACTGTAAGTAGTGGCAACTTTAACCTATTTAGTTATGAACATGCCGGTTTAGTTATATGTTTTTGTGTCTCAAAACATGTCAAATTATTTACTACTTTTTGCTAAAAGGGTTTATTTAATCATAATTATAACAACCATTATATATGCAAACAATGTTAATGGGCACAAGAAGTGTTTTTGGTCTGCCATTTCCGACACCTACTAAAACTGGCACATAGACATTTGAGCCATTTTTTAGTTATCTTGCCTCCTATCTTGCAATCTCAAACTACCATAATCATTTTTAAGCTGATGTTGTCATGAACTAAATTAGTATTAGTCAACAAGCGATTATGGTTTGACATTGTGAAGTAGGCACCTATGAATTGTTGAGTTTGATTTAACTTTCTCCCTTTTTCACCTGCGCCTCTTATGTTTTCTAAAGTGTAAACTGCATACTAAATTTTGTTTTTATATTGAAGTTTGATGTTTATTATAACACATAATAAACCAAAGCCTCTAAATGGACAGTATGAATGATAGAAAATTACCGTTTTAACATTCTTTATTTTGGTTTTTGTAAACCTGTAAAACCAATATCTTACGTTTCCCTTTCAGTTTTATTAAAAATTGGGTTGCCCCATCTCGAAGCGCGGATGGAAACCAGTATTGAGTTTTAATATGAAAAAAAAACTGATCTTGTATTGGTTTATGATTCATTTATATTTTATATTGATAAGTTTGGAGCAAATTTTGTTAATTTTTTGAAGTTTTTAGATCTTGAATTTTATTATTTACTTTTTTATTTTAGTACGGTCCATGAGAACAGAAATACCCGCGGCAACGCGCGGGCATTCCCACTAGTGTTGTATAAGTAGATTAATGTATATCTATAATCTATATTTTATCTTATTAAGGAGGAGTGATGGCCAACATGGTCATTTTCATTTTCGTACAACTTAACAAGCACTATGTACAACATATTTAAGCAAGAAATCTAAGGGTATTATGGGAATGTTAATGACAATTAAGACACTTAAGAGGGTAGTATAGACATTTCATCATTCTCTTCCTTTACAATATCAAAACAATTTTACATTAATACCCTTCTTCTTACATCCCTGCCCCCACACTCCAATTGAAATGGCGGTACGCTTCTTGAACCATACGAATAGCTTTTTACAATCAATTATATTCATTGATCACCAATAACTGAAAACCTATTGTGATGCATCTTAATCGATTCTCTTATCCTACACCACTTTAATAACTGACCAAAACATACCTTAATTCATCTTTTAAATGTCTGTGCTTTCGACATTTGGGTTGCGGTTTCCAGCGAAGGGATTTTATTCGAAGTAGTGATTGTAAGATTTAGTGTTGATTCAAAGAAGACGAGACATAAAGTTCGAATTCAAGTTGCCACAACATTGCTCTTTGTATCATCTCAGTATGTTATTTTATTAATTTTACATTATGTATTTTTTTAATTTCTTGAATAAATGTTTATATAATTGTTATGTAATTATGATTTTATGATGTTGGTTGTTTACAATTTGATGCAAAAGAATATTTAGTAAGATAATAGGTTTAGAATCAATGCATTTGAGAATTTAGATAAATTTAGGGCAAATGATGATGTTAGAGAAGTATATTTTAGATCTGCAATATTTTTCTTGAATTTTTTCTCATTTGCTTATTATTGTTGTGGATTTGATGACTGCTGTAGGATGCTTAGTTTATGTATTAATGGTGGTCAGTGAAGTATTCTGCTGAGTTTGCACCATTTTGTACCTGATTAAAATGTCAGGTAAGATGCATAAATTATTATTCATTCATATATAATGGTTTTGAATATAACACAAATGTGAACATTTATATGTATCTTTGATTTTTTTTTTTAGTGTTTGAAGGGGTTGAGGGTTATGATGAAGTAAGAGAAAGAAGGTTAGATTTAGACATATCTGAAGGAAGAAGATCTAAAATTGGAGCTCTAAGAAAGAAAGCAATAAATGCTTCAAATAAGTTCACCCACTCACTTAAGAAAAGGGGGAAAATGAAAGTTGATTATAGAGTTCCTTCGGTCTCGATTGAAGATGTACGCGATGCGACCAAAGAAAGAGCTGTTCATGAACTCAGGCAAAAACTTATGATAAAGACTTGCTTCATGAGAGACATGATGAGTATCATACCTTGTTGAGGTTAGTAAAGTTTTTAGTTTTCAAAGTTTTTTAATATGTTTATATTGTTCGAATAAATGTAGTATATCAAACAATTAGTTATAGCAAATGTTCTTATATTGTTTGAATAAATATGTTTACATTAGATTTTTTATTTTCTTATACCAAATGCAAGATATGAGGTGTCAAAGTTTTATAATATTGTGCGGTGTGCGCTCTAACTTGTTTGTTAATTTTCATTTAGGATTTTGAAGGCAAGGGATTTTTACATTGAGAGAACGATCCGAATGTGGGAAGATATGCTAAACTGGCGAAAAGAGTACGGAGCAGACACAATACTAGAGGTAGTTAAAAAAATGTTTATTAGACCACATTGTGTGCTTACTTTCACCCTTGTCACTTGCACTTGAAAGTTGAAGTCTTGCAAACTGGATCAGAGCGGTTAAAATTGGTTCACCGCGCCTAGGCGTAACTGAAGGCAATTTCACAGCTATCACCTTGCCTCACCTATGCACGCACCTTTCAGGGACTAAAGCAAGAAGGCATTACTAATAAAATTTAAAACATGTATGGCTGTTTTTTGATACATGTTGATGTGTTATCTTTCGAAATTGTGTAATGAGAGATCTATACACAATTAGGTGCCATAATGCAAATACACGCTATAGTGTCAATCCATTAAAGGTGAGGTTTGCTTTTATGTTCATGTCCTTTTTTGCCTCAATTAATGTTTCATATCATCAATTGTTTGTCTGGTTTGATCTTTAATGTTTCTTCAATGTAGTCATCCTTCATAATATTCAAGAAAAATATTGCAGAAAATTAAATAAAAAGATTGAAGAAAAGCATGTCAAGTTACACACAAAGTTTCATCAACGAAAGACTAAAACACCCTCTGCAGAATTCAGTCTCTTTGGAATTGGAACCACAGATTCCTACTGGAAATATTTCTATGTATATGCAACAGCAGACTATTAATAATATTAATATCTATATTGATGTTCTTGATGTTGGGGTTCTTGATTCCAATGTTATGTCACAACAAGAGTTTAGTAAAATGTTGTTGATGGATCAAATGGGTTTCACTTTTTTCGCACTCTGGAATCGAATTCCATTCCTGTCAGTACCAGAATCCTAATGGTCTTCGTTCGTTGACGGACGATGAAAGTACTCGAGATGACGGGGGTAATGTGTATGGAATTGGGAATGTAGTTTTTGATTCCAAGTATTTAAAAGCAGCTCAACAACTGCTTGATGAAATTGTTAATATCAAGAAAGTTAGGACACTACAAGTACAAGATTGTAAACATGAATCAATGAATGATTCTCAAGAAGTGTTGATGAACAAGGTGACAAAGCTATCATCTATATCATCTATGTTGAAAGAGTTAAGTTTTCTATTTTTGTGTTTATTATCTTTTGATTAAATTAGTGGAATTTTCAAGAAAGGTAAACGAAGAACTGAAGAACAAACACTTTCTATATGCACAGGTTGATAAAAGATACAAACAATATTATCATCAAATGCATTATTATATCATCATTTGAAGTACTTGCTGGATATGAGCTTGAACAGTTATACTCACCGTTACACAAACAAAAGGCGTGCAAAGTAAAATGAGGAGAAAATTAAGTTTTGATGTAAATTAACGAAAACGGCATGGTTTTAAGAGTTTTCGCATCTAAGTTTAGGAGAGTGATCAGAGCAAGGTATTCTCTATCCCCATACTTCTTGTAAACAATGTGCCTTGTGTAGGCTGAGGCGATTGGGGTCGCGCCTTGCGCCTCAAATGCACTTTTTTAAACCCAAGCCGAGCTTGCCTTGGCTCGGGCCCAAACGAGCTGACTTTAAGGCTATCTTATTTTGAGTTAGCTGCAGGCTTTTTTAACAACTCTATTAGAGAGGCCGGGGTGCCTTCGTTAACACCGCCGCCACCCCTTCCGAGTAGGCGTGCGACTTGGTGTTCACGGTATGTGTAGCTGTACTTATACTAATATTAGTAAGACTAATGGTAGTAACATAAATAGTTGTACTTATACTACAACAGAGCATCATGTTATAAAAAGTAGTTGTACTCATACTAACATCAGTAATAGACTAATGGTAGTAACATAACAAGTTGTATGGTTACAGGTGAAGGTCTCAAAACCTTAGGGGTAGCTTTGAGTGAAAACCTTGAAGAACTAGCTTTAACAAACTGTGATGTTATCAAGGAACATGGCGAAGCTGAAGAGACGGCGGATCGCTTATTTACGGGCTGCGTGTTTGCGTCTATGTTGTGGCAGAATGTGTCTTCGTGGTGCAAAGTGCAGACTGCAGAGCTTGTTTCCATTTTCCATTTCCGACCTTTTCGAGATCCATAATCACATCGGGCTGTCAGGGAGAGCGAAAGAGTTAGTCCATGGGATCATTATCATTGGTTGTTGGAGTATCTGGAGGGCTAGGAACAGGCTCAAGTTCGAAGATAAGAAGGCGAGGATGGAAGACATTATTGGAGAGTTTAAAGCTATGGGGTTTTTATGGGCTAAGTCTAGAGCTAAGTTATATTCGTTGACTTCGGATGAGTGGTGTAAATTCAGATTTAGTGGTATAAATTCATGAGTGTATAGTGTTTGGTCGTGTTCGGTGTGCCGCCCCGTTTTGTGGGTTGGTGTGGTCTTTTAATGAAGTGAACCGTTAAAAAAAACCTCTCAATGTTAATATGTAATTGCATGAGTGCCTATAGTTGTATACAAATAAATGAAGTCGGTTAGGGACAAAATTGGTTAACTGTATCAATATGTGAATTAATTGGATTATATATCATTTAGGTTGACTTTTAGGAAGTCAACATAGCTTGGAGGAAGATGCACAGCATGAGAAAAAAAAAATACAAAGGTCACTACATACTATTTCCCATGAGTTTATTTTGTGTTGAATGTTTGCTCAAATGATAGAATCATAGAAGTAATGACAAATGATATCATGAAGTGATCAGGTGCAACGATGTGTTTATATGGTGTTTTGACTTGGTTGTGTGCTAGAATTCTGTAATATATACATAATTATCAAAGTATGGAATATGTGGTATAAAGGTGTAGGAAACAGGTAAAACCTTCAATTGTAATTTGTAAGGTTTTAGAACTTTCAAGAAAATAGAAAGTGCTCTCCAATGAGATTATGTATTTCATACTACCGGATTGTGGAGCCCCCCCCCCCCCCCCCCCCCATTTTCAACCAATGAATAAAAAAAGTTATCGCACTCAAATTTTTAGAAACGCATACAACATGCTCAGCAACAAACTCGTTTGTGTTGTAAATTTGTGCCACCCCCACATTGCACAAGTATTATCGAATGAAAATATTAGGAACCCACAATGGGTTGGTTCATATTAGATATCGTAATCCTATCTGATATTAGTCGGGCACCCGCAGCAACGCGCGGGCAATCCCACTAGTATTATTAGTGTATTAGTGTAAACGATATATAAATCAATTGAGGCATTTCTCAACAATTTATAGTCTTAAGATCCCCACAAGTTTTAAATGCATCATATGTGACATTAAAAAGAAGTCAAAAGTCAATCGCAAGCAATTTGGCCATTGTATTCTCATAGAACACATTAGTTTCAAACATGATGTGAAGTGTGAAGATGTGAGCTTTGTGTCGCCGTGATCCCAAAGTCGCACTTTAAGATCCTATACAGTGTACAAAAAATAAGAAGGGGTGAAAATAATACAAAAAACACAATGAATCACGAGATATAATACAACAGGTCACAAAATATAAGATGATGACAATAAATATAATACAATGTTGAAGAAAATAGACACGATGAATCATAAAAATGATACAATGTTGAAAATAAAAAAACACAATGCAATATAAAAGACACAGTGATACAACACAAATTCTAAAAACTAGAAGCTAAAAATCCACAAAATCTAAAACCTAAAAATTAAGATCGTAAGGTTCGATGAGACAGTTCTAATGCCGCTTGAATGAGTTCAATCAAACTCCGGTTATACCCTTCCTAAGACTTTGTATTTTTTTTCACTGTGTAATTGATCTACGCTACGCATGTATGTTTACTTCGGTCAATCATAAAAGAAACCATGAATAACACAAGACAGATGGTTTCTACAATCTTTCATTTTGATTCATTTATTATTGTTTTGCATTCTCGCTTTAAATGGTTTTGTTTTTTTTTTTGTTTTTTTTTTATGTTGATAGTTTAGAATTTAGATGATAAAATAATCTAAATGTTGTATAATCACATGGGTTGAGGTAATGTACAAAGGAACCTTAACGTGAGAAGCGTAGGAACCAATCTTAGCCATTAGATTAATAAGATGGTTGGATGGTGATTAAAAACCCTAATCATACTTGGGTCAAACTAACCAAGGGTAAATTAGGAAAAAAGGTCTAAACTTTTTTCAAATCGTAAAAACATAATCAAAATAACGAAAATCAAAACATATTTTTTCATTGATTGAGATCGATTAAACCAATCTGAATGATTACACAATCAAAATACAGAAAACAAACATCGAATACATTCAATCATATCGTATTATCAGTAAATGAAATTAAAAAATAAGAAAAACAGACTATTATAATCTATACATATAATAAACCAAAGTCATTTTAATGACATGTCACTCAAAGAGGGTATTCTCTTCATTGAGTGTGTCATGTGTCATCCCATGTGGCAAGAAATAATAATTTAAAATTTAAAAATAAAATTACATTTTTATCTCTAATGTTTCCTTCCATAACTTTTAAACGTTAATATCTTTTATACACCAGATTTTTTAAAGAAAAAAATTACACCAAATTAACGAGCGTTTTATTATCTTTCCAACGGGTACCATAGTGCTATATAAAAAACGGAGAAAAAAACGGCTATTTTTTGTGTGGTTTTGTTTATACAGGAAAAAAACACAAAGTCTTCAGGTTATTCATTAATCATGTATAGACAAGTCATTAGTTATATTCAAACTAGTAAATATGAATTTTATTTACAACATGTGTTAGCATTGGAAATGTACATTGTTTTAGGTTATGTTTTAATATTAGAGTTATACATTGTTTAAGGTTATGCACTAACATTGGAGATACATTGTTAATTGTTTTAGGTTAAGTGCTACCCGAAGCTTTCCTACATGTAACTGTAAAACGTATCAGTCTATTTCAGGTCTAAAATTGATATTTCAAATTAGATTTATCAACCTGGGACGCTCCCGGGATATAATCTAGTTATACAATAAATCAGTCGAAAATCATATGAATCAACATTAAAAACGCACGTATTATTTGTCAGAAGCAATCGATTTTGATAATAGAAGAAGAATTAAAGATAAAAAATGGGTTATAAAAAAGTTACAGGCAAAGAAGAAGATGACTATGATAACAGGGATCTTTAAACGCACGTTATTGCTATGTTAATAATTAACGTGCGTTTACATATCAACAGGTGAAACAACAACACTTGATATTATCTTTAAACACACCTTAAAATAAAAGAAAAAAAACAAACGCACCAACATAAAAAATAAACGCACCTTGAAAATATGAACAAACGCACCTTGGACTAACAATTGGAAAAAAGAAGACACCTTAAAACAGGGGAGATTAATCAAAACAGGGGATAACCAAACCTTCAACCAAACCTTCATAACATATAATTTCTTTCTGATTAATCCCTTTTTTGTTAAAGTAATTTGGATAACTTGTTCTTTGCACACATGACTGGTTTTGGAATCAAAACAGGGGATAACCAAACCTTGCATTTTTGGAATAAAAAAAACAGGGGATAACCTTCATGCGTAAAGCTCTCACCTCTATATACCATTGACAAGGTGAAATAACTTGGATGACCATAACATAAACATGATATGAAAATAACTGTCTTTAGCATTCTCGTCTACCACCATACGGAAAGGAGTGTCCTTACATGTGAGCACCTTAAAAAAAACAATACAAAATTAGTATGATTAATTAAATAAGCTAAAGAAATATAATCAGTCCATCTAGCATATGGCAAGATATTGAAACAGTATAGGGGCTACAAGGAAAAGGTGAAGACAGAGGATCACCTTTGCACATATAAACGCACGTTTATTTTACTGAAACGCACGTAGTATATAAAGGACCTCGGCTTGGGTATTGAGGTTGCTCGTGTCAAAGAAGGCGTAGTTCTTAGCCAAAGAAAATATACCATGGACATCTTGAAAGACAGTGGTATGATGGGGTGTAAGCCTAGTGCTATGCCCATGGAAAAAAAATCCAAGCTCGAAAGAAACGGCAAAAATCCACATATCGGAGATTAGTTAGTCGGCTCCTCTACTTACAGGCTACTAGGCCGGATATCGCTTACTCTGTGAATGTGTTGAGTCAATTTGTTTCGGATCCCAGACAAAGTCACATGAATGCAGCCATGAAAGTCCTACAATACCTCAAATCCACTCCTGGTCAAGGATCTTGCTTCCGAAAGATGGCGGTCATAACCTCATAGCCTACACCGATTCCGACTTGTTGGGTTGTCCAGACACGAGAAGGTCAAGAACCGGTTACTTGTTACTTTTGGGTGGTGCTCCTATCTCATGGAAGTCGAAGAAACAATCAGTCGTGTCTAGGTCTTTTGCAGAGGCAGAGTATCAAGCTATGGCAACCACCGTTAGTGAAGTGTTGTGGCTACGTTGGTTGCTAAAGGAACTGAACCTCGCACAATCTAATCCAACTCAAGTGTTTTGTGACAACTTGGCAGTGAAACACATCACCAACAATCTCGTCTTTCATGAACGAACAAAGCACGTCGAGATGGACTATTACTTCATAAAGGAGAGAATTGAATCAAAGGAAATTGAACCTGTTCACATTGACACCAAATCACAGATTGCAGACCTGCTTACAAAGGCTCTTGGAGCACGACAACTCAGAATTCTACTTGACAAGCTGGGCACTCGCGATCTTCATGCTCCATCTTGAGGGGGAGTAATGGAAACTATTGACCAATTACCTTTTCCATCCCTTTATTCTCAGTCCATATCTTCAGCTTGATTGGGTCATATCAATCTCCTTTCCTATGTATTGAGATTATAGGCCTATTATTTTCTTTGTATTTATATAGGAGTATCCATCTGCTTTCCTATGTACTGAGAATATACAGAACACATTAAAACTCTTCACTACTTTATAAGAAAACACTTAAAAACATAGATAACAAATAGTATACACTATTTTTTTTTTTTTTGTCATTTTAAGCACAAGATGACAATCTTAATGGATAATTAGATATATTATGCATACATATTTAAAAAGATATATAAGAAATTATATTGGGTATCTAATCGGGTATAAGATACAATATAATTTCTTATAAGATACCCGATTAGATACCCAATATAAGAAATATAATTTCTTATTAGATACTCGATAAAGTACACCTGTTTACCCAATGTACGTGTGTCGCAATGCGTGCGGGTCTAATCACTAATTTATTTGGTGAATGATGAAAACATAAAATAGTTGTCAGAATATCGAACGACAATAAGACAAATTACTAGGCTATCCTTCGCCCCGTTGAAAGAGAGACATATGTCATTCATCGACAGCACTATACTTATTTTTACGGCGAATTTTAACTTTAGCGGCGCTTAGTTGCATCTTCCTTCCGGGGAGTCCATTGCCTCACTCCGGCCAGACTATGTTGTCTTAACCGGGCCCATGTTTGTATTAGAGTTTGGCTGGCGTACACTGGAGAAACCTCACAGAGACCAGCCCTATGCAAGGTGAGAAGGGATGCGAGTTGCTCCTCATGTTGTTGGATATTAGAGAAGTGAATGTGAGTTGTGTCCCACATTGGTGGGGAGATGGAAATTGGAGGAGTTTATAAGGTGGAGCTTGAGTGGGAGATTTAAAATGTTAAAGTTACATTATACTATGGCGCCTACCCGCGCGCAGGGGGGTGCAAAATTGGGTTCTGGCTCGAGAAAATTCTTGAACCAACGCGACGACCTGCGGACACGAACGCAGCTTGAAAAACCCGGGTCCGCGCGACACTGGTTTTTGCTACCCGGTTTTAATTTTTGTAACTGAAAGAGTTCTTCGAGAAGACTCATGGTCTTCAGCTTCCAAAAGTTTCAAGATCATTACTGCAATAATTAGGGGACTTGAAACAGCTAATTAAACAACATTGATTGGTTTAATGATTGTTTCATCGGTTTCAAACTTCTGGTCTTCTTGTGGCCTATAAAATGTTGCATACTCTGATGCAGACACACACACAACACAGCAACAATACACTCTCTCGCATATAGTCTATTGCTGCAGAAATATCTGCTTAATAAGCGGTCGATTTCCGGTTAATTTTCAGGCAAGTGAGATAGTCCGCAGTGCACCGAGCCGCACTGTTGAACCGGTGTACCCTGGGAACAGACGACGAATCTGTTTAAGGGAATTGTGTCAAACACAAGCCCGGTTCCTTTTTTCTAATCTGTTCAGTTTTTCTTCCTGTTTGTTTCTTTGCAGAATCGCTGCTGTCTCTATTTTGCTGTAAGACTTCTAACCAGGGGCGTAGCATTGTAGGGGCGGGAGGGGCGGCCGACCCCCCGAATTTTCGCGCAGAAGTTCTGATTATATAGTATTCGTATAGAAAATTTTGGAAATATAGGGTTTCGACCCCCCGAAACTGGTTTTCGACCCCCCGAAACCAGTGACTTCCGACCCCCCGATATCTTCCGACCCCCCAAACCTTCGGGTCAAGCTTCGCCACTGCTTCTAACAGAGTCGAACTCGAGTTTCATGGGTAAAATCATGATGCTTCAACCATGTTGCCATGACATCATTGGCGAACACACCATACTTCTTTTCACACTTTATCCACTTCATATTTGATCGGGTCAATACATACCAACAAAGTTTTGTAATGTCTTATTTTCAGTTATATTATACTACGGAGATTAATTATTTATTTGACATGATTGGACTATCAAAGCAACCTCAAGGTCCTCAATTACAAGTGGTCTTTTATAAATAGAATAAAATTTCTCAAGCGACAACGATGTATTCTTGGAATGTGACATGTACATAAGACGTTAACGTTAATGAAAAGGAAAACCTTAAAAGAATTTAGTGATAATCACAAAGTAATTCTCTATCATAAATTATCGCCATGATAAAAAAACAAAACAAAAAAGAAACGAAGTGATTTCAATTGTCAGATTACACTTAAAATAAATAATTTTAAAATAAATAAATAAAACTTAAGGTCATTAAATACAAACATATGAACAAAACAGATCCAACGGCCAACAAATCGATGTCCCGACTACCCGGGCACCTATCATTATGAAAGCATCCATACGCTTCTGGGTGAAGACACGTCTTAAACGTCCACCCGCAAATAACGCTAGGTAACTAGAACCCACCTAGTCACATGTTCTTGCATATGTATATCACTAGATTATTGTTATTATTTGTATTGATAATGTAGGCTAGTATAGTATTAAAGGAAATGATTTGTAAATTGTAATATTTGTATTTATTTACTTTCCTTGTAATCTTGTACCCTATTATTATAAATATATGCTCCAATCCCTCAAGAGATTATTGAGGTTGATTATCAATTCCTTACATGGTATCAGCCTAAACCTCTCAAAACCCTAATTACCTCTTCTTCCATTCGATCCCTTTTCCCTGCCGCCATGGCTTCTTCTTCCTCTGCCCCCACCGATATCTCCCTTCCCTTCAACAATACCTCCCATCTTACCCCAATTAAGCTCTCATCCTCCAATTACTTGGTATGGCGCAATCATATGCGTCTTCTTCTTGCTCTTCATCGGCTGCAGGGTCATGTTGATGGGTCCTCCTGTGCGCCGCCGCCTACTATTCAGGCAGATAATAAACCGGTTACGAACCCTGATTTCGTCTCTTGGACAACTAACGACCAGAAAACAGCCCTGCTTCTTCTTTCCTCTCTCACTGAAGCTGCCGCTGCTGAGGTCCTTGGCCTGGAAAGCGCTCGTGAAATATGGTCAGCGCTGGAGAATGCTTATGGTAATGCTTCTGTTGAAAGGGTACAATCCCTTCGTGACTCTCTTCGAGCACTAACCAAAGGTACCTCCTCTGTCCCTGACTTCTCTCGCAAATTTAAAAATCTTTGCGAACAGCTTGCAGCCATCGGTCATCCGGTTGCTGACATTGATAAACTTCACTGGTTTCTTTGCGGACTCGGCCCGTCCTATGAGGTATTTTCTACAGCCCTGCGTGCTTCCAAGCCTGCACCATCTTTTTCTGATTTAATCGCCCAAGCCGAAAGCCATGAGATGTTTTTACAATCTTTACATGGGACTGCACACCCTCCTGCTGCCTTTTATGGTAATCATAGACGCGATTCAGGTAATGGTAATGGTAGGTGTAACACCCCAACCGATGGCGGAAACATCGGAATGTCACGTATTGATGATTGTTCAGTAGCTCATGGTAAATAATAAATTCCATTAAATGATTTAAAGGAATTACATACAATTGTTCTAGAATTTGTACATCAAATTGAATAAAACTATACACATATCTTCAAGCATCAATTCAAATCTTCAAGCAAATAGAACCTGAAACATGTTAAGTTGGAAATGTTTTGGGTCAACAAAAGTTGGTGAGAATTACATAGGTTTTGATAATAGAATAAAAATTGTTGTGCAATTCATGTGTAATGGCAATCTAGTCCATATGCGAAAACATACTAGAAGTAAATCGAGTGCATAATCAACCTTGTTGACTGTTGTAATTGTGGTACATCCCATACGCTCATGGTTCACTCGTTTATATTGCAGTAACAAACACCCACGTAACCTTTGTAGGAGGCACGTATCCGGGTGGGATTGTCAGTCCAATAGATCTATCAATGTATACCGTTTGGCTGATGAATGTTTATGCTAGAATTGTGCTTACCCTAGTCATGTTCAAGACATAATGCAACATAGAAAAACACATAGACACATTGATGATTGAATTGCATAAATGATGTTGTAACATGTTTCACCCCAAAAATGGTGATAAATAGAAAAGGGGCTATGTAAAACTCACCTTGGTAAAATGTTATATCTGTTGAGAAATTTGGATAATTGTGTTGCCCAAATGTATCAAGTATCACCCTATAATGAGGTAATAAATATGTCTAAGTCTATCAAGTCTATAGATGTATAAGTTTCTAGGGCTTCGAATTGGGGATAATTGCTCGTTTGATTAATATTAAAAATATTCGCCAATTGAGAGAAATTTAGTAAATAAATAACCAAAAATCTTTTTATGAAATTTAAATTTAAGATGGTCACAATAATGTGTTTAAAGTATAAAAATAATTTTTATAAAATTATTTTCGTTAAAATAGATTATTAAATCTATTTATTACAAATTGTCGAACCTTAACTTTAATAATTAAAAATTACTAAAATTAAAGAATTATAAATTTAAAAATTATATTTCTGTTCTAAATGATCAGAAATAATTTGTATAAAATTTTGGTGCAAAAATATTAAAAATTGGATTTATTATGATTTAATTATGATTAAAACTAACAAAAATTGATTAAAAATATTAAATAAATGATTTTTCAGAAATAAAAATTATTTCAGAAAAGTTTATCATTATATAAACTCAGAATAATTTTTGTGGAAATTAATAAGGTTGTTTTGATATTTTTATAGATTTTTATAAATAAAATGGAATAAACTTGATTTATTTATTATATATATTAAATAAATTAATTTTTGAAAACTAAAAATTGTAGGTGAAGCATTTATATCAGATTAACTAAAAGTAATATTTTTAGAATTTATAAAAGGATTTTGATAATTAAAAACGAATTTATAAAATTAAATGTATATATAAGTATTTGATTTGTTTAAAAAGAATAAATGAGAAAAATGGGCAAAAAAAAAAGGACGCCACTCGCGGGACTCGAACCCGGGTGGCTCGGGTGGAATGCAACAGACACAACCATCTGGTCTGGATCGATGGTTGTGTTTGTTTCTTGTTTATGAAATATAAATAACGTAAACAAACCTAATGTTCTTCCCCAAATTAACATCGATCGAGCCCTAGGTTTTTAATCATTCAAATCTCACAACGTTAACCCAATTAATCATGGGGTTTCTGTTGTGTAGGAGCCGATGAACAAAACCCATAAAAAAATTCAACTTACAAACGCGTTTCGAGCTCGGTTGATCGGTCAAACAAAAAAGTCAAGAATGCGATCGTTTAACCAAAAGCAGAAGATTTTGTGAAGAATTGAAGGTTGGGAAATGGTTTTCGGCGAGTTGTGTTGATCCAGCAACGTCCAATTTATAGTGAACGAGTCTGAATTGTTAATTTGGTAAATCGTTGACCTCGTTTAATGTTTGACGCGTTTTAGCTATATTTGGTATCAATTGGTGAGCAATGAACGCGTAGCCGAGTCATAACAAGCCGGTAATCGCGTAACCTTTCCTAACCTGGATCGATTACGCGTTAACAGATGATGATTATGGTGATCAATGATGACAGTTGACTTTTCCTTAGTCAACTGTTAATATAAATGTTCAATATATATACAAAACGAGTTGGTTTGGTAACAAGAAATAGGTGTGGAGCAGGTGGTGTAAACGCGTGTGTGTGTATGAGAGGTCTCCGGTTCGAAACCCGGCTGGACCTCTTTTTTTTTTTTTTAAATGGTAAAGGAAGGAGATGGGGTTTGGGCCGGGTTCTTGGTGGGCCGAGCTTCAGACTTTGGGCTGCTTCTTGTGGGCTGCACTCACTGGGCTTCGATCAACAAAAATAAAGAAAACGGGGAGTGGGCCAGATTGTTTGAAGAAGTTGTTTTAGCTATGTAAATCTATTTTTTTTTTGTTATTATTATTATTATTATTATTATTATATATATATATGTATATATATATATATAAGTTGTGTGGTCGGGAAATAAAACTTAGGCACATTATGAAAATAATGTACGTATTATCATTTGAAAATTTGGCGATGTTACAGTAGGGCCGTGGCTCTTCAAGCCGCGGCTCTTATACTCGTGGTGCATCTAATTCTGGCGCTGGTCGTGGTCGTGGTGGTAACCGTCGTCCGCCTCATTGTCAACTGTGTCGGACGAATGGTCACTATGCCTCAGCCTGCCCAAACCATCATACGTATGCGTCTCAGGCCCCTGTTGTGAATGATGATTTAGCAACGGCGTTTCACGTGCAATGTCATGTTAACAGTGACACGCCAGATTGGACAGGTGACTCTGGCGCTAATGAGCATATGGCTCCAAAACCGGATTGTCTTCATCACTCCACTCCTTATACAGGTACTGACCGGGTAACGTTTGGTAATGGTGCCCAACTTCCTATTACGCATAAAGGTTCATATAAACTTTGTGATAAAATTACTCTTCGTGATGTTCTTGTTGTTCCAAATCTAACCAGAAAGTTATTATCTATTAGCAAGTTGACTGATGATCACCCTGTTGATGTTCTCTTCTCTCAAAATTATTTTGATATTCAGGACAGGAAAACAAAACAGGTTCTCGCTAAAGGACGGCGAGTTGATGGCTTATATGTGATTCAAGATGGGCCACGGGCGTTTGTTGCTGATTTCTCGAAAAAGGCTTCCTATGAATTATGGCATTCACGTTTAGGACATGTGTCGTTTGATGTTATTTCTGTTTTAAATAAGTCTGGCGTTTTGTCTGTTACTTCTTTATTGCCTAAACCAACTATTTGTTCTTCTTGTCAACTTGCTAAGGGACAACGATTACCTTTTACTAATAATGATAAGCGTGCATCTTTTCCTTTAGATTTGGTTCATTGTGAATTATGGGTCCCTGCTCCCATTACTTCCAAGGATGGTTATCGTTATTATGTGATTTTTATTGATGATTATTCCAGGTTCATGTGGTTTTATCCACTCAAAACAAAGACAGGGTTTTATGCAGTTTTACCTGTTTTTATTAATCTTGTTCAAACTCAATATTCCCGAAAAGTCAAGGTCTTCCAAAGTGATGGAGGCACTGAGTTTGTTAATCATACAGTCAGACAAATCTTTGAAAACAATGGCACTTTTCACAGGTACTCCTGTCCTTACACGCCTCAACAAAATGGTCGTGCTGAGCGTAAACACCGTCACATAGTCGAAACTGGTCTTGCTATGTTATTTAATGCCAACATTCCAGCTTCCTTTTGGGTGGATGCTTTTACCTCCGCGACGTTTATTATTAATCGCGTGCCATCCCCGTTACTTGAGAACAAGTCACCTTTTGAGCTACTCATGAAGCAAACGCCGCAATATTCAAATTTTCGAGTATATGGTTGTCTTGTGTTTCCTTATTTACGTGACTATGCTAAACATAAGCTTGAGCCACGGAGTCTTCCATGTGTTTTTATTGGATATAGTACATCTCACAAAGGATTTCGTTGTCTTGATCCCACTACAAATCGAGTTTTTATTACTCGCCATGCTCGCTTCAATGAATTTTCCTTTCCATTTAAAGGTACAAATGAAGCTACGTCTCTTGATCGCTTGGTACTCACCACCTTTACTGATGAATTTACACCTTCACCATCACCTTCCCTTTCCCCACCTAGTCCTACAAGTTTCAACAACAATGACACTCAACCTTCTTGTTCTACACCTATGTGTCCCTTATGCCCTTCTAGTAGCCCATCAGACACTCCCCAAACACCAAGCCCAGCACATCATGACCCACCTCTACCTATCCCTAACCATAACCCATCCAGCTCTTCAAATTCATCGGCCCAACCCAATCCCCACCTTGAGCCCAACACTTCTTCTTCCATTTCCCAACCCGATCCCATTCCAGCTCCTATACCCGGTCCTAAGCCCATTCCCGAACCATTTACAAACCCTCCACCCATCCCCGAACCTGTTACCGAACCCGAACCTGAACCTGTTACCGAGCCTGCACCCATTCCTATTACCGAACCTGTTACCGAGCCTACCGAACTTGCACCCATTCCCCAGTCTATTCCCGATCCTGAACCTCTACCCGATACCGACAATCTCAACCAAAATACTCATCCAATGACCACCCGTGCCAAAGCTGGCATCTTTAAACCCAAGTACCAAGCCGATCTTGCATGTCTTCATTCATATGCTTTACATGCCGCTTTATCTTCTGTTGCTGAGCCTCGCAGTTTCAAAAACGCTGCAAAGGATCCTCTATGGATGGCTGCTATGGTTGATGAGCTTACTGCCTTGCACAATAATAACACATGGGTTTTGGTCCCGCGACCATCTTCACACAATGTTGTTGGCTCTAAATGGGTTTTCCGTGTTAAGTATCACTCTGATGGTACTATTGAGCGCTATAAAGCACGTCTTGTGGCTCAAGGCTTCACCCAGATTCCAGGTCTGGATTATTCTCACACCTTCAGTCCTGTTGTTAAAGCCTCCACGGTTCGTATTGTTCTCTCCCTTGCGGTTCTTAATAATTGGAAGCTACATCAACTTGATGTCAAGAACGCCTTTTTAAATGGGAACCTGGAAGAAACTGTGTTTATGGAGCAACCGCCAGGATTTGTTAGTGACAAATTTCCTAATCATGTTTGCCGTTTGTCAAAGGCGCTCTATGGTCTCAAGCAGGCTCCTCGTGCTTGGTTTCAGCGTTTAAGCACATTTCTTCTCTCTTATGGGTTTATTTGCAGCCGTGCCGATACGTCACTCTTTGTTCTTCGCAAAGACAGTTACATTATGTATCTTCTTGTTTATGTGGATGATCTTATTCTCACAGGAAATGACAACTCCATTATAACTACTTTTATCTCGCACCTTAATCGGGAGTTTGCTATCAAAGATCTTGGAGCACTAAACTATTTTCTAGGCTTGGAAGTCGTCTACACTTCGACTGGTCTCTTTCTTACGCAAGCCAAATATGCTAAGGACATCCTTCTGCGGGCGAACATGCTTGACGCTAAACCGGTTGCAACTCCACTTTCTCCACATGAGTCTTTCATTGCGGATGGTGCTCCTTATTTGGATCCTACGGTTTACCGTTCTCTAGTTGGAGCTTTGCAGTATTTAACTATTACCAGGCCGGATTTGTCTTACGCTGTCAACCAGCTTTCCCAATTTCTCCATGCTCCTACCGTTGATCATTTTCAAGCAGTTAAACGGGTCTTACATTACGTTAAAGGCACTCTGTCATTCGGTCTTGTGACACCCCAGGAAAATCCCACATCGGCCGTGGCCAGGAGAGATCCTTGGTTCATAAGTAATGTCTTGCCTCTTATATCACCAACGCGTTTTGGGGCTTAATGTTAGTGGATGAGAGGAGAACTCCACAATTAAGCGTGCTCAGGTGGGAGAAATTTCAGGATAGGTGACCTCCTGGGAGACTTTGGGCAACCAAAAACAAATCCGTGAGCTCTGGATGGGCAAAGCGGACAATATTGGTGATGAGAGGGGCGGGGTGTTACAGGTCTTACTTATAGTCGCCCGCATGTTCCATCCATCGTGGGTTATTCTGATGCTGACTGGGCTCGATGTCTGGATACCCGACGCTCCACGTATGGTTATTCTATTTTTCTTGGTGGAAATTTGGTCTCATGGAGTGCTAAGAAACAGCCTACTGTCTCTCGGTCAAGCTGTGAATCTGAATACCGGGCTATGGCGAATACTGCTGCCGAACTTATCTGGGTTACTCATCTTTTGAAGGAATTACATGCTCTTCCTTCTGCTCGCCCTACCCTGCTCTGTGATAACAAGAGTGCGCTGTTTATGACTCAAAATCCGGTTGCTCATAAACGTGCTAAACATATTGATTTGGATTATCATTTTATTCGGGAGTTGGTCAATTCTGGGAAGCTCTACACCAAGTTTGTTCCTACCAATCTTCAGGTGGCTGACATCTTTACAAAAAGCCTTCCGCGTGCTCAGTTTGAAGTTTTTCGTACTATGCTTCGTCTTGGTCCGCCACCGTTTCGATTGAAGGGGGGTATTAAAGGAAATGATTTGTAAATTGTAATATTTGTATTTATTTACTTTCCTTGTAATCTTGTACCCTATTATTATAAATATATGCTCCAATCCCTCAAGAGATTATTGAGGTTGATTATCAATTCCTTACATATAGTCTATTTTCTTATTGATTCTAGTTGCTTTATACCAGTGTTTTCAGACTCGGGCCGAACTGGCTGGTCGAACCGGTTGGACCGGTGGTTGAACCGGTCTGGGTCAAGGGTTGAATTGGGCATGCATTGACCGGGTGGTTGGACCGGCGAACCGCAAACCGGTGGTCAGACCGGGTAAAAAGAGGGTCAGACTGGAAATTTTGAATTTTTTTTTTATTGTTTTGCCGGTTCGTCGGACCGGTGACCCGGTGGGGGGGGGGGGTTCCGGTTTAACATCCAGTCCGGTTCTGAAAACATTGCTTTATACCTAGTTATTGATTTAGGGGTAAAATAGTTATTCTGCGTTCAGAGATACACTCAAACAACGCTTTAGAGTCTCTTACTTATTCAAACCTCTTTGATTCATCACTTACTAATTCATCACTTGCCGATTAGCCCCTTACCATACATGGGCATTATGTAACGTTAAATCGGTGAAAAAGTAATGAAGCAGACCACCTAGGCTGGCACCAATCTTGTCTAACATTCTGATTTAAATGATATGTCTTAAACTTTTTTATTTATTAAGAAAAACCAGGCTTAAATTGCTTGCACCTTGTGCTCCCATACTTGTAAAAATGGAACAATAACTTTCTCCTCATACACCAACTTTGCATTTTGACGTATTATATATTTAGTATTCTTAGAATTGTTAGAACTAGCTAGATATGTTTTTGTTATTTTATATCTTTAATTTCAGAAGATACTGAGGTGGAAATTATACAAGTAATAGATACTTGGCCAATAATAAAGTTATTATTAGTATTTGCATTAAATTAGTTATTTTTTTAATTAACTGTTGTAATGGAGTACGATTAACTATTTGTTTTTAATTTAATCGTCCAAATATTTTATTGTTATAATACCTTTGAGAAGATTTCGTTTTTTGCTTACAACTTTTAAGAGAGAATGTTTTACAAAATTCAGAGTATTCCGTTATGACGTGTTTATTTTCATTGACAAAGAATCAGTGTTAATGAAAATATTGAATGTTACTTTGGATAATGTTTCATTGTGTCCTTATCTTTTGCTATATACCATAGGAATGGATACTTGGATAGGTTAAATAATTAAAAGTTCTAATGTAGTTTATTAAAGTAATCTTTGGAAAAAAGTGTTATAAAGTAATGTTTATAAAATAATAAAGATTTTAAATGATTAATCTATCTATATATATATAAAAGAAAACGTATATGCTGACGTGTCGTGCAATGGAGGCCTCAACCTCCCCTTAAGAGTGCCACGTGGCATCATAATTGAAAGATTTTAGTGTTTTTGAATTATTTTCTTTTTTAGTTAAAAAAAGATAAACATAAAACCCTAAATTCTCAATTACTAAAATTAAATTGAGTTATTTTAGGAAAAAAAGAATTTAAAAATAAATTTAAAATTTTCTCTCTCATGTTTCTTCCCATAATTTTTAAACGTTTATATCTTTTATATACGGGATTTTTTAAAGAAAAAATTACACCAAATTAACGAGCGTTTTATTATCTTTCCAACGAGTACCATATTGCTATATAAAAAACGGAGAAAAAATCGACTATTTTTTGTGGGGTTTCGTTTATACAGGAAAAAAATACACAAAGTGTTCATGTTATTCATTAATCATGTTTTTTCTTTTAAACCAGGTTCTTATCTACGATGTTGAAAATCAGCCCAATCGCCATGTTATCATTAGAATTTTACTAGGTATACTTCATCAAGAGAAGTTAAGAGAAATAATCGCGCAACACTGCAACCTATGATGTCACCTTATAACATGGTTATTTTTTTATTTATTTAATTACAAGAGTAATAATTATTACTATTAGCATTAGTATTATTAGAATGGTTATATTTTTCAACCCGGGACGCTTCTGGGAAAAAATGATAGTTGCTGACGTGGCGTTCAATGGTGGCATCAACCATCTCTTGATTATGCCACGTGGCATAATGAGATGCAATGGTTACAACTTTAAACTTAAGTGTTTGTTTAGTTGATTAGGTTAGGAATTATAAGAGCCATTAGAATGTGAGAAATTAGAGAGATGTAATGAGTTTTTGAATAGTTGTAGCTTGCATAAGTGATTATTTAGATGATTACTGATTAGGTTTTAGATTAGAGAATATGAGTTATTACTTATTAGAATACTATGAAAATGCAATGATTGAGAGATTTTATGGTTAGTTAACTTAAGCCATTTGCAATAGATTATCACGTAAAATTAGATTTTTCAACCCCGTAACCCTCCGGGGTAATCAGCTAGTCAATTATATGATCAAGTCTAGAAGATACTTTCACGATATGCAAAGCCCTCGTGGCTTTGAATTTTTGATGTTATTAGAGTTAACTTCTCTAGAAAATCTCGTTTAAAGTAGACACGTTTTCTTGTGCTTTTAGTTAAAGTCAAAATCCATAATTTATCCAAACAAACTTATATTTCACTCTTTAATTAGAGGGTGTTTGGGATTGAGTTTGGAAATGCAAAAGTGCTTTTGGTCAAAAGTGCTTATTGACTTATGACTTTTTGAAAAGGAGTTTTAAAAAAAATGTTTGGATTAGCTTTTGGGATGAGAAACGTCAAAAAGTCAATAGATTGCGTTTTTTTAAGTGTTTCGCTTATTGTGAATATTGGTTGTATAAGTGGTAGATTTTTAATTTTTTTTTCCAAAAGTCAAAAGCCAGGATTTCTAACTTTTCAAAAACAGTTTTTCCACCATTAAAAACCAAAAACCAAAAGTCAAAACAGAAAGTGCTTTTGGGTTACACAAACAGCTTATTGACTTATTTGGTTTTTGGAAAAGCCAATAAGTCAATAAGTTGTTTTGAAACTCAATCCCAAACACCCTCTTAGTTGTTTTAACGAAATATAATTTACATTAAACTATACTATAAACTTGATAGGGAAACCACATACAATTCTTGTAAGATTTTATTAATGCAAGCTTTTTTCAAAGAAAAGGCAAGTTTTCTACATAACTTTAGTTTTTAAAAGAATATGTTATAAAGTTTATGTAATTTTGTTATTATGTTTTCATAAGATTTTAAACTTTAAAACTCATATAACTATTTAGATAAAAAAATATCATGAAATATGAAATATGACACAATGAGCCACAAAATATAACACAATGCCAAAAAATATAACACAATGCCAAAAAATATAACACAATGCTGAAGAAAAATGACATAATGAATTGAAAAAATGACACAATGATGAAAATATATAATAAACAGACACAATGGTACATAAAAGACACAATGATATAACGCATATTCTAAAAACTACAAGCTAAAACCCCCAAAAAACGAAGACCTAAAAACTAAAGTCGTAGGGTTCGATAAGACGATTCCAATGCCGCTTGAATGAATTAAATCGGAGTCCGTTTGATACCTTTCCTATGACTTTCTATTTTTCTTTCACTGTGTATTTGATCCTAACCCTAATTATTTATATCTAGTCTTTAACTCACACTTTTTTTTTTATTCTTCACACGGTATGCAATATTTTTGTTTACCATAAATTCATTACTGAAAAAGATTAACATGTATTTCCCTACATTTAAGTAAAGTTTATTGTGACACTACTAGAAAAAAGACCTATCTTGACACACATTTTATGACACACACTCATTTATGACACTCAAAGCGTGTGTCATAAAAAAAAGTGTCATGGTTTATAAAATCTTATTAATTAATGACACCCGTTTTTTGTGTGTCAAGAATTTAGTGTCAACAAATAGAAAAGATGACACTATAATCTATTGTGTGTCATCTTTTCATGTCATAAATATATTTTCCAAAAAAATCTAATCTCACTCTATATAATCTTATTCCATCTACCCCTAAAAATTCTCAAAACCCTCAATCCGCTCTCATATCCCTCTCATCCTCATCACAACAACCCCCAAATCCAACAAAACCCTAACGTTGATAATCACACAACAAACCCCAAATGTCATCTCCCTACCAAACTAAAACAGAGACAATCAAAGGCCCAAAGCGAAACCTCCCCTGACCTCTGCTAGACCTCCTCCGCCTCCTTCCCTGCCGGTTGCCCGCTGCCATCCAGATCCTCCTCCTCGGCTCCTCCTTGCTCGACTGTAAGTTATTTATCTACTCTTTAATTAGCCAGATCCTCCTCCTCCTCCTCAGTTGTTTTATTATATTATTAGTATTTGAAGGTTGTTCAGATCCGTTGTTAAAATGAAGATTAGGCTGCTCTATTAATTGTAATTGTTTGAGGTTTTAGCTGCTTAGTGATGGATGTACATATATATTATGTGTTCGAGGAAGTGCTGGAACTGGATTCATATGTTATAGGGTAGTGATGTTTAGCTTTATCAATATTTCAATAGTTATACACAATATTTGTTAAGAAAAGAAACTGAACTGATTTTATATAATAGAAACTGAACTGATTTTGCTTCATAGTCTATAAATTTTCTCTTTTTTTTAGGGTCAGTCTATAAATTTTCTTAACTTTGTTGTGAGGTTCGAAGTTGGAATGATGCTTAGTGTCTAGTGCAATTTGTTGGGCCTGAGCACTCAGAGAGAATGCAATTGCTCATCTAATACCACATAATGCAAGGGATTGAGCATGAGATGTATAGTATTTAAAATCTTTTCTTTTTTTGTGGAAGCTTAGTGCTTGTGGATGATGAAACCAAGAGGTAAAAACCCTTTTGATTAATTATACTGTAATGTATTAATTAATTGTTTCCCTCAAAAAAAATTACATGGAAATAGGAGATTTGAGTTCTGTTCTCAAATGGGTCAAAAGATACCATTTTTTTTTTGAAAAAACATAAACTCATATGCTTGGTTTTTATTTGAAAAGAAAAAAACGAGTTAAGGTGTTTGTTGGTCGGTCTCGTCTGACCATATGATCATACTGAAATGCAAATTGAAAAGCCATTGGTTTCTCTAAAATCTTATTTATTTATTTATTTTGTGTACATTATTGTTGATTAATCAGTAAGAATGATAACAAGGTATCTTCTTCAACAGCATCTAAGAGGAGGAAGAGATCTCAGAATGTAAGATTGCTATTAATTGTTATACATTAGTTGTCATTCTTTTTTGTTTTTTTGTTTTGTTTTAATTAATCACCCGTCATTTGTTCGTTTAGTAATTATACCTAATCAAACTGTAATTCTATATTTTGATCTAAAGGAATTCTTAATGTACGAGTTCTGAAGGAACAGGTATCCGAATTTACCCGAGGTGATGCCATTATTGAAGGAACAGGTATCCGAATTTACAATCACATAATAAACTTATTCATTCATTTTCTTGATAGTTGAGTGAGTTATTATTTACGCTGATTCTATAGGAAGAGCAAGGACGAAGGATTGTGAGGGCCAGGGGTGGCCCTGGCCCCCCTGTTTTTTGGCGCATTAGTGGAAATTTGCGATTTTCGTAGGTAAATTTAGTCCGGGTTCAGTCCGGCCCCCGCCGATTTACCACTACCGATCGAAAAAAATCGAGTTCGGCCCCCGCCGATTGGCAAACCAAGCTTGGCCCTTAAGGAAGAGCATAATGTGTTGTTTAAGTGACGTGCTGTTCTATTTGTAGGTCAGAATTCAATTGGGACAAGGATTTGCAGGGGAGGTCACGAAAACTATGCTGAAGGACGAGGGAATCGGTGCCTTCTATAAGGTTTGATCTCTTCATAGTCCTTTGGTTTTGAAATAGATGGGTATTGGTTTCTTTGAATAGGCGTAACTTGCCATGGGCAATGCAAATGACCAAAATCAATACGTATCAAGTTTTTACACGTTCTTTGTGTTTATAAGGTCTAAATAATAACCTAAAAAGTATAATGAAATCCAACTTTAAAGAACAAATTTTGTAACTGGTATTACATATAGAACAGTGTGTCAAGATATGATCAATTGTTATGCTAACTTTCCATTGAAAAAGTATTCTGTTAGACTATTAAACTTTTGGAATTGTTGAAGTCTTTTAGATTTAGGAGGGTGTTTGGCATTGGGGCTTTGACCTGCTTAATTTGATTATGTGTCAAGTGGCAGACAATAGTCTATATTTAAGTTTATTGGGTATTCATAAACCATTTATGTGTATTAGGGATGCCCACAAACCGTGTATCTTTATTAAAGATGTTCTTAACCATTTGAAATTCATGAAAGAGATCGTTACGGACGGACTTGGAATATTGGACAATGTAAGTTGATCGAGTCAAATTCTAGTCACTCTTGTTTTCTTGAAACTAAAACCATCGCGAACCTTAACCTTTAATCTTATTAATTTAATTGTGTCTCAGGTTGGGGGAGGAGCGGATGTTTACACGGATGCGGATATTGATTTTATCCGTGAAGAATGGTCAAGTTATGCCGCGACCTTCATTTTCAAGTGATCAGTATGTTTAGGTCTATATCGACCAACGTAATGTATTGACACAATGTTTTTGTAACCGTTAATACTTGTGGTAGGATTCGACAAATGATTGTAATGGGTTTTTTGGTGGTATATATAATATATGCAGCTTTATTATCAAATTTATTGATTTTGTTATTATAAATATAAATCCAGGGATATTAGTCATTTTGCAGGAAATTTTTTTTAGCTAAAAAAAAAAACCATGACACGCAAAATGAATGTCGTAAATGAGTGTCAAGAATGTATGTCATTAAAGAGTGTCATGAAAGTGTGTCATAAATGCGTGTCAAAAAAGAGTGTCATTAACGCGTGTCATTAAAAGATGACACACGCTTGCATGTCATAAAAATTTAATGACATGTTCTTCCTTGACACTTTGCTGTGTGTCATAAACACCCTTTTATGACGCGCAATGCGCGTCAAGATAGGGGTATTTTTCTAGTAGTGTGATTTTTTTTTGTGTGTTGCTTCTTTTTATATATATTTAGAAGCGAGCATGAATGAGTTGGATTAATATAAAAATACATATAGTTTAACTTTTATATTTATATAATTCTATAAAGGAATATTGGATATAAATAATTTTAACTATCAGCTATTGGCCATCACCAGTAAACATTATTTTCTTTAAAACCTTACACTATAATTCCAAATATGTGTATAATATCTAATCACTTATAGATATATCGTGTGCTTTGTCTTCAAGACTCTACATTTTTTTAGTTCCTAGTTGAAACATATCAAATCAACCATTTTAAGACCGCTCTCACTCAATTTTTTTTAGCTAAGGATCATATTTTTTATATATAAAAAAAAAGATTTACGTCAAGGTGGTGGATAAACGGACAAAAAGTTGTGTCGCCACCCATTTCTGAATAGCAAACTCTATTCTACTAAAAACATAATCTTGACCCTTGGGGATTGTTGCATTGTTGTGCATAACCTTACAAACACGGTCCAAGAAATGGACCGTGTCAGACGCTAAGGATCCAAAAGTGTCAAAAGTAAAAGAGACAAATCTCAGTCGAAATATTCATTTACATTCACAAGCAATACGTCTTAAATTCGTTAATAATATTTGAGTCGAAATATTCATTTTAAACCAAACATCTCTTTTATTTTCACGGTAAAAGTTAATCTACCACATTGGAAAAGATAAAAGTAAAGGTTTAGAAACTCTTTACCCTTTAATTTCCTTCTAATAGGTTATAGCATGTTCTAGTTCCATAGAGTCAAATATTTTCAAAAGTATTCATCATTATATATATAATTAGAAAGAAATTAGGTGTGAACAAACCAATAAATAAATGTCGAGATGGAAAGAATAAGATAACAAAAGAAATTCTTTTTAAAAAATTGCCAAAATTCCTAGACATAGAAAAAGAAAAACAACAAAATATAAAGAGTCGGCATGTATTTGATTCTCCAATTTCTGCTTTCAATAAAATGCATGTTTTAAAATTTTGTTTCAAAAAAAAAATATACTTAATACGTTTACTTTTTTTTTTCTTCTAATGTTACCCCATTATTTTTTCACCAATACATTTTGCCAAGATTTGAACCTAGGATATTTCCTCTAAAAGGTATAAGCCTCTACCAAATGGGGTTACCCCACATTAGCCGTTTAAAAAAAAAATTAATCAAAATTTTATATTTTTATGGATTCGTAATAGAATGTAGGAAGGTATTGAAAAATGAGTGAAAAATTTATGAAACTATGATTTTTAATTAAATTTTATGGATAAACTTTAAGGAATCTAATGTAACTGCTCTAAAGTGTGTTTTTTTTTTTATATATATATATTTACCAATTCATGTAGACTCTGTCTCTTTTTATAAGTTTAAGGAATGAAATGTGTCGAGTTTCGAAACATGAGATTTAAATATAAGGTATGAAGATTTTTTAGTTAAATTATGCAATGATATGGATATCAAATGAGATGTGATTGCTCTTATATATCATCAGACTATGTTTTGTTTTTATATATTTTATAAAAATGACCAATTATTTTACAGTGGAGGTTATAGGTTAAAGTAGGGGTGTAAATGACACGTAGCGGCTCGGATCGGCTCGGTAAAAAGCTCGAACGAGCCGAGCCTTAATGAGCCCGAGCCCGAGCCCGAGCCTGAAATATGGCTCGTTTAGTTATCGAGCCCGAGCTCGAGCCCTAGATACAAAGCTCGATTGGGCTCGCGAGCCTTAACGAGCTAGAGCCCGAACCCGAGCCCGAGCCTAAGTTACAGGCGAGCCTAAGTTATAGCCTTAACGATTGGGCTCGCGAGCCTAAGTTATAGCCGAGCTTTTGAGCTCGTTTGAGATTCTCAAATCACCTCGAGCCGAGCCGAGCTGAGCTCGAGCTTTGGATTTTACTAGCGAGCCGAGCTCGAGCTCAAGATTGTAGGCTCGAACCGAGCCGAGCTCGAGCTCGAGCTTCACAAAACCTTAACGAGCCCGAGCCGAGCCCAGTCAGGCTCGGGCTCGGCTCGGCTCGTTTACACCCCTAGGTTAAAGTCTCATCTAGAATAAATTTATTCTAAGTTGAGTATGAGGTTTTACCACAATAAACCTCGGCGGTGGATTTCCTCTAGAATGGTGATGGACCGGGTCGCCAGCGTTGTTTACGTTTGCAGGCATGGGTAACCTTTTATCATTGGGTTTACCCGGGTGACCGGGCTTTCATTAGCCGTTAAACAAAGTTAAAGAATGAATATTATATTTAGTTTACTATTTTTATACATATTCATTTTTATTTTTATATTTATAAAGAGTGTGAAAATATGACTTTACTATATATATACCGGCAACATAAAACTCCCATTCCCACTCTCCCTCCCATCTCCCTGTCCGCCATTGATATTTTATATATTCACACAAACATTTACATTCCCATTTGCCACCGTGTCCTCATTATTCAGGCGCCGCCGTCTACCACCACTACTTTCTTATCCAAACTCATATATACATATATATATACACACACACACACTACATAAAATCAATCAATCTGGACTCACTGTATTGTTAGACAAATGGTGTTGAAGATGAAAACAGGTGTACTATTAGCTTTTGGGATTGTACTTGTTCTTGTTCATGGATGTTTTGGTGATGGGATTAACAGAAAAAGCTTTCCAAATGGTTTTGTGTTTGGAACTGCATCTTCTGCTTACCAGGTTTCTTTTTCTTCGTTTTTTTTTTTTTTTTTTTAATATTAATGGGTAATGATTTTAAGTGTAGCATAGTTAAATGTTATTCTTTGAATATAAATAAATACGTTAATTAATAACACTGGTAGATTAGTTGGTTATATTTATGATTCAAAACGAGTATGTTGACTTTGTTGGTTCAGTTTGAATCACTACCGTCGTGCCTTCGGGCGGGTTTGTGGGCCGGGTTTTCCCTGGAACAGGAGACGGGTGGGCCGAAGGGCTCTGTCCGTACGGACTAGAGGCCGTCTGGGCCCCTTTCGGCCATTGGGGGCCGCGTACAGAGTACCCGACAATACTTTAGTTGATCGTTCAAAAAAAAAAATTGTTTAAAACAGTTTAGAGTTTTTGTTTCTTGTTTTTAGATTATGGGGTTCCGTTGCTGATCTTTACGTATGTTAGGCTACCACAACATGTGGTACACGAGAGCACCGTCGCGATCACCTCCAAACCATCGCTCTTGCAATCGCTAGAGGTGTTATGGCTCGCTTCAGGCCATCGCTTGTCCCCCTCAAAATCTAAGACAATCACGTCGTGACTGCGGTCGCTTGTGCGCAGGGGCGGATGTAGTTAATGGGTAGGGGGTGCGGACGTTGCGGCTCAACTTCGCTCGCGTAGTGGAAAATTTGGTTTTTTTTTACGAAATTTGAAAAACGTTGCTACTAAAATGAAAAAATGAAAAACGTTACTACTGAAAAATGTTTCTAGATCCGCCACTGCTTGTACACGCGGTGGCTTGCTCGCGCGCCGGGCTTAGCGTGGGGCTGATGTGGTGTTCGCGAGCCACGTGGCTTGCCCCAAAGTTGTTCGCTTGTCCACATCGGGTAGCCTTACAAAATACGGTTTTTTGTTCGTGTTTGTAATCGATTGTTCAAATAGACTTTTTGATCAGAGCCGTACCATACTTGACGCAACGGTTATAATATAATGGCCTAGATCTAAGTCTTTTCTATATCAAAACTTCTAAATCATTTTATTTAAAAATATAATCTAAATGTCTAAAGTTTGACGCATATATATACAAAGGGGTACTGGTTTAGCGGTATACAAGGAGGTCGTCGGTTGTAGTCTTGTTTGTGATAAAATGTCATGCGCGAGTCAGAGGTTTTACCCACTAAGCTTTCGAGCGGTGGACTTTTTTTTGGAATTGGTGATAGACAGGGTCACCAACGCTCTAGGCGATCATGGGCGTGGCTAACATTTTACTTATTTATGTACCTAGATGATCTAACCTTACTGGACATTAAAAACTTTGTAACTCTGTTGGACCGAGGGGCGGGCGTTCCCTCGAAAAAAAATAGTGTAATAGGCAAAAATTCGGATCGCTCTCCTTAAAAGTTCGGTTAAATCTTCCGGTCGTCATCTAGAAAATAAATCATAGATCCGTCACTTGGAGGTTATTAAAATCCTTTAATTATGTTTGAAGAAACTATTTATATTATGTATTGAGTTTGCGGTGTACCCAATCTAACGAACATGACACATTCTGTATTTGGTATATATTTATAGCCACTTGTTCAAAAAATAATAATTTATAGCCAACTAAAAGGGAAAAAAATTAGATATTTCAAGGTTATTTGTACTTATTATTATGTATTATGTGGACATAAATTGCTACTTTATGCTTATTTAGGAACTACGTTAAACAACAACATATGTCCAGATGGACAATAACACATGTATGTTTCATTGTGTTGTTTACTTTATAGTATGAAGGAGCTGTGAAGGAAGATGGAAGGGGTCCGGCTACTTGGGACAAATTTGCTCACACATTTGGTATTGTTCACTTCGAGTTGATTAACACAGAAATAATTAAATTGATGTAAAACCGAGGATCTGTTTAATCTATTTATCTAAACGAGTCAAGCTGGGTCAAGCGGGTTGACGGTTGTAATAAATGGGGTTAAGAGGTTATAAGTGGGTGGTTGGACGTCACAAAAACACACTTTTTAATTCTAATTTTATAAGGGTTAACTTATTAATTAGGTTTGAAATTAAAGCTCAAAAATGGATTATTTTGTGTCGTGTTGTCACTCATGTTCAAAACATGTATATGGAGCATCTATTACAATGCAATGGAAAAAAGAATAACGTTTCATTTAGAAAAGAAATTAACACTTTTTTTTTGAACGGCCAACAAATTGGAACCACTTACGGAACACTGTTTATCATCGTGCCACCAATGTTGCCACGCGATCATATTCCACCACCAAGTCACCAATTCAGGAGGAAACTCATAATTATGAGAAAACCCCCCTTTGTGAGATTCGAACTCAGGACATTATGGTCTCTAAGTCTTACCTCACCACAAAAATGCCGCTAGGCTATAATGCTTTTGGCAAAAGAAATTAACACTTAAAGGGGTTATGTGCAACCAATAAGGAAGAGAAGTAGACCATCCCTATTAATAATTTTTTAAAACTCAATGCAAAATTACATTTCTGACCTTCTAATTTGCAGGTAAGATATCTGATTTTAGCAATGCTGATGTTGCAGTTGATCAATACAACCTGTATGAGGCAAGTAATCTTTCTGTTTCATGAGCTCGAGTGTAATTTCCTATTCATGAATTATGATGCGACAATATCTTCCTTTTAAGCAATTTGCCATTAAACTCGTGTTTTGGTTAAAACCAACGTGCCATGTCAAAAATATGGTATCAAAGACTTTAAACTCTAAAAAACTTTATTAATCAAACTGAAAAGAACATACAAAGACTCTTAAACATACAGGGAAAAACCCTAACCTATACAACCAGAAATCAATACCAACCTAGCACAAGATCTACACAACCAGACTGAACAATAAACGATCTGAAACAAGATGTTTACAGATCTAAACTCTGGAAAGATCAACTAAGCTACTGGAAAGGTTACGTATGAATATTTGAGAGAGAGTACAAAAAGATGAAAAAGAGATGTGTTTCTGACGTAAAGAAGCACACTCTCTTATATAGTTCTGACAACTGAACTCTCTCTCCTAAATCAACGATCAAGATTAGAGAAGATCAACGGCTAACACACATTTGTGCTTATTGCCACAGATTGCCAACGTGGCAATAAGACTTCTGGGCTTCTGGGCTTCATAAGATGTGGGCCGGACTGATGTGAACAAATGAACTAAACTGGGCTCCCAAATTATTAATACGTAAACTAGTCAGCAAGGCCCAAAAGACTAAATATGTTCACGAGCATGAGCATGAAGACATGAAGACTTGGACATGAACTTGTATCACCACAGCATCTATCTTCATATAGCAATGCCAAATCTACTCTTCATCAGCTACCTCAGCAACCCTGCATAAAACACTTATGCAACATATTTTACATTTTGCTAAAGACAATATAAGCTATTAAACTAAACTAGTACTTACCTTTTTAACACCCCCCCTTAGTTTAATAGCTAAATGGGTCAAACATTTGCAAAAGCTTACATAACTCATCATGTTGCCCAGGATTTAACCCCTTAGTAAAAATGTCAGCAACCTGATTTACTGACTTAATATTACAAGTTTTAACCAACCCTCTTGAAATTAAATCCCTTAAAAAAATGTCAAGATCAAAATGTTTAGTTTTATCAAAGAATACAGGATTGGCAGCAATGGCCAATGTTGCACTACTATCACAATGAATGTTCACTGGTAATTTGACATCTAGATTTAATTCAGACAAAAGATTGATTATCCATAAAATTTCACATGCCACTAAACACATTGACCTGTATTCAGCCTCAGCAGAGGATCTAGATACAGTGGATTGTTTCTTGCTTTTCCAAGAAACAAGAGACCCACCAAGAAAGACACAATATCCAGAAACAGATTTTCTTGTTTCTGTACACTTAGCCCAATCTGAATCAGAGTAGGCCTCAAGGTCAAAACACTGAGTTTTATTAAACTGAATTCCTTTCCCAGGAGACCTCTTCAGGTATCTTAGCAGCCTCATGGCAATTCTAAGATGACCTTCAGTGGGCCTATGCATGTACTGGCTCAAAAAATGTACAACATAGGCTATATCAGGTCTAGTATGAGAAAGATAAATCAACTTTCCAACTAGTTTCTGATATCCAGTTACATTTTCTAACACAGTATTATGATCTTTGCATAATGCAGTTAAGACATGATTAGGTTCAAGAGGATTACTAACTGGTTTGCACCCTAACATGCCATACTCAGTTAGTAATTCCATGCAATACTTTCTTTGTGATAGACACAATCCATCATTGTTGGATATAACTTCTATCCCTAAGAAATATTGCAGTTCTCCTAAATCCTTAATCATGAAATTTGACCTAAGACTCTGTTTAACCAGATTAATATCAGTAACATCAGATCCAGTTAAAACAATATCATCAACATATACAAGTAGGATAGTTATATTGGATTCATATTGCTTTATAAACAAAGAATAGTCACATTTACTTTGTTTGAATCCTAAAATTTTCAAAACACCTACAAGTTTTTCATTCCACATCCTAGGGGCCTGTTTCAGCCCATAGAGAGACTTTTTTAACCTACAAACTTTATTATCATTACTTGAACAATAACCCTAAGGTAATTTCATATAAACTTCTTCATTCAAATCACCATACAGAAAAGCATTATTGATATCAAGTTGATAAAGTTTCCAATTATTTTTAACAGCCAAAGAAAGTATACATTTTACAGTAACAAACTTGACCACAGGTGAGAATATCTCATCAAAGTCTATACCTTCCTTTTGACTATAGCCTTTGGCCACAAGCCTAGCCTTAAATCTTTCTATTTCACCATTAGATTTATACTTGACCTTATAGATCCACTTACACCCTACAACACTCCTACCCTTAGGTAATTCTACAATGTCCCAGGTGTTATTTCTATTTAAGGCTTCAAGTTCATCATTCATGGCTTTTATCCAATTAGGATCATTAATAGCTTCTTTATAAGACCTAGGTTCAAAACTTTTATTTAAAACAGAAGCAAACACTTTACAATTATAGGACAAATTAGAGTAATTAACCACTTTATTAATGCTATATTTAACCTTATTATCAAGAACAAACTCACTAAATTTCTTAGGTAAGTTAGTGCTTCTAGCAGATCTCCTAACAGTGTTTGGTTCAATTTCATTTTCATTTGAATTGACTGAGTCCTTGCCCTCAGAATTGGAATTCTTTTCATTGTCATATATCATATCCACAGCCCTGTCATCAACATCTTTACCACTATGTTGCTGATCAGCATCACTAGTGGAAGGTTGTGACTGCTGTGACCCATATGTTTCTGACTCAGTCTTACCTAGACCCCTTCCATCATCATTGGGCTCTTCATGATGTTTGGATGTATCATACAAATCAAAAAAGTTTTGGGAATTCAAATGTTCTAAACTGTTTTCATTAAAATTTTTGAAAATATTTTTCTCTTTGAAAGGAAATATTTCCTCATAGAATTTCACATCTCTAGAAAAAAATATAGATTTATTTTCCAAACTTAAAATTTTATAACCCTTTTTTTCATTTGAATAACCAATAAAAATTCTTTTTTCAGCCCTACTATTCAATTTGTTTGTATCATTTAAAACAGTTGCAAAGCATAAACATCCAAACATTTTCAAATGACCAAGGAAGGGATCAAAACCAAACATTAATTCATAAGGAGTTCTACCATTCAGCACAGAGGAAGGTGTCCTATTAATCAAGTAAGCAGCAGTTAACACACACTCAGTCCAATAACAAACAGGTAGATTGCTTTGAAACAACAAAGATCTAGTAACATTTAACAAGTGTCTATGCTTTCTCTCTACTATCCCATTTTGCTGTGGGGTGTATGCACAAGAAGTTTGTTGAAATATACCATTTGCTTTACAAAAATTGACCATTTGGTTATTTATAAACTCAAGACCATTATCACTTCTAAAACATTTAATGGTTTTACTAAACTGAGTTTTTACAATATTAGCAAATTCAACAATATTATCAAACACTTCACTTTTTTGTTTCATTAAGCATACCCACACAGCTCTAGAGTAGTCATCAACAATGGTGAGAAAGTATTTAAACCCTTCTCTACTTTGAACTCTATAGGGTCCCCAAATATCAAGATGAACAAGTTCACCTATACAAGTACTCTTATGGTCACTTAAGGGAAAAGGCTCCCTATGTTGCTTAGCCTTGTGACACACATCACAAGGACTATCACTGGCAACAACTTTGTGACCAATAACATGTTCTAACTTTTGTAGAACAACATCCGAAGGATGTCCTAATCTAGCATGCCACAAATCATATACTTTGCTAGAACTATAACACACCTGACCACTCATAGCAGATTGGCCACAAAAATACAATCCTTCAGATTGTCTACCAGTCACCAGGATTTTCTTGGTGTGTAAATCCTGTATATAACATCTATGTTCATCAAACCCAACATACAACTTATTGTCTTTGGCTAACTTATGAACAGAGATTAAATTCACAGAATATTCAGGCACAAGAAACACATCATAAAGAACAACCCCATTACCAATTTCAACATTTCCAATTTTAGTTACCAAGGCACTAGTTCCATTAGGATGTTTAACTCGAATGTTTAAATCTGATACATCTATATAGTTAGTTAATAACTCTTCATTGTTTATCATGTGTTGATTTGCCCCTGAATCCACAATCCATACAAACCTTATTCTCCCATTTCCAACATGGAAACAGTAAATAGGTTTAGCATGAACATTTGCACAGAAAGGAACAGATAAGCTACCTGACACATTATTACTCTGAGGAGTTTCACTAGACTTGTCACTAATCAGACTCAACAACTTAGCCCACTGTTCACTGCTCAAGTTTCCAACAGAAGTATCAGGTTTATCATCACTACAACTAATGTTTGCAACAACCTTCTTTGCTTGTGTTCCTCTTGGTGGTCTCATCCAAGAGGGATAGCCCACAAGTTCAAAGCATTTATCAACAGTATGACCTGTTTTATTACAATGACTACACTTCAAACCTTGGTTTGAAGTTTTGTTTGACTTCTTATTGGACTCAAAAGACTGATTAGATTTTGAGAAAAAACCTATAGTTTGACTCTTTTTAGAAGATCCACTAGAGTTTCTATGGGATTCTTCCCTTGAAACTATAACAAAAGCCTCTTTCACACTAGGTAATTCTTCTTTCATTAACAAATTTGATCTAATCCCTTGATAAGAATTATCTAAGCCCATTAAGAATTGCATTAATTTGATCATATGATTAAAACTGTTGAACTTGGTGGCTGCATTACAAGTACAGGAGGGTAGTTGCAAAATTTGGTCTAACTGTTTCCACATAATGTTTAACCTATGATAATATTCTGAAACAGTTAGTCCATTTTGTGTGAATGTGTTTATTTTTTGATATAAATCAAACACAACAGAACCGTCTACTTTATCATAAGTTTCTTTCAATTCAGTCCAAACATCACTAGCATATTTAGAGTATACTTGACCCATATAAAGTTCATCACTCACAGAATTAAGAATCCAGGTTAAGACCACAGAGTTACATCTATCCCATTGTCTAGCTAATACCTCATTAGTTTCAGACCTGACACATGTTTTATCCACAAAACCCCATTTGTTTTTTTACTTGAAGTGCAAGTGTCATAGCATTTGCCCAAACCGAATAGTTTTCTGACCCTTTAAGTTTAACAGATACAATGGTAAGATTACTTGAATCAGATGCATGCAAATATAATGGGTCACTAGCATCTAATTTGCTAACCAAGGTTTCAGATGGAAGTGGAGGAATAATATCTCCACCTCCGCCTAAATTAGGGCCAAGGTTCACATTATCATCCATATTTTCTTATTCAACAAAATTTACAGAAAACCTAACAGATAGCAGAACAAACACACACAGCAAACAATCACAAATAGCAAGAACACAAACAGTATCAAGAAATCACAAAAGAAAGAAACCCTAATTAGCGAAGCCAAGCCAGGGACAAGATCACAGGTTCATCACTCAAGGGTGCCTGCGCATGCCTTAACTTGGGAGCTAATTAAGATATAACTAGACAAATCCTTAAAGCTAAAACAGGGACTCAAGCCCTGGCAACAGACTCCTTAAGACAACTCTAAACAAAACGATAAGGAAAAACAGGAAAGATCTCACCGAGCACAGCCCAAGTTAGGGTTCGCCAAACCCACAACCGTATAACCTTCACTTAGGGTTACACGATTGGAGGTGCAATTGAAGCTAAAGAAAAAAAACTCCAATCCAGATATCAGCTCCTTAACTCAGATCTGAACGATCAGCCCCAGATTCAACCAAGAACAATAAACCAGCGGAAACCCCCAAGATCCACAGAGAAATATCTCAGATCTTTTCAAGAAGAACTTCTTATCAGAGAGCGATCAAACCCTAGAGCTCTGATACCATGTCAAAAATATGGTATCAAAGACTTTAAACTCTAAAAAACTTTATTAATCAAACTGAAAAGAACATACAAAGACTCTTAAACATACAGGGAAAAACCCTAACCTATACAACCAGAAATCAATACCAACCTAGCACAAGATCTACACAACCAGGCTGAACAATAAACGATCTGAAACAAGATGTTTACAGATCTAAACTCTGGAAAGATCAACTAAGCTACTGGAAAGGTTACGTATGAATATTTGAGAGAGAGTACAAAAAGATGAAAAAGAGATGTGTTTCTGACGTAAAGAAGCACACTCTCTTATATAGTTCTGACAACTGAACTCTCTCTCCTAAATCAACGATCAAGATTAGAGAAGATCAACGGCTAACACACATTTGTGCTTATTGCCACAGATTGCCAACGTGGCAATAAGACTTCTGGGCTTCTGGGCTTCATAAGATGTGGGCCGGACTGATGTGAACAAATGAACTAAACTGGGCTCCCAAATTATTAATACGTAAACTAGTCAGCAAGGCCCAAAAGACTAAATATGTTCACGAGCATGAGCATGAAGACATGAAGACTTGGACATGAACTTGTATCACCACAGCATCTATCTTCATATAGCAATGCCAAATCTACTCTTCATCAGCTACCTCAGCAACCCTGCATAAAACACTTATGCAACATATTTTACATTTTGCTAAAGACAATATAAGCTATTAAACTAAACTAGTACTTACCTTTTTAACATGCCACTCATCATGTTTAGATGCGCGTAACATGTTAAAAATATCGTAAAACTGAAACAAAGAATATAGTTTGTTGGGTTCTTCTAGGCTAAGACTATATTTTAAAGTTTAAACCGCTAACCCAACAAGAATTTACTTGTTTTGATGGTTCAAATGCAGGATGACATACGATTGATGAAGGAAATGGGCATGGATGCGTATAGGTTTTCAATCTCATGGCCAAGAATTTTCCCAAGTAACGATTTTTTAACTTCTTATGGTCAAGATTCTACTTTTATATAATCTAACAACATTTATTATAAAAAATAGTCTTCCTTGTAATGGTTATAACTTATTTTAGGGTGCAACAATTTAGGCACAAGATACTAGTCAAATGTAACGCCTCACTTACGGTGTGCGCATATAATGTATATATGTGTGGTCATTGGGAGACAAAAGTAAAGTTGCACTAGTTTTAACGTTATTTTACTAATTTCGTGAAAATAACGTTAAAAACGACGGACGGTTAATCATGCATCATGTGGTGGCGTGGATAGCCAAAAGACAAAGGGGTACATGCACCGATCAGGTTTGTCCAGATTGCTAAGTGTTCTGTGCCTTATGTCCAAGGCTTGATACCAAACCACATCGAGCCGAGGGTCTCACTGGAAGCAGCCTCTCTATTCTTAGGGGTAGAGGTAAGGTTGTCTACATCTTACCCTCCTCAGACCCTACCTTAGCTTTGCTATAGGTGAGATTAACTGAGTATGATGATGATGATGATAGTCAAATGTAATTTTTTTTTTTTTGAACGGCCAACGAAACGTTTCTGCCCGACTACCCATGGGACCCTTAAACTGGCGAACCCAAGAACCCCCCCCCCCCCCCCCAAGACCATGCAAGGGGCTGGCCAGGGTAGCCAGGCTTGCCCACGAGGTTTCCGAACCGGGGAAAACCCGATCCCCCACCCGTCCGAAGACCCGCTGTGGAGAACCGGTAAAACCCGGGCGAGATCAGGACTCGAACTAATTAGTAGATTAATACAAGAAAGAAATTCATTTAGTTTAAGGCAATTGAATTAGATGTTGCCCTCCTCGAGGTCAATGATTCGAGCCTGATCAAGACAGATTAAATGTAAGTTAGGCCGTAAAAAAATAGAGTTTAAGCTATCCAGAATATGAAAAGATATGGTGCGTACAAAAGTTTGTTCTAATAGGTTAAAAAAACCACATAAAAACTTACAATATCTCTAAGTTTTAGTTTAAAACTAGAATGTGTTCTTAGATTAAATCAAATAGATTGGGGTGGGCTAAACGTACCCTCCCTTGTTACTTGTCATACCTCCCTTCCTGAAAAACCACTTTAAAATTTGTCAACTTTCCCCCTCTAATTTTTCAGATTTATCAAATCGTTTAGCCCACACATGAATATCAATTTAATGAACTTATCAACTCAAATCTTATGTTCTCATGATCCATCAAAACAATTCTATAATTTTGTAATATATATAAATTTAGATCATATCTTTGAAATTATAAAAAAGGATCTTGATAATCTTTATAAAATTATATATATATAAATTCAAAAGATTATGGAATAAAGTTTAGCAAAAAAGAAAGTAAAAGGTTAAATTTGTATTATATAAAAACTTGAAGGGGGGTATATTTAGTAAAAATAATATAAAGGGGGTACGTTTAGCAACCCCCAATAGATTTTGTGCATCTTAAAACAACTATATATCGCAGATGGAAACGGTCAAATCAACCAAGCTGGAATCGATCACTACAACGCACTCATTAATTCTTTATTAGCCCATAGTAAGTGTAGTTTTAAATATTACTTATTTTGTTATTTTATTAGGAGTATTTTATAATTTTATTTATTATATTAAAAGTTTGAAATGAAACATTAGATATTGAACCATATGTGACCCTCTACCATTGGGACCTTCCTCAAGCATTGGAAGATAAATATAAAGGATGGCTCGACACACGAATCATGTAATATTTCATACTTTTATTTTATTTTTTAAAAATGTTAAATTAAACTTATTGTGTTATTTTACATATTATAACACAGAAATGATTTTGCAAACTACGCGGAGACATGTTTTGAGAAATTTGGAGATCGGGTAAAAAACTGGATGACATTTAATGAACCTCATACGTTTACGGTACAAGGTTATGACGTTGGCCTTCAAGCACCGGGTCGTTGCTCGATACTTCTTAAGTTGTTTTGTAGGGCAGGGAACTCGGCTACTGAACCCTACATTGTTGCTCATAATGCCCTTCTTTCACACGCAGCCGCCTTCGATATCTATAAAAGAAAATACAAGGTTAATTCGTTATTAAATGATCAGAACCGAATAATAAACTACATATTAGAAAAAATGTTTTTTTTACCATCGACGTTTTTGATAATGGGACTCTCAATTAAGTTCCATAAACTATTATTCATAATTGTAAAAAATTACATCAAGATAGCAGGCAAGCGGACAACAAGCTGCACCGCCACATCTTGTTGCCAAGCAAAACGGACGTTTAAATGAAACATGTTGTTTTATTATTTAGGCCAAGCAAAACGGACGTATTGGGATTGCATTCGATGTCATGTGGTACGTGCCAGGTACGAACAAAACCGAGGACATTGAGGCGACCCAACGAGCACAAGATTTCCAATTAGGATGGTACATTTCTTAACCAATCTTTTTTTTTTTCTTTCTAAACTTCTCTTACTATATTAAGATTAGGGATGGCAACGGGTCGGGTATGGGTCGGGTTTGGCTAATACCATACCCATACCCGGTTATAAAATCTCATCCCATACCCGTCCCATTACCCGTCGGGTTTTTGGCGGGTATTACCCGTCGGGTATAGAGCATACCCGCGGGTTTCGGGTATGCCCGTTGGGATTTTCATGTATATATATTTTTACCTTTTTTGGTGTTTTATGTTTTAGAAATCTATAATATATTAAGTTGTAATTAATAACATACGTATGATCAACACCATACTAATATTTGAAATATTTAGAATATATATATATATATATCTCAAGAGATATTTTTATATTTTGTAGCATATAAATATAAATAATAATGTCATTAAACTATAAATTCTTCAATAATGAATCTATTAAAATGAACATTAAGTTGAAGAAAAATATATATAAAACTTAAAAATTAGCGGGTATATGTTTCGGGTAAACGAGTATTTAGTTTCGGGTAATCGGGTCGGGTATCGCCTAATACCATACCCGTCCCATACCCGCGAAATATTTTTTTTCCAATACCAAACCCGTCCCATACCCATCGGGTATCGGGTATACCCATCCCAAATGCTTCGGGTTTCGGGTATACCCGTCGGACTCGGGTTTTTTTGCCATCCCTAATTAAGATCATAAGATATATAATATGTGTATACTACTTAGGTTTCTTGATCCTATAATGTTTGGTGATTACCCGACATCAATGAGGACAAGAGTTGGAGACCGGTTACCGAGGTTTTCTAAACTTCAATCGGCTCTTCTCAAAGGTTCAATAGATTTTGTTGGCATAAATCATTACACAACATGGTACGCATGGCATAATTCGACTAGCCTCATTGGTACATTTCTCAACGATTCCATTGCTGATTCAGGCGCTGTTACCCTTCGTAAGTTGTTAATGTTATCCTCTTTTAGTTAATAAACCATGTTACAAAGCCCAGTCTTTTTTAAAACCGAGAGCATATTGTTGTGTTCCTTTCTACAACTCAACAATATATTCTTAATCAGTTTCAAAAGTCTGGACTTTGTAGTACGGTTATATTTTCCTCGACATAAAAAACTTGTCTAAAATCACGATTTTTTAATGTTTTTTACAGCATTTAAGGATGGGAAAGCTATTGGCGATCGGGTATGCAACTTTTTTTACATGCAACGGATTAACTTATCACTGTTACAGACTTATAGAACTAAAATGTTTTATATATTGCAGGCAAATTCAATATGGTTATACATAGTACCAGGAGGGTTTAGAAGTTTATTAAATTACATCAAGAACAAATATGGAAATCCTCTAGTGATCATCACAGAAAATGGTAATTTTTCATTTGTCTACCTTCTGTATCACCATATATGCAGAGCACAGCAATGTAAAGCATGGTTGCTTATTCGCTTTTGTTCCCACAGGGATGGATGACCCGAATAGCCCATTGATCTCTCGCCAAAACGCGCTAAAGGATGAAAAACGGGTCAAGTACCATAATGACTATCTCACAAACTTGCTAGCTGCCATAAAGTAAGTCTGCTATGCATTAAAGCTTACACAGTAAATTATCAACGCGTTAACATCTTGTTTGGTGTAACAGGGAGGATGGCTGCAATGTGAAGGGGTATTTCGCATGGTCGTTGCTGGATAATTGGGAATGGGCTGCAGGTTTCAGTTCAAGATTCGGGTTGTATTTTGTTGATTATAACGACAAACTCAAAAGATACGCTAAAGATTCTGCTATTTGGTTCAAGAATTTTTTGACCGTCGGTTAGAAAATTATGATTCTTTCGGATCATTTGTGTGTCATTTGTTAAAAAAGCCTAAAAGGCTACCAAACTGTAAAACATGTCTTGAACAAAACATAATGAAATGAAAGCATAACACAATGAACATTTCGTTGTATAAACTTAGTTTCAAGTTATACAGAGGCGATCCAAAAAACGCCTTGGTTTTATTTTAATTCAGAATGAACCAAAATTTTACGTTCTTACCCATGAAAACGGGCACTCATGTTTCAAAGGTTTTATGGCAAAAAAGGATGACAAGTTAGAACAAGAGCCTAGTAACGGAGCATGTAAGTGCGACGGCGGAACCAGTTGTAGTCAGGCAATAGCTTCACTGGCCCAGATGCTGCAATTGCTATGTCCTGCACAATGATTAAAAAACAACTTAGAAATGACAATTATATAACTGAACTCGGAATCCATAAAGAAGTCATTTGATTGACATGTAATGTCATGTGTGTCATAAACAAGTTAGATGGGTTAACCCATTGAAACACTAACTTGTTTATGTGTTGAGTCATGTCATGTTAATGCGTCGTATAAAAAATTATCATGCGTGAAAGGTGCAAGGGAAGAGAGATAACCTGGTCAAATATGAATCTGTTAGCTACACGTTTGATGGTGGCAGCATCCACTGCATCAATTCTGGCAAATAACTCAGCGAACGGGATTCTACGCCCATATGTAATCAACTGCAGAAAAAATATAGAATATAATAATAAATTTTGCAAGTTAATCTTCCGTTGTTCAGTTGTATGATATATTTGACGCTACATTGTTGAATAACTTTATGACGTTGTGATTTATTATAAAATTAAGAATTTGGCCAAAACATCTTATATTTACATCGAGTCACCAAGTCTGATACGTTGGTAGATAAACTGTTACAAGGATTATATCTACTTTTAACTGTGTTTAAATATAAAATGATCGTTTTACTGACAGTATGATATTCTGTATCGGAGATACCTGTCGTCCAATGTCTTCAGCAGTAGCGCTGCTTCCATCTATGTGGAGAAGCAATGAAGATTTAAGCTGCAAACAGTTACAAACAGTTATTTAATAATGTTCAATAGATATACTGGTCCTAAACATCACTAAGGATTATATATTATGGTGACTACTGACTATGTTATTTGATGCCATGCCACTTTATAGCAATTTCAAGTTAAGGCACAGAATAAGAAACTTTTACCTGATTTTGAGCACGGATAACATCAGCGTCATTGATTCGGTAACATAGTTTGCTTATTTCTTGCATTATTGCAAAAGCCAAATCATCCAAACAATCCGGCTACAAAAAGAGCAAACAACATTAAGTTGGAAATCAATAATCACATGCTGGATAAAAGTGAGCGACTTTAAGCAATGGTTTTGAAAGATATGCAATCAACTAATATTGCGTCTGATAAAAAAAATGAGCTTAAACTCACCTTGGCAACAGCATAGACACCAAATAAGCCGGTGTCTTTATAATTGGTGTTGAAAGCCATCATGCTCTCCGCAAGTTCACTAATCCCCACCAGCTGAGCAAGTTGTGAACTGTTCACAGTTTCCAAAGAAAGAAAGATTTTAATAAGTGACAGTACATACCCAATCTCCCAAATAAAATCAAACGCACTATGTGTAACCATAGTTGTTAAAAGCCATCGCCTCTAGCGCCTAGGCCCATTTTTTAGGCGAGGCGATGCTTTGCGCTTTGAGTCGAGGAAATTGCGCTTTAATTCTCCAGGTGATGGTTTAGGCGCAGATTTCTGCTAGATTCCCGAATTCCAGAGAGTTTGCAGCTAAATTCATTAAATTATGGCTAAATTCCAGCTAGATTTCTACTGTTATCCAAGGAAAACTACTTTTATACGCTAATACATCAATATTTTAAAACTTTTGATACTAACTAGATGAAAAATAGTATTATTTTAATTTTTTTTTTTTACTTTATTTTCTTTGTTTGGTTTTTTTTTATTTTTATCTTAGGCCCTCGCTTTTTTTGCGCCTTGCGCCTAGGCCCCAGGCGAGGCACACTTAACTTGAGTGCGCCTCGCGCTTTTGATAACTATGTGTGTAACATTGGAAATAGTTACAAAAAAATCTATATGCAAAGCTAGAAGTCTAGAATTAGGAAAAGTCAGAATAAAACAAATCACTGTTTCAGCTTCTGATAGAAGCGATAAAGAACCCTACAACACCATACCACCAACCGTAGTAGCAACATTACAAAATTGCTAGTCCTAAGGTACACAATAGCCTTTCAACTGCATATCTTGAGTTTTTAAAATTATAAAAGGATACCTACCCCATATGTTTGCCAGCTCCTGCAGTTTTGTTCCATGATCCAAGCATAGCTTGCATGACCATCAAAGCAATTGAATCCGGATCTGTCCATGATGCTCCATTAAAGGCAACAGCAAATTGAGCAAGAGGCGCATCATCATCCCTCATGCGAATCTAATTATATCACATTTTCAATAACATTTTAATTAGTAATCAGGGGAAAACATTACTTGTTCAATTGAAAAACCAAACCCGCAAAAACTATAATCCACACCTCAGAACCAGTGAATATTGCAGGCTCCTTTTCTACCAACTGTGTTGTAGTCAAGGGATTGGCAGATAATTTTGTGAACGTCTTCTTCACCTGCTCTACGAGATCCTCATGTTTAACTGCTCCAGAAGCTGATATAACCTGTGATAGACAGAGAAATTACACTTTTACATTATATTATATTATTAACCTAAGATAGCAAGAGAAATAAAATTTTGTTAGTGAACTGTTATCATATTCAAGCTGCGTACCATTCTGTGGGCAGCATAGTGGGTTGAAATGTAATCTTGAATATCTTTCTTTGTTATCTTCTGGATGTTTTCAACAGGTCCGAGAATGGTCCTCCCAAGGGGAGTGTATTGGAAAGCAGTAGCATGCAAATGATCGAAAATTACTTCCTCAGTTTGTGCTCCCACCTAAAACCAACATTGCAAGAATAATATAATATATTTAATAAGACAGATTATCATATAGGAAATCAAACATGTTGGCAAAATAAATAATACAACTCATAAAACTAAAAAAGCGATTGATGTGAATCATCCTTAAAACAAAAATAAGAAGAAAAATTGACCAAATTATCCTATTTCTTTTGGCAGTTTAGAGGCCATAACAAAGTATATGCATTAAGGCACGTTGTTTCTTTCTAAAAAACACACATGCTCAAATATGGCAACTTATACTTTAAATGGTATAAGATGATAAGATATCAAATCATGTGACAGACTAAGATAAAGGATATGAAGCTAATCAGATATCACTTAATTTTCTTCTCTTCAATACATGTTGCTTTGATACTTCAATACCATTTTGGAATTTGTAGATATTTTGTAGGCATAAACAGGGAAAAAAAACAATAGAAATGGGGAAGGACAAAGAAAAAAAAAAAAGACAAAATTGGCTGCATTTCTCAAACATCACACACGGCCTTTCTCACTCTTTATGGCGTGAAAAGTTTAAAAGAACGGAAACGAGCCTTGAGGCGTTTTCCCTTCGCCTCATGAGGCGTACGCCTCGAGGCGAACGAGGCATAAGCCCGAGGCGCAGTCAAAAAATAATATAAAAATTATGTATCTTATAAAATATAAAATAATTGACCTAGAAAAGTCTAAAACATCAAAAACAAAATAATTGACCCAAAAATTCTAGAACGTCAAAAAACACACAACAAAAACAGCCAAACCCACCTGAGGCGCGCATGTTTTTAGCGCCTCAGCCCTTAGAGGCGTATGTACAATTTGAACCCCATGAGGCACGCCTCCAACTCGTTTTCTTAGCGTTTCGCCTTGAGGCGCATGCCTCACCCGTTTTTTTAAACCATGATGGCGTGTCCTACTTTCAACCCTCGATAACACCATAAATCCCAAAAACATTCCTAAAAACACCACCGATGACCTCATTTGGACAAAAGAACAACTATTACACACACGGACACACTACAACTTCCAAGACCCAAAGACACCCTCCCCATTCAACACCCCCTTGGCAATGACAACAAGCCCGTCCGTAACAATAATGTGGGCAATAGCCAAGCTAAATCTCCCGCGATCACCACCTAGAGTAGTGTTCGCCTAATTGCCTATGTCTTTCCTATTATCAAACCGTATTCACATTTGCATAATAAAATATCAATTCTATACAATTAACACGTTAACCATACGGTCCATACCTCTTCCATCTCCCGAAGAATAACACCGCGTTCCCGATCAATCAACCGTTCATCAAACACCGAATTCTGCAACACATCCGACAAAACATCAACCGCCCGAACCACATCCTGACTCATCACCTTCGCGAAATACGTCGTCTGCTCTCTCGAAGTATACGCATTCAAATGCCCACCCATATTCTCAATCTCCTCTTCCAAATCCCTAACACTTCTCTTCTCCGTCCCTTTAAATATCATATGCTCTAAAAAATGAGCCACGCCGTTAGTCTCCTCCATCTCAAACCTAGAACCAGCATCGATCCAAACCCCAACGGTGGCTGTTTGTGATGAGAGGTTGGATTCGGTGGCGACACGTAGGCCGTTGGGGAGAGTGGTGACACGTGTGTTTGGGTAGGTGAGGATTGGGGTGTGGGTGGTTTGTGTAGGGTGTGGAGAGTTGTGTTTGAGGAAGAGTGGGTTAGGGTTTTGGAGACGGTTGAGTTTTGATTTGACTTGTTTGGAGATGTGGTCGTAGATCATTTGGGTTGGGGGTGGTGGGGAGGGTGTTGGGGTGGCGACGGCGGCGGTGGAGTTGGACCTGGTGGTGGTGGAGAGAGGGTGGTGGCGGCGAGTGAGCTTTAGGAGGTGGCGCGTGGCCATGGTTGGTGTGCACGCGCTGCGGTGATGCCAATATAAGGTGAGCTAATTTGGGCAAGGGGGAGGGGTGTGTGTGAGATGTAATAGAGGAATAAAAAGACCAAAGTAACGCAAGGATGAGCATTTTCTGCGAATACCGATACCGAATCGTACCGTATCAAACGAATCTTATTTAGTACTAAGGGGGTGTTTGAGATTGATTATTTAAAACAGATTATGCGTTTTGGAAAAGCAGGGGTGGAGCTGCTTATAGATTATTGCGTTTTGGTAGCCTAAAAAACTGATTATCTGCGTTTTCAAAACGCAATCCAAACACTAAAAACGGATTATCTGCGTTTTTAAAACGTAATAATCTAAAAATCAGATTCAAAACGCAATCCCAAACACCCTCTAACTTGGTACCAAATTTTTGCGTTTTTTTTTTTTTTTTTTGGAATTGATACTTTCGGTTTGATACGATATGGTATTTTTCGGTTTGATACGATAGGGTATTTGGAGTTTATTTACCTTAGATACCAGTCTTGTTCTGGCCATTTTCGAAAACGGTACCGGAACCCATTTTTTGCTCTTTTTTAAGATTTATATTTTTAGTATCGGTACCGAGCTCATTTTTACTATTATTATATGTGAAAAAATAAAATAGTTTTATAAGATTTAACAGACCGGTCGAGAAAAGCTTATTGAATTGGGTAGGTTCTTGATGTTATATGTATACACCTATGTTGTCAAAAGTTCTTTTGGAAGAATTCTAGTGAAGAGACATGTACTAGGATGCGTGGACGCGTACAAGACTACTTCACGCGAGACTACTTATATACACATCAGCAAACAATGAATAATCAATTTTAACATAACTATGTAAATTTCACGCAAACAAATCTAGAGTATCCCTATAAGACCACATGTAGTGGTTAACTCATTTCAAGTCCCTTCACCCCAAACGGAGTATTTTAATTGGCTCTCTAAAAAAAGAAGATTTCAAGCCCTATTTTTTGCGTTAAAATTTCACGCCATAGACCAAAAATTGAATATTCACACCCAGGGCCAGTGTTGGGGCTTGAAATCTTGCCTTCCACGCCCAATTCACGTACCATTACACATGGTCTAACCAATCTAACTAGCTTAATATCTTTGTGTTGTTTAGATGTTGTTTGAGTTGTGATTGTGTTATTCTGGTTGTAAATCCAAGATAAAACCCAAATTCTGAGCATATGATGTGTTTCATTTACACACACAACTACATCAAACCTGCTAACACATTACACATTAACATGACCTCCACCAAAACATCAGAAAAATATAGGCACAACATGATGGACGTTTCGGGTAGTGGCGGATCCAGGATTTATAATCTGGGGGGAATCGAAATTTTTGCCTACGAAATACATTAATTTTTTGTACGGAAGATGCCGGCCCCCCAACCATGTATGTGGCTACGCCACTGGTTTCGGGTGTATAAATTGAGTCCAAATCGTTTTAGAGGCGATACAAAAGAGCCTAACAATGAAGCATGGAAGTGCGACCGCGGAACCAATTATAATCTGGCAATAGCTCCACTGGCCCAGTGGCTGCAATTGCTATGTCCTGCAATCCACAAAAGTTTCAAAAATTAATATTACATTCTCCACAGTCACCACCATCTGTTCTAAACTCTATTTGGGTAGAACATATAGATTTTTTTAAGTACCAATTTGGTTAGGATCAGAACAGTTCTCACAAAAAAAAAAAAAAAAAAAAAAAAAACAACCTCAGCTTGAAACGGGTCATATGTAGGGCTGCAAACGAACCGAACGAACACGAACAAGGCCTTGTTTGTGTTCGTTTGTTAAGAAAATTATGTGTTCACGAACAGTTCATGAACACTTACCGAACGGGATTTTTGTTCGTGTTCGTTTGTTAAAAAAACACTCATGTTCGTGTTCATTTGTTAATTTTGTTCATGAACGCACACGAACACAAACGGACATTAATGAACACAAACAAGTGTTCATGAACGGAAACAAACACAAACGAACATATATTAACTTTTGAATAACATCGAATTCACATACATTAACACATTAGCTAGATCCCCCAAAATATAATAACCTAATTGTTCGAACATACTTAGTATTGGAGAAGGGCGTTTAGGGTGGATGGCAGAGGGTGTTGGAGGTGGATGGCATCAATGCTAGAACGTGGAAACATATAATGAGCTTGGATGCAAAAACTAGGTTTATTGATCTCATATAGTCATATATTTACCTCATATATATTATTTATTAGGTAAAATAAATAAAATAATATAAAAAAGTATAAAAATTTAAAACCTTAATAAACTATTGAACACAAACGAACATATTACCGAACGTTTACGAACATAAACGAGCGAACGCGACCTCTGTTCATGTTCGTTCGTTTAACTAAACGAACAGAATTTTTTGTTCGTGTTCGTTCATTTACTAAACGAACGAACACAAACGAACTTCCCGCCGAACGGTTCATGAACGGTTCGCTGAAAGTTCAGTTCGTTTGTAGCCCTAGTCATATGGAAAGAAAAAAAAAACTCAGGTTAACCAGCTATATTTATTTTTATTGCAGCTAGCGGCTACGACGATTGGAGGAGATGATATGCAGCGGCAGTGGTAGCAGCAGCAGGCAGTGTCGATGTGGCGCTGGCCCATTTGGCCATTTTTACGCGTTCTATAAGCCAGCAAGCTTGAACAAAAATATGTAGTGAGCCCTGGCTGAGGCTCATGAAGGCTCATGAATATTAACACCGAGTGTAAAAGGCGGTGGAAAAGAGGAATAACCTGATCAAATATGAATTTGTTAGCTACACGTTTGACGGTGGCAACATCCACTGCGTCAACTCTGGCAAACATTTCAGCAAGCGGGATTCTACGCCCATATGCAAGCAGCTGCAAAAATAAAAATAATAAGAGATTAAAATGATACGGCAACTAGATTTTTATCACTGCAGATATTATTTTTTGTGAGTATATGTGTCTGGTGTACCTGACGTCCAATTTCTTCAGCCCTGGGCTGTTCTTTACAGAATTCGTATTTAAGCTGCAAACAGTGAAGGAACCGTTAAGATTTAAGTGCGAAAAGCTCAAAAGACACATTACTCCCTAGACATTAAGGATTTCCAACTTCGGTATTTGATGCAGCGAAAAACGAAATGTAATGTTGATTAATAAAGATTACCATAACCAGAATTGTATGATCACTAACTAGCAGGGGCGGATCCAGCACACAACCAGGGGGTGCGGACGTTGCGGCTCAACTTCGTGCGCGTAGTGGAAAATTAGTGGAAAATTTGTTTTTTTTTTTTTTTTACGAAATTTGAAAAACGTTGCTACTAAAATGAAAAAAAATGAAAAACGTTACTACTGAAAAATGTTTCTAGATCCGCCACTGCTAACTAGTGCCCTACCTTATTTTGAGCACGAATAACATCCTCCTCTGTGACTTGATAACATAGTTGGCTCATCTTTTGCATTATTGCAGAAGCCAAATCATCTAAGTAATCAGGCTGCAGAAAGAACAGAAAGCATTAAGATGGCGGTCAGTAACAAGATGCCTTGATGATGTCATGAGAAACTATTACTCAACACGTCACAATATGACTAACGATTGATCCAATTAGAATACACAGTTAATAATGGACTTGAATTTGATGCAAACAATAGCAAAGTTACATCATACAGACATGAACCGAAAGCATCTGCACATATGTCTTAAAGACAATAACTTAGAACTCACTTTAGCAATAGCACAAACACCAAAGAGCCCGGTATCTTTGTAGTGGCAGTTCGCAGCCCTCACGTGCTCTGCAAGTTCATCAATCCCAACCATCTGAGCGAATTGCGAGCTGTTCGTCATTTCCAAAGAATACACAAGCAATAACAAAATTTCAAATTTAGAAGTAACGAAAAACGTTTGCGCGAAACAAACTACCAACCCCATATGTTTGCCAACATCTGTGGCTTTGGTCCATGATCCAAGCATAACTTGTATGACCAACAACGCAAATGAATCAGGATCTGTCCATGATGCTCCTTTGAAGACGACACCAAAATGAGCAAAAGGCATATCATCATTCCTGTTACGAATCTGATTACATCACAGTTTCAGCAACAAGTTATTAAGATTCGTTATTTGTCCAACGTCATTAATTCATGCCCTCAAAAACTATGACACCACCTCGGAACCAGTGAATATAGCAGGGTCTTTTTCGACCAACTGTGTTGAAGTTATGGGATTGGTGGATAGTTTTGTGAACATCTTCTTCACCTGCTCTACAATCTCCTCGTGATTAACAGCCCCTGACGCTGTAATTATCTGTAACAGATCATATTAATAGTATGTATAAAGATAACAACAGATCATTCAAAATCTTATTAATGAATACCGTTCTATGGTTGGTATAGTGGGTTGAAAGGTAATCTTGAAGACGCGCCTTTGTCATAAAAAACATGTCTTTAGGACGCCCAATAGCACTCCGACCAAAGGGACCGTGTTGGAACGCAGCAGCATGCAATCTATCAGAAATTACTGATTCTGGCGCTTCATTCTCCTGTAAAACCGACAATGCAAGAATAACATATACAGGTCATATTGTTAAAGAGTTTCGTTGGTTTTCATTTCGTGAATGCTTGGATATCTCTAAAATCGTGTAGAACACTTTCAGATTGAATTATTTCGTTGGTAGTGCATAAAAACAAGGGATAATTGCACAAATAAACATTTGACCAAAGTAATTTGCAAAAATAAACATAGGATACGTCTAAACAACAGGGACGAGACACTCTTTGCGTCTACCAATCAGACGATTACACGTGTAAAGCCTTCAGACGCCTTAATTTTTAAGGTCCCTGCGTCTAATCTTTAGACGCGAAAAAGGATTGCGTCTAAAGAACAGACTCTTAAATTAAAGAGTCTAAACAAAACCTTTTTAGACTCTTTAATTTAAGAGTCTGTTCTTTAGACGCAATCCTTTTTCGCGTCTAAAGATTAGACACAGAGACCTTAAAAATTAAGGCGTCTGAAGGCTTTACACGTGTCTTGTCCCTGTTGTTTAGACGCAAAGAGTGTCTCGTCCCTGTTGTTTAGACGCATACTATGTTTATTTTTGCAAATTACTTTGGTCAAATGTCTATTTGTGCAATTATCCCTAAAAACAAACCTCTAGGATCCTAGTCAAAGTATCATTACGCGCATCCACAATCATTTTCTCATCAAAACTCGAGTTCTGCAACATATCAGATAGAATCTCAATCGCCTTAGGCACATCTGCAGCCATAACTTTTGCGATATAAACCGTCTGTTCCCTAGAAACATAACAATCCAACTCACCTCCCATATTCTCAAACTCCTCGTCCAATTCACTACTAGACCTCTTCGATGTCCCTCGAATTAGCATATTCATTAGAAAATTAGCAACACCATGTATCTCCCCTGTTTCAAATCGCGAGCCTGTGTCGATCCATACACAGACAGTAGCAGTATGGGATAGATTACACTCGGTGGCAATACGTAGACCGTTAGGAAGAGTTGTGACACGTGTTTTGGGACAACTGAGGATAGATGTGTGATCAGTTAAGGTAGGGTGAGGAGAGTTGTATTTGAGGAACTTAGGATTCGGGTTTGGTACAGCGGTTGAAGCAGACCTGGTGATGGCTATAGAGAGGCGAGACAGCGCGAAGAGGCGGCGGGTGGGCATGGACATGGCTGGTGTATGTTTGTTTCTGTGATTTTGATATGAAGTGAGATGAAGATGGTGTGATGATGATAACAACAAGCCGTCCATGGCCTGCTTCATTCATTCTCTTGTTTTGTAGCTAATGGTAACGGTCTGTTTGAATTTCAGTTATGTCAACGGCTCTTTAATTGTTTGGAGCGTAAATACAAACACAATGTTTTTTTACTGAAGCCACGGCTAAACAAACACCAATGACCAGTGCCGAAGCTTGACCCGAAACTTCGGGGGGTCGAAAATCACTAGTTTCAGGGGTCGAAACCGTATATACCCAAAAATTTCTATACGAATAATATATAATCGGAACTTCTGAATGAAAATTCGGGGGATCGGCCGCCCCTCCCCGCCCCTTAAGAGTTGCGCCCTTGCCAATGACACATTATACTACCGACTTGTTGTAGAGAGCATATGACATGTCAAAAATAGTCGAGTCTTATAACGTGTTAGATTGGCACGTTATATGAGTCGGGTTGTATGAGTCGGTGTTTGTTAAAGTATACAAGTTGTATGATGGGTATCCTAACACAAAAGTGACTGGCATTACCGACTTGACTATGATAAAGTCATACGCCTATACGGCAAGTTTCGCCATGTCATATGCCCATATGATGATGTAACCCAGGTTGTATAACATCATTAGTGTATATAACAACATCGTATTACAAAGAGGAAAGAGAAAATGCGTGCAATATGTGTAAAAGGAGAGAGAAGTTAGATACCGGACAATTTTTTCACGGACTGCATATGGTAATCTAATAATTAAGGTAATCTAATTTATTAAGAAAAATGATTAATAAGATTGTGAAGCTCATAATCACCAATAATCAATAATGAGAATAACTACAATTTTCGTCCTATCATACGCCCTTATGTATAACATCACTGTTGTATCTACAATAACATAGTACAAAGAGGAAAGAAAAATAACGTACATAGTCCGTGAAAGATGATTGAAACCATGCAATTTTTCACGGACTATATATCACCCATAATTAATAACGAGAAAAAAAGAGCACAACCGCATTTACACGAGTCATTTCGCCCGTGGTAACGTACCGGTCCATCTCCGAACCGGTTTTTACAGCCAGACCGCTCATGTAGTCTGTCATAAACAAAAAAAAAAAAAAACGTAATCCGATTTTTCCCCCTTTCAATCGTGCTCTTCGATATCTCTCTCAGATCAACCTTCAATTCATCGATTAATTAATAAACCCTCTTCAATTGATATGTTATTCGTTTAATTTCTATCTTCCTCTCCCTATTAATCGATTTTATTCATTAATTCGCTTATCATACCAAATTCTAGGGTTAGGGTTTTTTCGTTCTATTTCAGATCAACGGATTCGGTAAGTTTATTGATTTATGATTATTTAGCATTAGTTTTGCTGATATATTTGTTATTTTCATTGGAAAATTATGATTTTTTTTATATCCTTACTCACTTAGATGGATACTTATATCTATAGATATATAATAATAATAATAATAATAATAATAATAATAATAATAATAATAATAATAATAATAATAATAATTCCAAATTAGAATTATCAAATTTGAATAAGTAAGTTATTAGCTGCTTAAAACCAGAAATTTAATAATAATAATAATAATAATAATAATAATAATAATAATTCCAATTTAGAATTATCCAATTAGAATAAGTAAGTTATTAGCTGCTTAAAACCAGAAATTACAGTAAAAAAAAATTAAATTTATAATGTTATGTGCAGATTGTGATGGGAACCAAACGACCTTTTGATGAGGAGCTCCATGAGTTTATCAAACACCCAAAGCTTCTCGAAAATGGGATCAAGCCTGATTCGTTTGGCGAGGAGAAACCGTCTCAAAACGTTGTCATTATAGGTGAGAATTGAATTCTAAGGTGTTACATTACATGTCTGTATTTAAATCACCTGATTTTCTAGAGGTTTTATACCATTGTATGAAGTCAATATGCAGGATATGCCGAACTGCCGGTATGGTATTAATATTAAACTATTAACTATATTATTAATCAACAGTAAGTGATAGAGGACTTTATGTAACATAAATTATGTTGTATAGGTGAATGTGGCGAAACAAGTGCCCCCTTACCTTTAGTGACTGGCATCAGTGTTCGTGAAGAAGTTTCTGCGCCTGTGCCCATTCCCGGCTTTTGCCCGAATCTTTTCTCTGAACTTTATGAATTCGACTTACCTAGACGACCACTAGTTCATTACGACGATACGTATACATCTTTATTGAATTGCACCCCAAGAAAAGAAGTTCCCATTGGACCGGAATATCAAGCAGACGTTCCTGAGTTTGATGCGGATTCAGCTAGAAATTACGTTTCCAACGATGAAAGAGAGGAAATTTTGACGGGCGTCTGTGTTTTTTTCAAACCAAGAGGACGAGACCGTGATTTCCCAAACGGATTGCCAATGTGTAGACAATGGTTCTATTAGATGCGCGCAACAACATGTCAACGAAGCCCGGTTGAATTTAAAACAATCTTTACTGCTCGAGAAATTTGCTAATTTGGGATTTGATAACATGGGTGAGGAAGTATCTTCTAACTGGACCGAAGAAGAAGAACAACATTTTCAAGATATTGTTTACTCGAATCCAGTTTCACATGGTAAACGATTCTGGGAAGTACTTTATAGTGAATTCCCAACACGTACGAAAAAGGAATTGGTGAGTTATTACTTTAACGTTTTTATTTACCGGAGACGTGCTGTTCAGAACAGATCACATTTACTGGCAATCGACAGTGATGATGATGAATGGTGGGGAACCAAACGAGGGTCTATAATAGAAGAAGATGATGATGATGATCTTGTCGTAGTTGGACCTTTTGTTGACCACGGAGATCATGATCATGATCATGACCATGACCATGACCATGATTCTTCATCTGAAGATGGCGATATTGTTAAAGAAAACCAAGTGATGAATGCAAGTTCATCGAGTGATATACGCGATGAGAAAGTTACAAGTGAAAATGAGCTAGAAAAGCCCACAGCAGGAAACTGTTTCGGGTCAAAATCTGAATCATATTTGCATTGGGACCCGCCGTATTCTACAATGGGCTCAACAAAGGGTGTTGATCTGTTGCCTACGTGCAGTATGATTGAAGAAATTTTCGGGTCTTCCAAAACCAGTAAAAGCACTTGACGAATCCAGGTTTCGTTCATGCGCTGTTGACCACACTTTAACTAGCCTACTTGTTTCAAATGCAGCCCAAAAAAGGGTTCCTCTGTATTTTATTGTATATTAGTTTTGTTTTTGAAATTGTATTTTGTTGTTGTGTTCTAAATTGGAGTTGGCATCTTTTACAAACAACCCAGGATCGTGTCAAACGTGTTGGGTGGCAACAGCTTCATAAGCGCGGCGAAAGGACCTGGACCGGTCATAAACATCTCGGTTCCAAAACATGAAACTGGTCCTTGATTATGTGGCCCGTTCGGTTCTAATCAGGCCAGACCGCCAGAGCCCTGTTTTTTTCCTCTTGTATTACTGTAGTATGTCAACCTAATGTAAAAGAATATTTCTAACTGGATTATTATCTCATGTGTTATGAGGATATTGTTAAGAAAAAAAAGAAGAATATATAAGTTACAGAATCAATCATTAACATGCTGATATTCGTGAGTGTCGGAGATCCGGGTTGAGCCGATCCATGTCATGATCCAGTACCCAAGTTAATATGTTTATGCATTATGTTTAGGCATAATCTTTATCATTCTTGAGCTACAAACTAGCTATTAAAAAAGTGTACCATACAAAAAAAAATTATAAAGATCAATGTTTGGTCCTAATGACCGGGCTTTCAGATTAGATCATTTCAAAGACTGAACATATGGGCTTTTTTCAGGCTTAATAGCTTAACCAGGCCTAGGACCTACTATATAAAATGTGTCCCTATTAATTACTATTTAGTCATGTTTTTTAAAAGTCGAGTGACCAAATTTGTATAACAAGTGGACGTCCTTCTTGATTATAATTAGAGGGCCATGTTATGCTACACAGTGTAACAAAAATGAGAAGGGTGGGAATGATACAAAAAACACAATAGATCATTAAGACTATAAGGAGTGGTGGGGGTGGGGGGGGGAGAGGGGGATGAAGCGCCATGTGGCACTTGTGGGACCCTTGAGGGGGGGGGGGAATAATTGTGGGGAGTGGAAGGGGGGGGGGAAGGAAATAATATTATATTGTGTTAAAGTTAAAAAAAAAAAAAAAACTGACCAATAAAAGCATGCCACCTCACCCCCACCCCAAGCCCCACGCCGGTGAAGCCCCTCCCGCCCCCCGCCCCACGCCAGCTTCCACGCCCTACCGGCGGCGGTGTCCCCCCCCCCCCCCTTCCCGCCCCTCTCCCGCTCCCACTCCTGATAGTCTAAATATAACACAATACAAAAAAAATATAACACAATGCTGAAAAAAAAGACAATGAATCCTAAAAATGACACAATGATGAAAATAAGAAAAAGACACAATGCTACATAAAATACAATATGATGTAAGATAAATTTTAAAAACTACAAGTTAAAAATCCAAAAAAGCGAAAACCTAAAACCTAAGATCATATGGTTCGACGAGACGGTTCCAATGCCGGTTGAATGAGTTCAATTGGAGTCTGTTTGATACCCTTTCTACGCCTTTCTAATTTTCTTTTAATGTGTATTTGATCCTAACCCTATAATTAGAATATGATTTTTAAAGTTTAGTGACCAAATTTATATATTACAAGGGTCCATATCATTTAAAATTTGGTCAGGTCATAAAGTCAACGTCGACTTGAGTTGGTCTTTTTTTCCAACAAGAGTGGGTCTTTATAAATTGACATATCTGAAAGAAACTACGGAAGAATTTTAAATAGCAGAATTTTCGGACCACCCACCCTTGTGGTGGAGTGGTATCGGGTGATAAGGGAGAGACCCTTGATTCTTGTGGTCATGGGTTTAACTCCTGAACCAGCTAGGTTTTACTGATTCGCTGCTGTCGTGCCTTAGGGTGGGTATGCGGGTCGGGTTTTCCCTGGAACTGGAAACGGGTGGGCCGAAGGGCTCTGTCCGTACAGACTAGAGGCCGTCCGGGGGCCCTTTCGGCCATTGGGGGCCGCGTACAGAATACCCGGCAATACTTTAGTTGATCGTTCAAAAAAAAAAAAGCAGAATTTTCGGGCCAGGGTCAAAGACAAACTTTATCAAAACAGAGTTTTTAGAGACAATTTCTCAACTACTTTTTTTATAAAGTGTAAGCATTTCACTTTGGTTAATAAAATATGTTTGTGTTAAGTTTGACTCTGTTCTTTTTCTTGAGGTTATGTCACGTTTTACATCTAAAGTCATGTTTTTCTGCCTTAGGCGTAGTGTGACATCTCATCTATTGATGAAGAGATATAATTGAAGAAATTTAGACTTCAACATTTGACAAACGATTTAAGTCTAAATTTTCACCAACATAACAAATACCATTCACGCATTAATACTCTATTGAATGTATATTGTATTATATATTTATGACTAGGTTTGAATTTCGTGCATTACATGGGTTAAATCAATATAATTTTATCTATTAAGTAATAAAAAAAATCATTTATTTTAAAAACACGTGTATTGCAAAAGCCAAATAAACTAATATGTTACATGAGTTGAATATTTTAATTTATATGAAATAATCAGTTAACACACATGGTCGTCAAGTTCTGTCTTTAAAAAACCGTAAAGTTGGTGCAAAATTATTATCTAAAAAATGATATGTCTTTACAAGATTAAACAAGTGAAAAGAGTAATTTTGTCAAAAAAAAAATATGTACATGCAACTGACATGTTATTTCCAGCTTCATTTTTAAACTCCGTAACTTTTTTATACGTCATCTTCTTTTTTAAAAAAATTATACCATAAAATTGAACGTCTTTTTATCTTTAATATGAGTACCATATTGTTATACTTTTGAAAAAAAAAGTCGAAAACTCAGTTGCGTAAGACACATTGGATAGTAAAACAGAATGAGTACAAATTAAATATGCAATGAACAATAAGGTATAAAACACAATGGACGACATATTAAAGACACAATGAACAGAAGACTAAAACACAATGAATACTTTTGATTTTTTTTTTGAAAACCCAGTTGCGTAAGACACAATGGATGACATACTAAAGTAAAGACACAATGAACAGAAGACTAAAACACAATGAATACTTTTGAAAAAAGAAGAAGTAAAAAACACAGTTGCGTAAGACACAATGGAGATACCGTAAAACACAATGAGTATTAAATATGCAATGAACAATATGGTATAAAACACAATGAACAGTCTAATAAAACACAATGGACGACATAGTAAAGACATTATGAACAGAAGACTAAAACACAATGAATATTAGACTTAAAAACAATGAACAACATAATAAAACACAATGTACACCATAAATACAAAACCCATTTGCGTAAAACACAGCGGAAAGCATACTAAAAACACAATGGGCAAAGTTAAATCATGTGTAATCTAAAAAACATAAATAACATTTTTATAAAGCACACGTGCATACTATAACACAATGAACGATCAGAAGACACAATGAAGAAGAAAACCTATTTAACACGATTTGTTTTTTCAATTCCAATGTAGCAATATGATACTCATGTTAAAGATAAAAAACGCTCGTTAATATGGTGAAATTTTTTATTAAAAAAATATCGTATGAAAAAGTTATAGACATTTTAAAATGATAGAGGAAATTAACATGTGCATTGCATGTGGAGAGAGAAAGTCAACAAATGTGATTTTCTTTTTATATCCTTCCTCTAATTTATTATTTATTTTTTTCAAACAAATTAATCTCAACCTTTCAAATATAAGATCAATGGAGCACAATCCTTCTCACCCTTCATAGAAAAAGTGTCTTGTGTATTTGTTCCTAACCCTATGTTTACATGCTTATTTTCATGTGCGTTTTTAGTTGGTCTATGTTTTGACGTAAATTTTATTCAAAAACAAGTTTGGTCAAGTGTATAAATTCAAATTATTTTAAGTTTTGATGTCGTCATAACGCGCGACGCGTCAAAAAACTCACATAGTCTTATTTAATATAAAAAAATTCCCCGTGAATGGAACCAAAGAGGGTGTGGAAAAAAAGTGTTTTTATTTTCTTTTAATAAATGGTCAACTCAGATTATTTGATTAAAATGAAAGGAATTGTGATACTTGAAGCAGGATTTAGAAATTAATAACATATGAGTGGGTTGAGTTATTTTATAAAGGCTACAAAAAAATGAGAAGGGTGAGAAAGATACAAAAAATACAATAGATCAAGAAATATGACACAATAGACCACAAAATATAACACAGTGCCAAAAAATATAACACAATGCTGAAGAAAAAAGACACAAAGAATTGAAAAAATGACACAATAATGAAAATAAGAAAAAGACACAGTGGTACATAAAAGACACAATGATATAACGCATATTCTAAAAACTATAAGCTAAAACCAAAAAAACGAAGACCTAAATATAACGTCGTAGGGTTCGATAAAACAATTCTAATGATGCTTGAATGAGTTAAATCGGAGTCCATTTGATACCCTTCCTACGACCTCCTGTTTTTCTTTCACTGTGTATTTGATTCTAACCCATTAGTATTAATCTAATTGTTTGTTTATTGAAAAGGATAAACTCTAAAAGGGATGCAAAACTCATCTAAAGAAAAAGGAAATCTTATTCAAAATAAAGTAAATGTCGATTATTTATAAAAATAGTAAATTGTTAAATTGATCCTCGATGTTTTTGGTTGCATAAAAGGGCTTACTTTTCACAATGGCCGAAGAAGAATAGTTCTACCCTCTCGACAAAATTCTATTTGGAGTCATCTATCTCCGCTGTCTCAAACTTTGATTATTGGTCAATGTGGCAGCTGAGTCAGCATGAGGCGTGAATTCAAAACGAGGTGTAGTGGGGGATAAAATTGGAGCGCTAATTATTATTTTATTAAAAAAAAACCCTGAATATACATCAGATCAACCTATCATCACCACCAACATTCTTCCCGTCTTCTTCATCATCTCTCACACACACACAAACATTCACCATCACCACCACCACCGTACACCACCACCACCTACCTCTACTTCTTCCTTTTTCCTCTTCTTCTCTCTTTACAGATTTGTACCAACAGCCGCCACCCAACACCAGTCGTCGGAACCCTATCACCAACAACCGTCACCCAACACCATCACCAACAACCGTCACTGCCACAAACACCATCCAAAACCACCACCACCAACCGTTGGAGAAGAAGAGAACGTTGGGGTGTTAATTTTTTTTTATCGTTATTTATTAAACTTTTGAATATAGTGACGTGCCAAAATTTAATTGGTGGGATAACATTGCACTGGAGCGTTAAATCGATAACGATGGGAGCCTTGTTTCAAACATAGCGCCCCTATGTGTCGGTGTTACCGGCGCGAATTTGTTTTTGGCGTCCCCCATAACGCTCGACTACGGGCGGTTTATCCTCATTTGTTTTCTTAACTCACACTGTCCAGTAGAATCATATTTTACTTGGATTAAACGTTAAAGTCATCTATGTGAGATTTTACTAAACGACAATAAATTATGGTGTTCTAGTAGAATTTATGGTACATCCTTTGGCAAAAATGTCCGACATAATTATGACCTTTGTCCTAGACAAGAGGTTCAGACTTCAGAATGTGTTAAAAGTTACTTGACTTGTCTATCTACGTTTTTCTTTGCCATGGTGTAAACAAGTCAAGCTGGTTGTAAGTTACTTGAAATTGACTCACTTAAATCTAAAATCGAGCCACGCTAAACGTGCTCGACTCTAAAAATAAGCGATTTAATTAACGAGTCCGAGCTCAAGATGCATTGATCAAGCTCGAACTTGCTTGCACACCTAATCAAGCATATTAAATATACAATCTATATCTATATCTTCTATATATAATAAATGAAAGGGATATGCCAAATGGCACTAGGTGAGACCTTCTTACCACTTGAAAATTCTTTTCAAAAGTCTTTTTCTTCCTCATGTGCATGGCACACGCACTTCCTCCCACAATTTTTAAATGTTGATAACTTTTATAAACGACAATTTTTTAAAAAAAATATACAAAATTAACGAGCGTTTTATTATCTTTCCAACGAGTACCATAGTGGTATACGAAAAAAGGCGATTTTAGTGGGTTTTGTTCATACAAAAAAAAAAAAAAAACCATGATGTGATGAGGTAATTCATTAATTATGTATAAGCAAGTCACTAATCATGTTAAGATATTATATATGTTTTTTTAACCTTCTTTTACATATAAAACCCGCTAACTACATATATATTCACAGATATAGTTAGTTTGGTAAGAATCTAACTTTTTTATTTTACAGCAACAAAGTTGATGACAGATCATTGCTAATTAAGTACGTAATGTCATTGACTATTGGATTGTGTAATGTTAAAAAAAAGCTTTGAAAGCATGTAAATATTAATACACATACAAGTTTCATCAACAACATGTATATATATCTAACATATACCTTTCATATACAGTCTTAACTAGAAAAATAAACAAAGCGCACACATATAATTAGAAGTGGGTTTTATGAGTTATCGAGTCTTGATTCTATACATTTTTTTCCTGAAAAAAACGACATATTCCTTTTACGGGACACACATTTTATCACCTCATATTAGATTTGTCTATCCCGGAAACCTCCCGAGGACAATCTAGTTTATTTATATCTTAAATATACATTTGTATGATAATTAATGTTGTATATAAAATTATAACTTTATAGATAAATATCTAAATATTTAATATTATGTTGCACATAAAGTTATAATTACAAATAATAGAAAAAAATGAAAAAAAATGCATAAATTAGTAAGTAAATAATAACTGTCCCGATACTGAGCTTGAAAAATTACTTCCAAGTTGAATTTGAGTTTGATAGAAAGAGCTTAAAGACGAGCTAAGACTCAGCTCGGCTCGTTGCTGCCAGGACGCCTCAACCTTTTGAAGGCGTAAAGAATAAAAACAACTTAAAACAATGAAGAAAAGTAAATGGTTGGATTAGAATTATTTGCATGACAAGAGCATTAATAAAATTCACAAACCATAGAAACATCAGACTGAATTTCTATCTTGTGAGACTATGGTATGTTTGGCAAAACTAGCTGGAGGCTGGTAGCTGGAAGCTGGTAGCTAGTTGCTGGAAGTTTTTTAAATATATTTTGGTGTTTGATAGAGTAGCTGGAGCTTTCAATAAAATCTATAAAATGACCAAAATTGGCATAATTAAAAGTTTGTAAGGAATGTTTTTATTTTGTTTTTAAAATAGAATGGGTATTTGTGTCATTTACTAATTAAAAGCTTGTAGCTAGTAGAGTTTTTTCTTAAAAACTAGTGGTAGGGTATGTTTGGCAAGGAGCTTTTAGGAGCTTCAAGCTTCAAGCTTTTAAGAAAAAGTTCTTACTTAATAAAAAACCTTGTTTGGTTGAAGAGCTGGAAACTTTTAGGTTAGGAGAAAAAGCTCTATAGTGAAAAGCTACTACTACTAGCTTTTAAGAAAAAACTCTACTAGCTACAAGCTTTTATTAATTAGTAAATGACACAAATACCCATTCTATTTTAAAAACAAAATAAAAACCTTCCTTACAAGCTTTTAATTATGCCCATTTTAGTCATTTTATACATTTTATTAAAAGCTCCAGCTACTCTGCTAAACACCAAAATATATTTAAAAAGCTTCCAACTACCAGCTTGCAGCTATCAACTACCAGCTTTTAGCTACCAGCCTCCAGCTAGTTTTGCCAAACATACCCGTAGTAGCTTTTCACTGTAGAGCTTTTTCTCCTAACCTAAAAGCTTCCAACTCTTCAACCAAACAAAGCTTTTTATTGAATAAGAGCTTTTTCTTAAAAGCTTGTAGCTTGAAGCTTCTAAAAGTTTCTTGCCAAACATACCTAGACTATCAAACACTCCCACAAATTATAAGATTCAAATTCTAAATTATCAAAACGGAATCCAAATGCAAATTAGAAATAACATCATCACACCTTGATTGCAAAAATACCATATATAATTCATCTTTTTAAAATAAAAATAAAAATTCGAAGCCTTAATGGATTGAAAGTCTAAAGTCTTAACTTCAAAATACTCCCCTCACGCCAGCCATGATGCACTTAACGCTCGAACTTCCAAATCACGTGGCATACCATGTCCCCCACATTAATCAATTTCTATTATTAAAACCGAAGGAATATACTAATTTTAGGACTTTACCGTAACAATATTTCATCTAATACCATTCATCTATTCTTTTATAGATCGCATTAACTTTTATAAATGTAAAATTATATCTACAAAACTGAATTCTATTCTTTAGAAAAGAACAAAATAAATCAACATTGATTCTTGAAAGGTGAAACATGCGTTACATCATATTATTTATTTATTTTTTTATTTATAACAAACAGGAATAATAAAATAATAAATTAATAATATTATTATTTAATATTTATTCTTCACTCAACAAATAACAAGTCCCCTGTTCTGCAAATACCTTCTGAAACCAAGAGATCCTACAAATTCGATCCAACTAAATTACTGACCGTCAGATCATTCAACGAGCTTCTCTCTCTTGATTACACGTGTCACCCCTCTTATTTGTACTTTACTTCCATGCATGAAACTCATATATATAGAGAGAGAAACATCACACATCACAACACACATATGAAACAGTCATGGAGTCTGTTTTCTATTCTGCATCTCTAATTTGCTCCAAACTTTAATCTTTTTTTTTTTTTTCTACAAACTTTTTTTATTTTTATTTTCATTAATTTTTACCAATTTTGAGTGTTACAATAAACATAGTGTTTTGTTTTTAATGTTTTTCATTCTATTTATGTATGTGTGTGTGTGTGTGTTTAGGTACCAGATTTGTTAAAGTTGTGTGTTGCTTTCTTTCTTGATTTCTGTTTTTGGGTTGATCTTGAACTTCCCCTAAATTAAAATAAAAAAAGTTTTGATCTTTTTTACCAAAGACATGATCTGCTTTGACAAGTTCAAAAAAGTTGTGAATTTTATAACCTTTTGATCTGTTTTAAAGGTTTGTGTTCTTGGGATTTGTGCCATAAAGATGTTGGTTTTCAAGAATCAGCAAATGTAGTTAAATCTTCAACAGTTGAACAGTTTGAACAGTTTTAACTGATCTTTCTTGGTTTTTGTGATTTGGGTATTTATAAAAATTTGATCTTGGAACAAGATATTCAAGATGGATGAATATCATGATGATGAGTTGAGATTTGTGTGTAAGTTGTGTGATAAAAGGTTTCCTAGTGGGAAATCATTAGGTGGGCATATGAGGTCTCATGTACTTGCCGCTGCTGCTACTGCTACTACTACTATTACTACTGGTGCTAACTCGGATGAATTATATGAAAATTTTGAGCCAATGAAAGATAATGGGAATTCAAATATTTATGGGTTAAGAGAGAATCCTAAAAAGAGTTGGAGGGCATCTTCATCTTCAACTATACCTTTACCAAATGAGAAGATATGTAAACAATGTGGCAAAGGGTTTAAATCTTTGAAAGCTTTATGTGGTCATATGGCTTTTCATTCAGGAAAGGATAAGGGTATGAAGGATTATGATTATTCATGGACTAGTGGTAGTGATTCTGATCATACCGATGAAAACGAGCTCCAAGATCCTGTTTTTGTGACAAGATCCGAAGCGAAAAGGTGCAAGAAGGTAGTAACTAAACCAATTTCTTTGTCTTTAACTAATACTAATAGTAGTAATAGCAATTACAACTATGGATCTTCATCTGTTTCTGAGATTGATGAGTTTGGACAAGAAGATGTGGCAATGTGTTTGATGATGTTATCTAAGGATTCGGGGAACTGGGGTGGCGTTAATTCGGTTGTGGAATCGTCAGACAACACCTCGGTTGAGGGGCTTCTTAGGAATGAAGTGAAAGGTTTCAACTACAGAGACTTGTCTTATGAGGAAAAGCAAGAAATTCGACGAAATTTGTTTAGGGAATTCGGGTATGATAGTTCGTTAAAGAAAATAATTAGAGATGATGATTCATATAAGAAGAAAAACAAGTATGAATGTTTGAACTGCAACAAAACTTTCAGTTCATTTCAAGGGCTTGGAGGACATAGACCATGCCACAAAAAGAATAATGCTTTTAACGCGGTTGGAAACAGTTCAGAGGCTGCATACGCACGCAGTCAAAAGACTAAACTTGAGAAGAAAACAAGTCCGAAAAAGAACAAGGGACACGAATGTCCTATTTGTTTCAGGATGTTTAAGTCAGGGCAGGCGTTAGGGGGGCACAAAAGGTCTCATTTTATCAATGGTGCTGAAGATAGGATTAATCACATGGAAGCAATGGAACAAGTGAGTGCAACTTATACTGATATGATTGATCTTAATCTCCCTGCTCCTGAAGAGGATTAGGGTCGTAACGCGTGCAAATAGGTCTTGTTTTTTGGTTGTTTATCAGAGGACATTAGAAAGGTGAGAGTTCTATCTTTTTTCATCATACTGTTTAGTCTGTTTTTAACTTTTGATCACTTACTCCAAAGTATTCAAGAACATTAAAGTTAAATTCCCAGTTTTGTTTAAACTGTTTTTAAGATCTTGTGATGCTTCTTTTGTCCATTTCATCCAATACTTTAATTTAGTAGTTTGAAGATATTGTCATACTTATTCTTCACTGTGGCTATGATAACTTGCCTACCCAATCATCAAGATCTTGACTTTATGATTAAATTTCAAGAAAATATAAGCTGAAATCAAGAAGTTGAGATGTAGGTTCATGTACAAACAGCTTTTCGGTACGAACTGTACGAATTGAAGAAAAAACACGCGTACCGTTATAATTACTCTAGTTATAAACGGCTCGCGTGTTTTTTCCTTCAATTCGTACAATTCGTACGGAAAAGCTGTTTGTATTTGATCTTTTGTCTGCTTTGTTAACTGTTGGTATGGTTTGCTTACTTGTTCATATTGGAATTTGGTAGCATGTGTTTTAGTGGGAAATGCTATGAATAATGGTGATTTGCTTTTTGAAATACACCATGATTCCATGTTTTGATGTGCATTATGTGTCTTTAAATGGTGCTTTTGTGTGTTTTAGTGTGTGTGTGTGTGGTAGGCAGCCAAGGGAAGGACTTTCTTGAAGATGTTTTGGAACATGGCAACCAAATGGACCCTACAGAATTGCTTTTAGTTGACTACAAAATGGTTGGTTGTTAATTATGTAAAATCTTGTTCTTTGTAGTTTGCTTTTAGTTGAATTGCCTATAGTTAAAAAGGGTTATTAAAGTGGTTTTAAGACTATATGAAATGGGGGCCGGAGATTGGAGGGCAAGCCCCTCCACGTCACCCACACCTGACACCACCCTGTGCTCCTTGCCTTTAGGCGTTGTCGGAGGGCAAGATCACCTATATCTATGGGTGTTGCCTCTCTTCCCCACTTGACTTTTTAGCCTCTTGCCTTTCACCACACGTTCCCTTTTGTGATGTGAAGGGTAAAGACTTCAAAGTTTAGGTGGCGCCTATGTGACAGGGCTTTGCCCGTTTGCCCTTGCCCCGCACCGTGCAGTCTTATAGAAATGATATTGAGGAGAGGGGTCATGTTAAACTAACCTAATAATAAAGGTATTCTTTTTAATTGGTCCTTTGATATGTACTAGTATATAAGCATGGAATACAAAGTGTGATGCAAGAAGGTGTCAACAAAGAGGGTCCATGGACCTTGACTTATGACCTTTAGCTTTTCTTGCATTACAATAGAAGTTTGCGAGTGAATAAGGGGTTAAGAAATAGAAATTTCATTAGAATTTACAAACGAAATGATTGCTTTTAAATAATTTCCACACTAAAACTTGAATGCTCTTTTGATCATTTCAACTCAACCCACCAAATATCTTTTGTAGTATGCTTTTGTAATCCAGTTTCTTGTCTATTTATCTCTTGACCACATTCAATATACAAAGGTATAAACATCTATAAAATTACACATCACAACCATTAGTTTTATAATATAACTACAAATTTTCGGACTTGGGACTGCTCGCCTTATCAAGTTTGAATGGCTTTCCTCGAGCTTGGTTTGTTGATAAAGCTTTCTCTCAACTTGCATCAACTCAAAGTTTGTAACTTATATAGGTCCGTGATCCATGTATATTTAGGGCCTGTTTGATAGCCTCTTAATAAGGCTCTGAATCATTCAGCTCTGAATGGTTCAACATTTAGACTGTTTGTTTCAACCTAAAAAAAGGCTCTGAATGGAATGATTAAAAGCTGAACAATTCAGACTTGGTGCTTAGCTGAATCATTCAACACTTAATCATTCAGAGCCTCTTAACCATTCAGACATCTTAATGATTCAGCATTTAAGCAACCAAACAGCCCCTTAGAGTTGTAATGTATGAAAAGGTTACCACGCTATTCTAATTTTATCACTAAGCGGCACACGTATCAAACTTATTTATCAATTCACCTAAAAATGTATCAAGTTTCATTTCTATCCTCATAAAAAAACATGATTATTAACAAGATTTTTCTTCTTTTTTTACCAAATGTGTTTAGTAGATTAGGATTTGCTATTCAGAAAAAGGTAGCGGCGCAGCTTGTTGTCTGCTTGCCTACTATCTAGATGTAATCCTTCCAGTTTTATAATTAATAAAAAAAAAATAATTAAATTAAACTAATTTTCAAGGTCCACACCACACCCTTCGACCTTTGCTAATTCGCCTAATTAAGAGTGGAAATTGGAAGGACTAAAATGATGTACTCTAATAAATGAAATGGGCCTAAAGTACATAATATTTCGTTTGAATAATTATAAATTACTTGGGCTTAATTATGTCCAAATGGGCCTAATATATGAAAATGGCCCATATAAGCCGGCCGCTACTGGACTTACTAATTTACTGCGTATTCATGATTTCATTCATACTCCACTTTTTCCATTTTCCATACAGGGGGTGTTTGAGATTGATTATTCAAAACAGATTATGCGTTTTGGAAAAGCAGGGGTGGAGCTGCTTATTGATTATTGCGTTTTGGTAGCCTAAAAACTGATTATCTGCGTTTTCAAAACACAATCCCAAACACTAAAAACTGATTATCTGAAACGCAATAATTTAAAAATCAGATTCAAATCGCAATACTATTTTACTCCCTTATTTCCAAAATCGCTGTTTTGAATTATTTGTTTCCTTAACTTGTTATAAAAAATATTTTTATGCAGTACTGGCAATTAAAAAATAAGCAACATATCAAATCGAATGTTTTTTTTTTTTTTTTTTTTTTTTTTTTTTTTTTTTTTTATCAATGTGAGTTTTAAAAATGAATATGTTAATTAAAATTATACAATTAGTTGTAACATATTGTTTTTGAAATACAACATTTACAAAACAAAACCAACCCGATTAGCTCATTTGTTAGGCACGATAAGTAACTAAGAGTAAGAGTCATTAATGTACTAAATATTCACTACAACAAAATATAGTGTTCAATTTCCATACATGTTAAAAAAATAACCGGTATTTGCATAGGCTTTATCATGAAATAATCGACAAGCTGTAATCTATACTATATTATAAAGCACGAAGAAATGATTCCAACAAAATTTAAGTAATTACAACATATAATGCATATGGTATAATACCCTAATGAAGTTCGTAATGAATAAAATAGTATTTTTACCTAAGTATTATTAAATTGATCCAATTATCAACTTAATCTTAAAATGTTTAACACTAAATTGATATAAAACAGCTAAAGCACACCAAAGTTCTCATTTCAATCTATATACCATAAATCTAATTGATTGAAATTGAAGCTCCTATCATTACTATATTAGTAAATGATATTCACCATTTCACTTAACATCAACTCTTTTATATGCTGTTGCGTAAGTTAGAAGTGGAAAGGAGTTGATTAGGTTATAAGTTTTATTCTTACATCTTAATTTTAGGTGAGTTTTGAAAAGAATTCTTATGTTGGTTTAACTTATTTTAATTGTTAGATTGAGTGATTTGATTAGGGTTTTAAATGTTGGTTTTATTCAGGCGATTATGAGCTGATTATATTTTAGGGTTTTGTTCTTAGTCAATGACGATATTGACAGGTAATTTTAAATTGATGGACTGAATGTTTTTTCCCCTATACCCAATAAATTGTATTGACCCATTATATATGTTATAGAAAGTAGATAAAACTACATTGCTTTACAAAAGTGAAAGCATCATATCTTTCTATGACACAAGCCTTGAAAATTGTTCTAGTTGGAACAAAACCACAACTTTTTTTTTTTACCATAAATAATAGGCTAACTAACTAATTGTAGTCTTTCGATAAACAACATCAACAAAATTGAATGCTTTCCTTTTATATTATCAGATTGAAAGGTATATATGGAATACTTTGTAAAGAACAAGATCTTTCTCTTTTTCTCTTTTGTAGCTATAGACATATAATTAAAATATGGCACAATTTGTAGTAGACTGTTATATTGGTCAACTAAATGGTTCAACATTATTCCTTTTATGCAATTTAACTTTGTCTTACTATGAACTAATAATATTCATTTTAGAAGAGGCACGATCGCATCAAAGCGTAGAGTTATAGCTCAAGTTCAAACCGAATCATCCTATGCACCCTTAAATCACCAACCAAAGTTATGATGTTTCCCGCTGCATCGCGCGGATACCCCACAAGTACTTTAGAAACTAATAAATAAATAAATTAAGAAATACCTGTAGAATACTAAAATGCCTATCATAAATGCTAAATTGCATCAAATAGATAATCATATCCTACTTTTAATAAATAATTATAACAATCAATATCAATTTTAAATGCTAGTATATTAGATTAATATATCCTATTTTTTATAAATAATTATAATTAATATCAATTATATCTAATTAATTTTTATATTTAACTTTTATTTTACTATATAATAAACAAAAATCTTTGAATAGATGTGACATTTTCTAATGCCTCCTCACACTTATTTATAAACTTGTCTCTCATATTAAATAATAATATTAAATTACAATTATCCATTTTCTCTCTCATATAAATAAATATGATTAAATCATAATTTTTCGCTTATCTCTTATTAATAACTATTTAATATTTCATTTATCGAATAAGGTATAATACGCAAGTTTCCAACCATAATAAATAAAAACAAAGTAAAATGTTATAACTCGGGTAATAAACAACTTTCAAACCTAATAATATATAAACAACAAAATAAAATGTTATAATAAATAAATGGTACATCAAAGTTTATTTTTTCAAAACATTTATTTTTGAATGTATGTGTTAGCCGATTACATTATATCTATTACACGTGTTTATTCCACATGTGCAATATACGGTTTTTATCTTTTTAATTACTTTGTATATAAAATTATATTTATTCAACTCGTGTAATACACGGGGTTCTAACATAGAATACTAGTATGTAACCATTCATTAATTAAACTTTGTTATAAATAGACGCGTGCATGCAAAAGTCCAACCTCGTCATGGGCATGGGTGAAAATATCCAGTCTAGTCTGGATAGAGGTGCAAAAGAAACCGAGTTAGAAACCGAAGCTGATATTTAATTTGAACCAAACCCATTTTAAAACCAGTTTGAAAGAACCCGATTTAGATTCTACACAAACCGAGGGTTGAAACCATGTTGAGAACCCCTTGATTAAAACATGTTAAATCTAAATTGAACCGATCCTTGTCCCCTTATAAATGGTTCAAACATAACGCCGTTTGACAGAAGACCACTTTTGACTATTTTTTTGACCAAACTCAAATCGATCTAAGCCTAGAACCTGATTTGTGCATGTTTAGATGTGTACAACCAAACTAGATTTAGATCCAAGGCCAATCGCAACGTGCAGGTAAACCCACTAATAAAATAATGAAGAGAACATGTTTCAGTATATAACCAAAATGAAAGTCTAATTAGATACCTCATATTTTATTATTTAACCCGAGCTATAATTGAAAAAAAAAAGAAAAAGAAAAATAACATATACAAAATATAAAAAGTAAAACTTAATAATAATGATTGTCAAATAGTAATAACATTTATTTAGGTCTATCCAATTAAATTTTGAGAGAGAATGACAAACCTATTTTGGTAAATAGTTTTCAAACTACACCTATTTGGTAAATACTTTTTCTCAATTACACCCTTTTGGGAAAAAAACTTACCAAAGTGGTGACGGCTTTCGTATACAATTCAAACTAGCCTGGTTGAGCTGAAAAAAACCACACAAAAAAACCCTAGCCTGGTGTGGTCCGAACCATTATTGATCCAATATGCTAACGATTTTGGTTAAGGCCTGACTTTGATCTGTTTGGGTCCATGCCTTTAATGAAATCACTGTTCAAATTCATGAACCATAAATTATCAGTTAATTAAACCCATGATCTCGTGACTTGAGTGCTCTGCATCAGGGGCGAAGGATTCTTAGGGCTAGGGGTGGCCCTGTCCCCTCCCCCTGTTTTTTGGCGCAGTAGTGAAAATTTGTGATTTTCGTAGGTAAATTGAGTCCAGGTTGAGTCCGGCCCTTGTCGATTTGCCCCTCTCGATTCGAGAAACAAACTTCGCCCCTGCTCTGCACGATATTGATAACTTTTTTCTTTATTTTAACATTCATTTATTATTTAAAATAGTAACTAAATGGATATCAAAATTGTATCATTAATCAATAAACACTAAATAATTTAAACCATATTACATTGTTAAAATGATTTGTGACCAGGTCGTCGGAAAGGTTGGTCGTATCACATCAAATTTCTTGTAGTGGATATACATGCACTACTCGAAGGCGATTCGTAAAAAAGTCGAATTACGCCCAACATCATACTTAAAGTGAAGCTTATTTAATGTATGAGCTCGAGCTAGACTATGTTCAACAGTTTATTATTCATATATTTGTAACAACGTTTAGTTATTTATATAATAAATATTATTAAATAAACTCAGCTCGAGTATAAACGATGTTAAGCTAGACACAAATTGTAAGAGTCTGATTGAAAACGAAATGAAGGAAGAGAGGGAAAGCTGAAAGAAACTGTCGGCAAGGCACTTGGCCACTTCATGATTTAAAAGGGTAAAAGAAAAAGGAGAAAAGTTAAAAACAAATGTTGTCGGCTAACACATTTTTGAAGCAACATAGAAATCCACCCGATATTGACACATATAAGTTATCCCAATCATTTATGGAACTATTTTAACCACGTTCCAACAACAAACCCTAGCTAGCGTCCTTTTCTTTTAGTTATTAACTAAAATATTAATTTATATATAAAAAGAAATTATATATTTTTATTTTTTGCAAACATCCACATTTTTATTAAAACATAATCGTGAAAAATTACATCAAGATAGCGGGCAGACGGGCAACAAGCTGCGCCGCCACCCCTTTCTGGACGGCAAACCCTAGCATACTAAAGACGAACCCCTGATGACTGATTGTGTTAGTGTAATTGAGGGTTTTATTACTTGACTACAAGAATTCGAGGCTTGAGAAGCGACCGTTTTAGCGGCGACAGGTGGTGGGTCGCTAAAAGTGGCCTTTATTGTAGTGTGTGACGAGGTTAGAAATATAACGACTAGCTAGAGTGTGTAGATGGTACTTGACCGGTGCAAAGAGAAATCATGAGGGATGTTTTTAAGCGTTGAAACCAAACTAATTGTTTCAACCGAAAGAAGTTGACATGTCTATGATTTCCACAGTTTCACAGTTCAGATTAGGAGTTTAACAATACGCCACATAGTAATTTAAAACTTGAAACTAGTTGTTTGGCTTATATATGTGTGTGCATATTCATTTTTTAATACAATGTTATGTATATGTATTATATTCATAAACGCTATTTATTGTTTTAACAATTTTAAGACCAAATGATTCAAACCGCCATACAACTTAGCGGGTGTTTGTGATTGCGTTTTGAATCTAATTTTTAAATTATTGCGTTTTGAAAACGCAGATAATCAGTTTTTAGTGTTTGGATTGCGTTTTGAAAACGCAAATAATCAGTTTTTTAGGCTATCAAAACGCAATAATCTATAAGCAGCTTGGTCTTTCATTTAACGAACTTCCTATAGTTGTATAAATTTAAATGTTTTAGTTACACGTACGTGCATACATGTATCTATGCATCAATATGTATTGCATATCTTCATATTGTGAATACATGATACATGTGAACCAATACTTCATTCTATCACTCCACATAAGGATAATTTAATTTTGAACATTATATGTTAAGTAACTTCAACAATATATTTACTAACGAGTTTATAATGTTCGACTTCCAAACTTCTATGTGAATATATTGATTCAATTTGTGTGTTCAATTGATAAGCATAAAATCCACAAAATACGCATGAAAGAGATATTCCAAAAATTTGTATATGATTTAACTTTTTTTAACTTTTGATATTCTCCAAGTAAAAAAACAAATCAAAATCAAAGTAATAAGATCTACAAGCACCTTAACTGTTTTAATAAAAAAAATTATAATACATTGAATAAAGCAAAGAAACATATGAAATCTTTAGCTAAATTTCGTGATCACAAAAGTGAAAAGTAGCATATGAAAAAGGATTGGGTTAGTAGCCACTTGATTCAAAGAAGAGAGAATAAACAATTATATGACTAAAATCATTTTAACTAGGATCAATGTGTCGTCATAAAAAGTTTACAGTTATAATTAATACCTGAGAAGATGATAGTCTTAATTAGTTGATGACTTGCAGCGCAATTTCAATCTACCATCTGTGTAATAAAAACAAAAAAAATTACTTTCACTATGTAGAGAGATCGTGTGAGATGACATTCAATACAAAACCAATTTTAAACAGAGAACATGCAATAACCGTATACAGTGGCGGATCCAGGAATTATTTCTGGTGGGTTGGCAGTTTTCAAATGCTCAAATTTCATACGACCAAACTAAAAAATTCGGGTCGGTTCGACGATTCGGGTCACCCATTCAGGTAAGGTTTATCACATAAAAAAATACGGTCTAATAATAAACAATCATCATTAGAAATAAAAAAAAAAACGCATGATTCTAATTCACATTCAATTCTCTTCATACCTACTAATGGGAATCAGCGTGTTGCGACGGAGTTCCCTGCATATGAAAAAATAGATTATATTAGACATCTCTTATTTGAACACAATATATATATTTGAAGAGACATATAATATTGAAATAACTTTCAATGCGGTACTTGTATTTCGTATTTATTAGTTATCAATGCTTACGTAATAATAGTACTCGTCCATTGGTATGGTACTTTAATATTATAATACAATCAAGACATAGAATTAACACTAAAAAGGAATTTCTCAATACTAAAAGAATACAATCAAGTCATAATGTTACTAAATTATACTAAATTACGTTACAAGGCAATGGTTCACTTCATTATTTGCTTTGCACTGATTATGTTCTTTTCATATGCAAAAACTACTAATTTAAGATGTCTACAAGAAATAAGTAAGCACGGAAACTAAAAGGAATGCAGTAAAAGCGCCGTTGGAATGCAGTAAAAGCACCGTTTCTTTCCTTTCGCTTCAAGATTGGCGTATCCAATGGATCTTCCATCTTGCGGGGGCGTATTAACACAAATCAATAGTCAATAGTCAATCTCATATGATTAGCAAGTCAACAGTCAAATAGCTAACTTTATGTCTTTGTAATTATTTAGTCCAGTCAATATTCTTAGTCAATAATCCTCCTAGAATCAAACCACTGTATTAATGTAGTAACCATTATATAATCTTCTGTGAATAATGAGAACAACACCTTTGATCCAATTCACTCTATTATCTATTACTCTATACAAGGTACTATCCACAACATAACTGACCAACTTGATAGATGAAAATTCAAAAAGTTTAAAGACCGACAAGAAGACAATCCAATTTCTGACTATTCATGATCTATCCTGCAACCAGGTTAATGTGTTTGTTATTACTCTTCATATTTTAAATCAAAGGTGTACCAGGTTAATGTTTAACTGGTGAAAAAGGTTTACACAGACACTTGTTAAAGTGATGAGAGTTCATATGACGTGCACCTAGCTACATAATATGTCTGGTCCCTACCCAGCAAACCCTCAAATGAAAAAATGAACACTGGGAAAAAAATAGTTATAGGCAGATAGCATGCCAAAAAAAAGGTATTTATACAAGGCATCTAGCCCCAGTTTAGGTGTACCTACGTGTAAGAACACAAGCATGCAAACAAACAAGAATAAACTCAATTATTACTAGAATTCAAACTACAAACAATAATGATTCATAGTACATCGTCTTAGGACGATAAAATTTGTTGTTAATAATGTATCTTATTTATTTTTATTTTTTTTTAACTTTGGAATATATATTTGTCCCAATTGCTAAGTGTTATGTGTCTTATATCCAAAGTTTGACGCAAAATCACTATCAAGCCGGGGGGTTTCACTGAAGCAGACTCTCTATTCTCATGAAGTAGAGGTAAGACTGTCTACATCTTATCCTCCTCAGACTCTACCTTAGTTTTTGCTATTGATGGGATTAACTGAGTATGATGATGATGATGATGATGGTATGCATAATCATTTAATACACACCTACATATATATATATATATATATATATACAAACACATGAGGAGAGTTGATGAGACCTCTTTTGAGTTAAAAAGACCGTGAAAACTGAGTATAACAATCAATTTTTTATTAACATATGTAATATATGTTATTATAGTCATTACAAAAAATAATAAAAAACAATAAAAACATATATTACATAAATTAATGAATATGATTGTTTGATAGGGTATTCACGGTTTTCTCGACTTACATGGATTTCAAAATTATAATTTCTATAAGCATATGTATATATAAGAGAGGTTGGTTCTTGTATAATGCTGCTTTTCCTGAAAAATGAAAGAATCGTCGTCGTCATCATCATCATCATGCCCAGTTAATCTCACTAATAGCAAAGCTAAGGTAGGGTCTGAGGAGGGTAAGATGTAGACAGCCTTACCTTTACCCCGTGGGGATAGAGATGCTGCTTCCAGTTAGACCCTTGGCTCGATAGTGGTTCTGTATCAAGCCTTGGACATAAGGCACATAACACTTAGCAATCGGGACAAGCCCGATTGGTGCATGTAACCCCTTGTCTTTTGGCTATCAACGTCACCACATGATGCATGGTTAACCATTCGTCGTTTTTAACGTTATTTTTACGAAATTAGTAAAATAATGTTAGTGCAACTTTACTTTTGCCCCCTAAGGCCACGAAATTAGTAAAATAACGTTATTTCCTGAAAAATGTAAGAAGACATTAAGAAACAACACGGGCTCATACGTGAGTTTTATAGGTGGGGTATTTGGGTCCATCTATACACAGCAAGTTTTAGACACATATTTTGTACCATATAATGCATAATCATAATCAGTTGCCAACCAGATCGATATACATTCTCACTGTATAAATAGGTTAAACAAACGTTCGCACGTGAAAATGGGTCCAGACGCATTACTTTTTTTTTTTTGAACGGTGACTTTCTTAACTGGTGTGGCAGAGATCATCACACCCGCCTAATCGGCAGGCCCTGACCACCCACGCGTCCAGACTATGTTGTCTGAACCGGGTCCACACTGGTACGGTGGGGGTTGCGGCGTTCGTCCGGAAACCGTACTGCCTCCAGACGTATTACTTTTTGACCAGTGCAATAAGTCTTTTAAAGAACATTATTTATAAAAAGTTTAAAAACATAAATATAGTATATATAAAAATAAATTAAAAGGCAATCAAGTTAAGGGAATATATTAAATATAAAGGCATGAGATAGAGTAAATGGTATTGGTGCTCTTCCACTATGATCAGTTGATAATTATTGTTCTAGAAAAGGGAATGTATCTTTGAAAATGATATCGTGCTAGCTAGTACTAGAAAACTTAACATCTGGGTTCCTGACAG
>CM061225.1:105366289-105390699 GCA_030844895.1 Ambrosia x helenae
CGGAAAGTGATTGATGATTGTAAATGGATTTATGTATTTAATAGAATTTTAGGACGATAAAATAAAAATCTTGCACTCATGTATCAAGAGTGAAGTAAAATCTCTATGTAAATTGTTTTAGGTTATAAGCTCATTCACAAGGGCTGCTGAATTCTTGGGTTCAGCAAACTATTCAAGTCAAGCTAACACAACTGCATCAGTTAGTTAAATTTGATGTCCCAAATGCTGCATTTAGATTTTTTTTTCCGCCCCACTAAATTGTCATTTCTATTCGACAATTCATATAGTTAAAGTTGTATAACTGATGAAAATAGTTTATGTACTTCACTCACTTAATGGAAGCAATATTAATTATTGTATTTTAAACAAAGAAAACCCAATTTAGTAACCACAATGGTTACTAATTAAAGGTTCAAGGTCTTTGGAAAAAAATGCAATAATAATTGGTTGTTTAATCAGTCTTTTTCAGGATGAATGGGGAATTAGTTGTTTACTTCATAATGAGATCGAAAGTTAAGGCTGTCGATGGCGTGTTTTCGACTTTTCGTAATGTATTTCAGTCCGGGTTTCCAAAATTATAAGCATTCGAAGTCAACAAACATGTTTGCTTGGCTCAATACCGGTTGCCAGGACTGCATGTTTTCTTCATACTAAAATTGAAATATACCATATTTTATGCCGTTTGTTAGCCGGGTATTTTAATGTGATAAAATCGCACAACTATGTATTTCTTTACGTTTAAAAAAAAAGAATAGAATTTTGTTTGTAATCAAATTGCATCTCATGTAAGTAAAAAATGAAGTATCCAAATAAACATGAAGCAAATCCTAGATTCTCAGTGTTATAGTCACTGTTAGACTAAAGCTTGAAACCTTATCATTGTTTTTATGTATTCATAATTGATCAAATCATATACAAATTGTAGCAATTACATGAATATAAATCAAGTTCGGACATTCGACCTGGTTAACATGATTGTATTACTTGTTTAGTGACCCAATCCTACCCGACCCATTTAACATGATTAACAAATAAATAACATAACAAATATTGCAGTCAACATCATCTATCGATGGTGCACCGTTGGTCTAACTGGATCATCCACTACTGTCCAGAATGATGTCAACGTGGTTCAAGTGTCACGCACATCATCCGCACCAACAGAAGCACCAATCCTGTGCCAATAGAAGCTCAGCCTCTTCCAAATAAAAAATTAGATGAAAAACACATGTAACAGTAGCTCAAGGACTGTCAAGTGACATAAAAGCGATCTAGCTTAGAGAAACATAGTATAGGCAAGTGAAAGAACTACAAATACCTCTGAAACCACTGATTCCCTTCCGTCATTACGGAATCACCATTGGAAGCCACCATCGCCGGAGGCAACGGTATGAGTCTCCATAGTCCAGACCACTATCATCATTCTCGCTATTTGGTTGTACATAGAGCAACATCTCACATAAATGAGGCTCTCGCCTCATGCCTCACGCCTCGTCTTTTGAGGTTAAACGCCTCGGAGAGCCTCACGCTTATTAAACCAAGCCATATAATCCATCGGGAACCTCAACTACTACTTTTGGATGAACAAAATACAATACAAATTTATATATATAGTGTTGGAATTGTAGCCAAGTAGAAACAAACACATGTGCAAGTGTGCATCACTTGTATACCCTAACACAAATGCCATCTGATGACATTGTGCAGAACATTAACATTTTAGTGCAGAAAATAAGTAAATCAATCATCACGATCTCAACTGAAGCATCAAATTTAATCAATATCAATTAAACAGAATTGAAACTGAACTGATTCAAGGGAATTAGCAATACTAAACAAAACTGTGGCAATATAGTGAATCCTAATTATAGATTAAGTTGCCCAAAATGAATTGCATTCGTCGTTTAATCTGGCCTTTTTTCGCTCTACTCGATGCGTTCCAAAACTGTTTCCCCTTCATTTATATATTCTATTGATTATTTTTTTTAACATAAATATTAACCTCTCTCTATCTTATATTAGGGGCCCTATATTTTGGGTTGGTTAGGTTGTAAAGCTGGCCCTGAACATTTCATAACTTTGTATCTAACCGGTAAAATAGTAAATTAAATAAATAGTTGTAACAATATCAATATCAAACAGACTGAAAGTCACCCTGCCAATTGTAACAACTTAAAATAGGACCCAACTCAAACTCAGCAATGAAAAAGAATATATAACATGATTCACTTGCAATGAAAAAGAAACATAATTAATAATTTTGCACAAAAAAAGACATGTAGGCTTGACATACCAACATTCTCAATACTTTCTTTTCAGCTCCTCCAAGTGAGTCAACATACTGAAACTTTCCATCTTTTTAGTTGATAATAGCTAAGCGCCAATGTAATTCTTTGTGGTTAGGGACAAATATCTAATTTATGGTAATATCAGCACACCAAAATAAAAAACAAATCAATCATATAAAAAAATTAGTTAAGAAGGTTACCTTGTTACACTCTTCGGAGTGAGATTCTAACGCAAGAAGCGCGTTTACAATTCGATGGGTTTTTGCGAGGAAGAATAGAGAACCCAAGTCCATCCATTTGATCATACACACAATTATTTTTGTGTGTGTTTGAAAGATTAACCTGCAATCAACAAACATCAATTATTAGATATGATATATGATATATAAAACTTGACAGAAGAATAATTTTACAAAGTTCAAGGGGAAATAGACCATAAAACTAAGAGCTAGCATAATTAAAATAAATATAACTGAAGATAAAACAATCTTAAATAAGGACAGATGTGTCAAATCACATATACATGAAGGATTTCAGTCTATGATATCCCTTGTAGATAATATAAAGGATTTCAGTCTAGATATTAAATCCAAACTCATTTTAAACTCTAAGGCATAAATTAATAAAATATCCCTGATAGATAATATGAAGGATTTCAGTCTATGATCTGAAAGCATTAGATGAGAATATTGATATATGGTAAGTCAATGACCATGGTGGCATGGTGAAAACTAAACTATCATAACAAAATATTCCATACCACATATGGAAGAACAGTTGAGAAAATGATTATGTCAGCATCAGAAGGTCCATTATTCACCACCTGCCAGAACATAAATAACCAGTGATGTATTCATTCAATTGGCTTGGACCTTTTCAGTGTGCATACCTACTGTCTTTGGGCCATCAATCCAAGGGTCGCAAAAAATCCCAATCCAACACATATCTAGCCAAGTGCTTTATACTGAAAAACAAACGTAACTTCAATAACACAAAGGAATAACTGAACCCGATTCAAAACCACCCCCAAATGAAATCTTACCTTTCCAACAGTGTCAGCTATGCGATCGATACACGGTTCAGGAAATGGAGTTCCATTATCCCATACAAACTCATCATTCATAGGAAGCTAAGGCACACAAATAAAATGGTTCAACATCATCAATGCCAAATCAACAAAAATCAGTGTCCGGGTCCATCCATATCCATTCAAGAACCTTAATCAAACAATCAAGAACCCTAATCAAGTGTTGATCTATTTTGAGAATGAACGAAGAATACCTCACGGTTGTAGAATAACTCACAAACCATTGGAAAGATTGAATCTTACTTCGATCGTTCAGCAAGTTGGCATCCATAACATCTCTTTTACCTAGATATCCACAAGAAACATAATAAAACTCAAACTTTAAATCAAATATTGGGTATCTAGGAATATAAATCAAAACACAGAAGAAATCGATTAGTTGAATGAAACCTAAACATAAACAACAACACACAATACATAAACATTGAAACCTTAAGTAATAAAATCAGTATGAAAAACCATGAGAACCATGAACCCTAATTGCCCAAAACTGAAAAAATTATTAGACGCAAAACAATAATACACAATTAATCAAGATTTGAAACAAAAATCATTAAAATCAGTCAAAACAAAAACAGATAAACACTAATCGCCCCAACTAATAATCATAACAGGAAAAAAAACCGAAAACAAAACAGAGATGCTTGATCGACGTCTGTGTTAAAGAAGAATGGAAGAGAGATACCTTGAAGGAGAGGATAAGAAGGAGAGGATGATCGATGATGGAGTATTCCTCTAGTATTGATTGAGATCGTTGATGGAGAGGCAGGGTTTTGATTTAGGGTTAATGATTGAGATCGGTTAAGGTTAAGGAGATTAGGAAGGTTATTAATTGACAGATTTTGACCATATTTATGTTTTAATTCAATTTTTGATTTAAAAAAATAAAAATTTTATAAATTCTCACAAAGTGCCATGTGGCTTAATAATGGGAGGAGAGATAATTGCTAGGGGTGTGAGAGATTGCCAAGTGTCCAAAATTGATCCAAAATAATTATATGTATAGATAGGAAGAGCTTGGATCGATCCAATCAATTCCTCTCAAACAAAACCAAATGGATTTTATAACTGTCACACACCTTTTAAAAAAGCTCACCAAATGGCCAATTGGGTCGTCGTAATCTAGGCCCTCCAAAAAGGGCATGTGGTAATTTAGGAGCAAGATCAAGATATATTGTCATTTACCCAAAATATCGAATGTTAAAAAAAAAAAGAATACACTTGCGTAAAAAATTACAAAAACTTATGCAAAATTGAATTATTGGTAGCCAAACAAATTACTCACAACTTCATCAACACAAAGACAAAATATGCTCAAGACAAAGATATAAACACACAAACATTAACATCTAACTAACAATTCGAGAGGATAATATAAGCAATAATTGATCCTGGTAATAAATATAAACTTCTCTTCATCTTCGTGCTTCTATACTTGATAGACTGCAATCTCATATATTGATACGTGAGTTTTTTACAGACGGTTGTGCATTATCTTCTAGCAGACCTCCTCAAATGAATTGAATGGATGTTATACGTGTCGAAAACATGTAAGGGCAAACGGCAACGAGGTGTTTTTAATTTAGGAATAAGATTGCGATATATTTTAATGTATGTAAGATTGAATTGTTGCTCGAAGCCCCAAAATTAAGAGAGAGAAAACTATAGTAAACAACAAATGCGTGACAAAATAATTACTCACAATTCCCCTGAAGCTCTTTGACTATCTCCAACCATGGCCCACTTCCCCCTCTAACGATCCTCGTCTCTCTCCTCAAGAGGCGCGCCCTTAACGACGTGTGGCTCTCCTCCCTTTCTCTTCCACCGCACAGTTCACGTTGGGGAAGATTGCTACGGCGGCCAAAGTACAGGCACGATACAGAGAGTCTTGATTGACCGCAATCTTTCAAAACGTAGTCTCCATCGCTCAGCAAGCTTTATTGCCTAAGATAATATTCACAATGAATTGAATATTTTCCACTTGTAGATGTCATTTTTTTAAAACCAATTTTCATAGCTACTATCAGAAAAACAATAGCGACTAAACAATCAACATGTAACATGTTACTTCAATAATTTCAATATTCATCTTTAACTTAAAAAAAATGTAAACAAACACATGACTTACTGACTTGGTAGTTTATATAAAAAAATCACACCATGCATTATTATTATTATTATTATTATTATTATTATTATTATTATTATTATTATTATTATCATCAAATCCACACTCAAAATCATCAAAATCACATCTTGCCAAACAGTAAAAAGTTTGACCGTTGCCGAATGGGTGGCGGGGGTGTTGCCGCACGGCAACCCTTAGCCAAGCATCCTTGCCGAGAGTGTCCCGCCCCCTAATGATATTGTCCACAGTACAGAACTTCATATACGTAGCCAGACATGCAATCCGTAGCATCTGAAATTCATAGAAAGACATTTTTCTAAGAACAAAAAGAAAACAAAGCGTGTTCAAAAGCCCAATCTATATAACGTAGCCAGTTCCATCCTAAGTCCACCGAGTTTTTTAGCCATCCCAATAAACCATATCTAAAACATTCTTCAAATTTTATTTATTTGATAAATTTGGCCTTTTAGGTTATTTTTTAAAAGTACCTGTTTAAAAGCCTAAACTCTAAAGATGTAACATTTCAAGCATGAACATTAATTTTATTATTTTAGTATACAACATTAGGATTGAAATTAAATTTCGATTTTAGGGATATTAAAGAAAGGGTGGTTATATTTAAACCCCCCACCTTCTATTTTTACCCTCAAAGCGCCTCGCTTAGGCCTAAGCGAGGCGCTTCGAGGGGGTAATTTATTTTGGTAGTTGTTTTGATGTTTTGAGTTGGTTTTTTTATATTTTTTTAATTTAATAATTATAAAAAGTTAAATAAATTTAAAAAACAAAGTAATAACCCTAATCATTGTCAATGACTTAAACTTGACATCATCAACCACGTATAGTCAATGAATGCGGTATGCGCGTTAAATTTCATTAAATGCGGCATACTTGGATCCGGTTGGAGTCTAAAGCTTCGTGTGTCATCTGTCATCCTTGTGTTTCCAAGACACAGGCAAGTCCTCGTCTGATCCACACCACAAAACAACTTCAAAATTTCAACTTCCCCGTCAGGTGCTTAAGTCCACCTTGAAGACTGGATTCGGTGCAATCAGAATCCGAATGTAGTATGCGCGTTAAATTTCATTAAATGCGGCAATCAAGGGATCCGGTTGGAGTCTAAAGCTTCGTGTGTCATCTTGGTCGAACTCATGTTGCAACATTCGTCTTGTGTGTGTTAGGTACCGAAATTTTAGGCTTTTTAGTGGGTTTTCCATCTTTGTGTTTCCAATTTTTTTTTAATTAGCTTAAATCTCTCTGATCCATGATACCTTGAAGACTAGATTCGGTGCAGTCGACGAACATCATTCAAAATTTCAACTTCCTGTTCAGGTGCTTAAGTCCACCTTGAAGACTGGATTCGGTGCAATCAGACTACCGAATGCGGTATGCACGTTAATTTCATTAAATGCGGCAATCAAGGGATCCGGTTGGAGTCTAAAGTTTCGTGTGTCATCCTTGTGTTTCCAAGACACAGGCAAGTCCTCGTCTGATCCACACCACAAAACAATAATCTTGAAGTTTTTTAATATAGCCATTTTTCCCTGGTTTACCAGGAATGGGTTGAAGGTGTGTGTTGCACCGGCTTGAGATATGAGTTTGATTAGCTTAAATCTCTCTGATCCATGGTATCCACTTTCAGGTTGTCTTCATCGTTGACCGCTATCTCTCGGATAACAACTGAAAAGTTGTCTTCAATGATTCTAAGAAACTTGAAAGTAATTACAAGAAGATGATCAAAGATGCTACAACATAACTTGCACCGGCTTGAGATATGAGTTTGATTAGCTTAAATCTCTCTGATCCATGGTATCCACTTTCAGGTTGTCTTCATCGTTGTCTTCATCGTTGTCTTCATCGTTGACCGCTATCTCTCGGATAACACAGAAGGTGGGTTATCGGATGGATTCATGGATCGATGGAAGGTAACTGATGACAGTCACCATAACCGGTGACTGTTCTCAACCTCGAATAACAGCAGAAGGGAGAACAGGGTCATGGTTGGGTTATGAAGGGAAGGATCGATGATGGTATTACGATGATGATTACGGGTTCGATTATAAGGGGAGGAGGAGGTTACCGGTTATGTTATTAGGATAGGAGAGAGAGATATGTCACCAGAGGGGAAGAAGAAGGCGGCGTCAGTGCCGGTCACCGGAGTGGAGTTCCGGTCAGTGCTCTGTTCACACACACACATAAGTGTGTGTTAAAGGAGAAGAAGGATAGGCCTTTCTATAGGTGAACTAATATAGAGGATGTTTGGATGCGGGTATAACAGCAGGAATAGTTTGTGGAGGTGATGGGTGGGGAAGATGAAGTAGGTGGTGGTGGTGGGTGGTGGTGATAGGGTGGGGAAGATGAAGTGGGTGGTGGTGATAGGGTGGGGAAGATGAAGTTGGTGTGGTGTAGGGATTAAGGTTTTTTTATATATTTAATTATAAAAACGTGGGGCGCGCCCACTAGTGTTATATTTTATTTGTTTTATAGAAAGGGTAGTTTAGTAATTTCACACCCACTTAAGTGGATTATTTAACCTCAGTTAGCCCCAAGGACTATCCGAGTTAAAAAATTCACTGTTTCAGGACTATGACTGTAATTTTAAAAACTTGGGGACTATAGGTGAAAATTGTGCAAACCACAGGGACTATTCGAGCAATTTTCTCTAACCATTATGTTAAATACTTATATAATAAAACGTATCAAGAAAATCACGTTATTGTTCAACATAAGTAAAAATACTCATCTTCATCGACAACAAAGGTTAAATTTTCTTACTCAGCTGCTAATTCCTATTGACATTGAACAAAAATATATTCTCACATGTAACACCCATCCATTAAACGACAATTGATATGACTTTAATCATATTTAGGTCCCAGAATTAGTCACATTTAAAAAAAACACACACATAACTTTATATACTTTGCACGTTCGGGTCAATAAAATAACCCGCGCGTGCTATTCACGACTTGGTCTAACTAAGACCTACGCGTTTCTATGACTACTCGGTTCTTACTAATATGCCTATCATGCAATTTACATACATATAAAAGTGTGTAGCTTTAATAAATTGTCCCCGCACAACATGCGTAGACGGATTCTCTTTATTTGTCCAAAAGAGAGATAGTGTTCTTGAGCGTGCTCGGTTCCTCGCTTGGTCCGTTTCTCCATCTGATGCTACCCTTCGACTGTTCCTACTACAAATACACCCGAAAAATGATTAGTATTTGGTTTAACGGGTCAAAACATAGAAAAGAAAGCAATTTTCCTAATCTGACACTCCTCGCGTACCGCAGGGATTTATGCATATCCCTCGTGGTACGTGAGGGATCTAAAAATCACCATAAGTCCGTCTCACACCACAAAGACCTCCCCGCGGGACGCGAGGACCTTGTTTTGGACAGAAAGTTTTCAATTCTGCAGGTTTTTTTGTACTTAGCCAAAAAAAAAAATTATTTTCATCAAATTTTCCAAACTTATTCCAACTCCAAGTTTTAACTTTTTGGGGACTTCCCTCCCCGCATATTTGGGCTCAAACTTCACAATCCGAACGAGTTCTTTAAGTTTGCACATTATTCGTTTGGTTTAGGATTTAACCCATACCGACCCGTTTAGGAGCTATAACTATTCTAGCCCAATATCTAATTAGTTTATTCGAAATACCGATTTTATTACTTAGCACCTTTTAGCTCAATCTTTAACTAGTTCATTCGTTTGAGCTCTTGACCCATATTAACCCATCAGAAGCTATTATTCATTCTAACCATGTTGACCATTTTATTAATCGTAAACTGTAATATCAATTCCAGGCACTTTCTATGTCCCGAACTAGATTGTGGTACGGATGCCCATTCACTTAGGCATCCTAGCACGGTACAAATCAATTTGACACGTTAAGGAAATTCATTTAACATTTGTTAACTAAGACGCAATGCTCGTTCCTTTCCATTTTTGTATTCATTTAACATTTGTTAACTAAGAAGCAACACTCGTTCTATATTATTATGATCCAATTTAATATTCAAATATTTTTCGAATTTAAAAATTCTCAGTTTACCCCTTATGGGTGATTTCTCTATTCTTAACACCCGTAGGTGTTATTACTTGCTTAAACCCTAAATGTGACTAAAATATTTAAGCCCATACGGGCATGGTTAAAACCATTTTCATCACTTTTCCCATTTTTGTCTTCTATATGCACAATGGGTGCGTATTTGACTTGTTTGACATAATAGCTCATTAATTTGACAACCGCACATCATGTGGGTTGTTTTCTCTTGATTTTTTTGGCTCAAAGACCGCAATTAAACTATGGACTTACCGGATAGCCCAAATATAAGTTTATGTTTTACAAGCCCAACGACCTAAATCTATACTATATTATAAAACATTTTGGAAGGATACCAACCGAATATAAGTAATTACTACATTGCATGTTTATGGTACAACAACTTAATGATGTTAATAGGAGGGTAAAATAGTCTTTTGACATGAGTTAACTAAATTTATTAATACAATTAAATTGATAAATAAAATGTTTTTAAATACCATTAAATATATAGTTAGTGATGATGGATGTACTATATAGAACATAGAAACCCAAAAGTTAGATGGTTAGAAATCTAGAATGTAGAAAGGTTTGATTATAAAGAACAAATTCATTTTAACTTAAAATTTAATAGTGAAATTTAAATTCGTCTTTTCGAGTTCCATAACTCCATCTTTTTGCAACTATAAGTTCTTCCATAAACCTATCCATCCAGATGTTCGCATCTTGCTGGTTCTTCTTTTTAAGTCTTTGAACAGTTCGTTGCTGCTACTAAGGTTGGATTTCTATTTATTTATGTTTTTATAATTACTTGTTCTTGATTTTTCTTGTTGTTTTTCTTTGATATTACAATATGTGGCTTTGAGGTGGATATTGGTTTATTTAATTTTAGTATTCCGCTTAATTAGTAAAAATGATTTGTAGATGCTCAAACAAAACTTGATTTTTTTTAGTTGTGTTTCATGATTAATGGGGCTATTCAATATGATACATTGCCTCATTTAAGTACTTGCTAATTTAAATGTGGTTTACAAGTTCAAAATATTATTGTAAATATAAATTTCCAGTTCCATGGTTGTATTGTGAAGTGAGGGGTTTTGCAAAGATGGTTGTATTGTTGTATCAAGCTTGATTTCTGTTATTTAGTACTTAATATCAAACTTGATTTTTCATTTTAATGCTTAAATATCTATGATATAACTTATTCCTACTTGAGTTTATAGTATTGGCGCCAAAAATTTTATTGCTTAATATATATGTACTATAATAGTTAGGTTATTGCTAGCAATTTAGTAGATTATTACTTGCTAATATGTGTTTTATCTTTGAAAAAAATAAATATTTTTTTGTAAGAACTGTGATGGATAATCGTAACAATGAACCATTAATTGTTGATGATGAATCTTTAAACTCTAATAATGTTGCATCACAATTGGTAGAAAGTAGAGGGTTGACTTCTGACGTATGGAACAACTTTAAAATGTTAGAAGCAAAATCGAAAGAAGAATTGACATGTAAACGTAAAAAGTGTGGAAAGAGCTACAAAGCTTCAAGAAAAATGGCACGACAATATAAAAAGGCACATGGATTGTGAAAATGGAGTATGCTTCCAGTAGACTACCATTTATTTACTATTTCAAACCAAAAGACTTTTTTTTCCAACGTTTTGGTTAACGAATTGCATTGAAGGCATCAAATCAAATTAAACATGGATAAAAAAATCAAATTGAAGTTAAGCGTTCACTTAACCTCACTAATAATACTAACCAAGAATATTTTTAAATGTTATACATTTTTATAAGTTTGATCATAACTTGTGAAATATTGTTTATTTCATACATATATAAACCTTCAAAATTGGAGCAGTTTTAAAAGTATTCCTTTTGGTTAAAGGATATCGGTGGAGGTTGTGATTTGTTAGGTGATATTTGTAAAATGAAACGGATGAGTGATGTTGTGTAGACACATGTGGTGTCGTTTAGTTTTTTTTACTTTCCATTAATTAGCAACGTGCTAATCATTGTTTTTATGGTAATTAATAAAATGTTTCGTCTATTTTAAAGTTTTTTCTATAAAAATTAGTAATATTAATTAATATTTTATTCCATTTTCTTTTCTTTAACTCTCAATTTTTGTTTTATTAATTAAAATAATTATTAGAATTGGTATTGAGCATATTGTTTTTCATTTATAACTTTTGATACACGGTTAATTATTAAATTCTAAATATACCATTACAATGTGCTATTTTTAACTATGTTTTTGTGACATTTCTAATAAGTTGTTAGAAATATTCTCGGCTTAACTTGTAAATTGTTTATTACATTGGGTTTTTTATTTAAAATAATTATTTATTCGCGCATCCTACCAAATTATTAACTAGACAATTATACTTGTATTTTTAAATTGTTCATCCCGTCGCATCGCACGGGCTCCCCACTAGTATCACAAGCTGCTATCATTAATTCATTATGTTACAAATATATAACACGGCTATGACAATCATAATTCATCACACTTTGTCATTTATGCGTAATAACTTTTTTATTTTTTTTACAATTTATGGTCTTTGTTTGTTGAAAATAGAAGCTTTTATTAGTTTCCTTATTTGTTTAAATTTTAAGGATGACGGGGAAAGCCTCAATGAGACCGTGCAATGATGTAAAGTCATTCTCGATTGGTATGGGGGACGTAAATGTATTCTAGAAGCATATTCTTTATGAGGTACTCTTAGATTACTTCTTGAATATACCAATTGGTGGGTCATCTCAAGGGTATTAATATTTTGTACGTTTGAAGCAACCTATCAGGGACGGATCTAGAGAAGGAGCAGGGGTAACGTCCGTTACCCCTTAACTTTTTTGGCGTAGTGTATTTTTAATATTTTTTACGTGTTTTGTATTACGTTACCCGTGAAAATTATGTAACGTTACCCCTGGAAATCTTGGTCTAGATCCGCCACTACAACCTATGTCGGATTGTACCCACCAACACTTCATTTCCATAAATTTATATTAACTGTTTACATTACATAAATAATGTCTCAAACTAGTGTTAAATTACTGCGCGTTGCGGCGGGTCGGTTTTAAACATCGAAATGTAGATAGAAAAACACGCCGTGATAGTATATTTGGAAATCACAAAAAAAACGTTGTCACAAAAAATATTAAGAAAAGTGAAAGCGAAATTTAGACATCGTTCATGTAAACCGTCGCCTACCCAATAAGATACTTAAAAACTTTTATTCATATAATAATTCTTTTTAAATATAATTTTTTAACCCGTTTCTAAAATGATACGAATAAAATTTGATGGAACTAAATTTATTAGATAACTAAATAATTTGATTATAAACTACAAAAGAATCGAATATGAAGTTCAAATTGTATCTAAAGTTATTATATAACCAACTAAATCTTATGTGTTTTTTAGCCTATTGTGTTTTTCTACTTTGAAATAATTGGAAAATAAGCCTACCTAGAATTGAAGATGTGCATGACAGTAAAGTATATGAAAAAGGATGAATGTGTATAACAAAAGTATATGAAAAAGGATGAATGTGTATAACAATTAAGTATATATAAGGGTTCAATAGAAAATTAATACTGTTCACATTCATAATTGTTAATATATAGAATATATTAGTCACCTTATTGTATTTAAAAAAAATGTTGTTTGATAATTGATATATATTTTTTGAGGTTTTATGTGATGACATATTATTTTGTACAAGTTTGAAATTATGTGAGTTGCACTCTTTTGATTGGTTTTTTATTTCACATGTTTTCCTTCTTATACAGACAAACTTAAACGATTTCTACTCATATAATAAGAATGAGTTAAAATTCCATATCTAGGATTTGTTTTTTTATTCAAGAAATTAGACAAAACCGAAATATAAAGATAGCGCGAGTTGAAGCTTAGACTCAAGCTCTTATCTCTATGTAATATATAGACACACATCTATCTATATAATAATTAAATACATCTCGAGTCGAATGGAGATCTTAAAAAGAGCCTGAAAGATCCATATTGCTATATGGAGCTCCGAGATTTCTTGCTATAAAAACCAATATGTTGTTTTTGTTTTTCTCATTTTTTCCTTTGATTTCATTCAACAATCTTCCTAAACAAACTTTCAATCCTCATTCTTCATTTTCTTTCTAACCAATCTTTCACTCTTCCTTCTTTATCTAACATCATATGTTAAATCTCCACAACCACAACCAACTCCAGGTAATGTTGCATAATGTTTAGTCATTTTATATTGTTAACATTATCATGTTACATACAAAGTTAAACACCCGATGAGTATATTTGTTTCTAACACCCTTTATTTAAATCGTCTCTTTAATCCAACAGTATTTTGGTATATTAAACTGTTTTTTTAGATATATTCATTTGAATCTTCGTATGTCTTATTTGTTTGTTGTTTCCCTTTTTTCAGATGTTTCAATCGTTTGAATGACCCCGACACAAGGAAAAGGGTGTTTATTTTTGTTGAATATGATGTTTCACATCCAATAGTCAACAAGTTTCCTTAACCATGAATTGTAGCTTTATTATTTTCTGTAATTTTTTTTTAAAATTTTAGGATTAACGTTTTTTTATTTTTCGTATTTTTTTTTAATTTTTAGGTAATTTAGGTGAATTAATGTAATTTTTTTATGTTTATTCTAGTTAAATATTCTATTCTATATAATATTAAATGAAGACACTTCAATAGTGGATGTATGCTAAAATGAACCGACCAATCGATGCAACTCGATAAAGTAACATTTTTGCAGACTCTTTTTTTGACTTTTCAACTAAACAGTATTGTGTAAAACAATTTTGTCTACAAACATAAGCCTATTGTAAGGTTTGCTATAACATGTGTTCCTGCTGTAACAAACTAATACCAAAAGAATTACTGCAGCATTGCGCGAAGTAGGGGTGTTCATCGGGTTTGGTTTTCGGTTATTCGGGTCGGGTTAATCGGGTTTTCAGTTGTGAAAATATTCAGTGGTGGTGGTGAGTGGTGATGGTTGGTGGTGGTGGGGAGTGGTGGTGATAGGATGGAGAAGATGAAGTTGGTGGGGCCCACTAAGGATTGTTGGAGACACATGATTGGCTAAGGGGTTATGTGGGTCCTCTTTCTATTTTATTATTTAATTGATTTTTTTATTTTTATTAAAGTAAGGGTATTTAGTAATTTCACACCCACTTAACTGGATTATTTAACCTCAGTTAGCTCCAGGGACTATCCGAGTTAAAAAAGTCACTGTTTCAGGACTATACCTGTAATTTTAGAAACTTGGGGACTATAGGTGAAAATTGTGCAAACCACAGGGACTATTCGAGCAATTTTCTCTTATTTTTATAACTTATCAGGCCAAATAAACTTATTTTGATCCATAATCCAAGAATTTAAATAGTAATAAAAGTCATTAAAATTATAAAGAAAGAAACATCAATAACAGCGTACATCCAGCCACGATAGTCGACCCCAACAACCTACCTTTGCACTCAAGGTTTTTTTTTTTTTTTTTTTCACTTCCTTGATTCACCAAATTTATCCCTAAATTGGTTGTGTTATTGATTGTTAAGCCTTAAATTAGGTGTGTTGTTGTTTGTTGAGCCCTAGTTGGTTAATTGTTAGACTTAGGAAGTTAGGATTGAGTGATTGTTAATGGTTTTGACTTTGGATTTGATTTTCAGAAGTTATGCCTCCTAAGTCCTAAACAACCATCTGTTTCTCAAATCTTACCTATGATCCTCAATGTCCAAGAAAGAATTAATGGATTGGTGATGATAGCTATTGATAACGAAATCTTAGAGAGTATAAACTTCGAAGACGTGATCAAACAATTTGTTATCAAGAATGTTACGAGAGCCTCACGAATCATTAGTTAACTATTACGGTATGTCATTCTAATAATATATATTTAAAATAAATAGTTTATATAATTCGTTACAGTCTAAGTTTTTTTAGGCTCGTACAAGACAGTTAAATTCTCATGACCGACTCTGTTGATGAATGCTCTTTAAGATCATTAGGATAGTGTTGACTTGTCATAAAATGTGCACAATACACTACAATTGGTGCACACTAACGATTTCATGACATGGTTATCTCATTCAAATAGCAAAATTGGTAGGTTAATCAGTTTAGGCAGTGTACCAAAACAAGTTAATTGGGTCGAAACATGTGAGGCAAGATTGGGTTTACTCGAAACAAGCTTTCATCAAAAGGTTTTTTTAACGTTATACTGCAATTTTGACATTCATATCTTTTAATGAAATGGTTAATGATATTTCATGCATTTCAAATAAACTTTGCAATTTTTAACTCATTCTATTTGTATATAAAAATGACCAGCAAGTTCAAGTCACACTTAGTTGTAAGTAAATAGGTCAAAAGTGACGTATAATGGTCTTGACTTCAGTCCAAAATATTTATTATCTTTTTGAATATCGGAATTCTATATAGACATAGAAACAACCATCAAGAAGCTGCAACCTCCCCGGCTTTGGCCATAGCCGGCCATGCTATTAGGGGTTGCTTGGCAAACGTTGTGCTAAGCCATTAAAAGGCCAGGTGATGAAGATGTAGTCTATCAATGCATCAACATGTTTCTAAAACTTACCCACACAACAGCCATTTACTCTCGTGTTTATTGTCCAAAATTCATAATCAATGTCTTGAGTTTGCATATTTTTGCAATTAGAATTAAACAAAGATTATTATGTGTTTATTTGGCAGCTGTCGTTCCAAGGTTAAGAGAAAAAATAAGTGAAGCGATTTTCATGTTAACATGTTGGAGAATTTGGTTGAGTCAAAACAACAAGATCTCTAAAGGGATTGCTACCTCGCGTCGAAAGATAACAATAAAAGAAACTTTGTTTTGGTGGATCCAAATGGAAAAGTTTTGCGTAGGAAGCTTGAAGCAGACAAATTGGAGGAATTGCGTTTGATTGATGTGCTTGGACGCTTTGTATGTTGATTTCGTGTGTTGGGTGTTTTGTTGGTGTATGTGTTTAGCTTCCTTGCTAGTTGCTTGTGTGTTTGTGTTTTTCTGGCCTTTCCTAGCGCCTTTCTAAGAGGTGTGTTTTTTAAAAATATTTACCAAGCTTGCCATTTATAAAAAAGAAAAAATATAATAATACCTAATCCAAGTTTTGAGTAATTTACGCTATTAAACATGTTGTTAAACCCGCAATATTTTAAAGGGTTAGGATAAAATCGACACTGAAAGAAATAGGAAGTCGTATGAAGGGTATCAAACGAACTCCGATTGAATTCATTTAAGCGGCATTGGAACCACCTCATCGAACCATACGATCTTAGTTTTTAGGTTTTCGCTTTTTTGGATTTTTAGCTTGTAGTTTTTAGCATTTGCGTTGTACCATTGTGTTTTTTTCTTATTTTCATCATTGTGTCATTGTTGAGACTCATTGTGTCTTTTTTATTCGGTATTGTGTTATGTTTTGTGGTTCATTGTGTCATATTTCGTGATCTATTGTGTTTTTTTGTATCCTTTTCACATTTCTCATTTTTGTTACACTGTGTAGGGTAACTTGACTCATATTTTAAATACGGTATAAGTATCATTCATTGTGGTTGTTAGCAACTGTTTGAAACGAGTTGACGCTTTCTCATTGCGACGGGATGTTGAAAAGCTAGGATAAAATAGGTTTCAACTTTTATATGTGTTTGCATAACATACAACTCAACAACTGATTATATATATGCAAAATCGATTAATTTGAATTATTAACAAATAATCTAGATTGAATCAGAAGGTATTATAATTTGGAACTAATGGATCGAGGAATCTAAAAGACGAAGGGTTGGCTTATATAACGCAGTAAGACACATTCACCAAACCATATGTGTATATTCAGCGCTATCCATCATCCAAAGAATGTGATGTTTTTCTCATGTGCTTGGTACAAAGGCTCAACATCGTGGCTTGTTGGCTTAAACTCATTGGCAAACATGTGAATAACGGTGTTACAAAAAAATTGTAGGTATTTACGCGAAGTCCTTGTCAACATACATATATACTCATCATTTTCGTCAGGGCTATTATCTGTCTTGAGTAGCTTAACGCAAAACTATTTTTAAGGGGATAAAACTGTTTTTCATCCTCCTATTTGTGCCTTCCTGATACCATTCAAACTTCACTTCTACGACACCAACAATTTTTAAGCACTGATAACCATACGAAACCGTTGATGGGAAATATCGTCATTGTATTATGGGTCCTACACAAAATAATCTTTTGTAAGAACTCCGTGACCTTTTATGCGATCATGTGGCACAACATGTTTTGTAGATATTGTCATGTCTTCATCTTCCGCTTGGTCAATGAGATCTTTGAAAAATTGTATGCTACTATCGTTTGCGAAAATATCACTATCACTATCAGAATCGTTGGGTGAAATGAATAACCCAAAGTCATCATTTGAAAAATTAGCCATGCTCACAAAAATGGGTAAAAATCGAGAGTATAAAGGTTTGTGAATGGTGGGTATTTTATGTGAATAGAAATGGTAAATAATTTGGGGGCAAAAGTAAGTTGCACTAATTTGAACGTTATTTTACTAATTTCGTGAAAATAACGTTAAAAATGACAAACAGTTAATCATGCATCATGTGGTGGCGTTAATAGCTAAAAGACAAGGGGATACATGCACCAATTGGGTTTGTCCCGACTGCTAAGTGTTATGTGTTTTATGTCTAATGCTTGATACAAAACCACTATCGAGCCGGGGTCTCACTAGAAGCAGTCTCTCTATTCCCACGGGTTAGAGGTAAGGCTGTCAACATCTTACCCTCCTCAGACCCTACCTTAGTTTTTGCCATTGGTGGGATTAACTGAGTATGATAATGATGAAATTTTATTATTAAAATATTTTTTTATTTAATGACCCCAAACGATCACTTTTGACCCAAACTTTAGCGGGTTACTCTACCCATGCAAACAAACCACAACGTCTGCCGGATGAGGTGACTACGGTGTACTCAAAACAGGTACAAACCCAATTGCACTACCCAGGTAAAACACTACTAAAACCCCATTCCCTTGGTGGTTTGTCCTAAAAGGAGATGGTTCCAAGCGGATAACAATTTTTCTGTTCTTTTTTTCTTCTGTGAAAACGAAGAACAAATAAATCACCCAAAACATAAGGAAATAGTTTAAATTGAACATTTACTCATATCTCATGAACTAAGCAAACATATACAAATAGATTCTTTTTACTGATAAAACTTAGACATGTGTGTAATTCATGTATAGGCCAACATTTAAAAGTAAAAATACCATATAAACAAGTTAGTTCAATGGCCTTTTAATATACGTAACATATATATTTGTAATATAAAAGTTAAAATAAAAAAAAAAGTTAAAAATCTATAACATATAATAAAAAAATAAACACTTTAATTTATTTTTTCCAAATAATATAAATAAATGTCACCCTATCACAATACATATATCAATTCTAGCATGGTTCCGTACGGTTAAAAATGGCACTTTAAGACCGGGTGTAGTGGAGGGCGATTTGGGCGTTTTTTTTGCAACATAGCGCCCCATAACGCCCCAACACCATTACAGGGGGGCGCTATGGGGTAATTTTAATGAGGGGCGTGATTTTAATAGCGCGAAACACACATTTGATTAACAAACTACATAAAGCCACGTGGAGGACTTGTCAGCAAAATTGAATTAAACCACTACATTGAATCAAGTTTGCAGGCCACGTGTATGGAATTCAGCTTTTTTTTTAATATAACGCCCAAAATTTTCCCCACCCCATTAACCCCTATTTTGAATTAAACCCCCATGCTGACTTAGCTGCCACGTGGACCAATCAGAAAGAGGGCTTTATATATAAAGCCCCATAAAGCCCCCCACTACACATGGTCTAACGGGGGAGAAATTAATATAGCGTGCAGAAAACATAATGAGGTACGTAGTGAAGGGAGCAAGGTAGGATCGTAATTATGGGAATAATGAGGGGTAAGACGGGAAGGGAGAGGTTAAAGTCCTGGTCAGCAGTCGACAGAACAACTACAAATGCCGCTTTCTTGTCCCCCATCGCCTGTTTTCTTCTGTCCCCTTTCTCCTTTTATACGTAACTTCAAACCCTACTATTCTATTTCTCTCTCCTTTCACCCCCTTCAACTTCCCTCTTATACCATTTTCATCCTTCACTTTTCCATGTTTGTAGGTAGAGAGAGATGAGCATTGTACTCGTACCGTACTGAAAACACCGGTACCGTAATTCTAGGGGTGTAAACGAGCCGAGCCGCTCCGAGCTACTCGAGCTTGGCTTGGTAAAAAGCTTAAAATGAGCCGAGCCTTATCGAGCTCGAGCGAGCTTGAGCCTAAAACAAAGCTCATTTATGTATCGATTCCGAGCTCGAGCCTGGCATGGGAAGCTCGTTAAAGTTGTTTAGTAAACGAGCCTCGAGCTCAAGCTTCACTTATTGAGCTCACGAACCAAAACGAACTATTATTTATATTATTTATATATAATGTATTAACAAATTGATAATAATCGAGCCGAGCTCGAGCTCTTATAAGTCAATCGAGCTCGAGCTCGGGCTCGACTCCTAAAAATAGGTACCGGTAAGGTACTGAAAAACAAGAAAAAGTGGATACCGTAGTGATACCTAAAATGATTCAATGGCGGGAATTCGGTACCGTACAGTTTTCGATACCGCAGTACCACTTGCTTATAACTATTTGTAGGTACCTAACCTAGTAGGCCGGCCAGTAAATGAATCAAACATTCAGTGAACTGTTTCGTGGAAAGTTTGTTTATGCTCGTTCGTTTAATACAAGAAAAGAAAAGAACATGAAATATAACTTATGTTAATTTAATTAATCGAGCGAACATGTATAAATGTCTCTTATTTTATTTACGTTCGTTCTTCATTCACTCGTTTATTTATTTATTTATTTATTTTTTTGAAAATTCGTTTTCATTAAACACCAAGACGGACGTCCTCAAAGCGAGGACTTCTGGGAACCACTTACAACATATACAATGGTGATATACGCCATTCTTCCCAAACTAAGTCTTTAAACTTAGATCTACACTTTAACTAAGAAAAGTAGGGTTGTGCAACGGTTCAGAACCGGACCGAACCAGACCGAACCGCGAACCGTTTATTCCAAAATAAGAGAACCGGAACCGATAATTACTAAAACGGTTCGGTTCCAACGGTTCTCATGAAACGGTTCTAGACGGGAACCGGTTGTCAATAAAATCCTAAAATTAAACTTTAACAATTAAATAAAAAAAATAAACAAAAACAATGATTTTTCTTAAAAAAATTATCAACAGTTTGTGTTAACCATGGTTACTAAAAGTATAGCAGTTTACGTATTAAAATATGTTTTGTTCGGATCAGATCATTCTTTTTATACAAATTAAACGGGTCAGAACAACTGTGCTGACTGCTAACCATCACATAAGGCAATACTCTACATTCCTACCAAGTAAAACAATTTAAAAGTGTTAAGAACTATAAAGAAGGAAACAACACATTATATTTTCAAACTAATAATAGAATATTTAAATATTTAATTTAATTCAAAACGTTCAAACGGTTCTTAACCGGACCGTCGGTTCTAACCGGAACTGAACCGGAACCGATTATACCAAAATATGAGAATCGAAACCGGAACCTATAACATTAATTCGGTTCGGTTCTAGCGGTTCCGGGTCGGTTTCACGGTTTTCGCGGTTCGGAACCGTTTATTGCTCACCCCTAAAGAAAAGGACAAACTCTTAATGTTTGCTACAACGGATCCTCCGTTCGTCTCTTTGCCTCTAAAAATCTCTCATTATGCATATTGTGTCCGTTTATATGTTATAAAGTTTTTATATATCTATATATTATAATATTCCAAAGGGATATATCTTACATGGCACTCAATGAGACCATTCTCCCCCTTAAGATGTCATGTAGGATCCATGTGGCATCATGTGTTAGAGATAATTAGGTAATAAAAAAACAAAAGAGATTGAGTTATTTTAAAAAAATGAATTAAAAACAAATTTAGATTTTCGATTTCATGTTTCCCTCCCATAATTTTTAAACGTTAATATTCTTTTATATATGAGATTTTTTAAAGAAAAAAATTACACCAAATTAACGAGTGTTTTATTATCTTTCCAACGAGTACCATAGTGCTATATAAAAACGAAGAAAAAAAAACGACTATTATACGAGATTTTTTAAATAAAAAAATACACCAAATTAACGAACGTTTTATTATCTTTCCAACGCGTACCATAGTGCTATATAAAAAATGGAGAAAAAAATGACTATTTTTTGTAACCCACAGGTATTGTGTCGGTTTTGATTAGTGATACCCGACCCGATTACCCGAAACCACATACCCAAATACCCGAACTATATACCCATCATATACCTATGAATTTTTTAACGCATCACATAACCCTTAAACTAATGCGTTCGATATTTCAATAATTAACTTTTTTTTCTTATTTCATGTTAGTTCTTTTTATAATGATCGATTATAAACTTCTGAATTCATTTGACATTATATAATATTTTGTAATGGCACTAGATTTATACCCTGGTGCAGAGATTCGTTTTTTTTTTATATTTGAATATGATAACTTATGGCAGAGATTTGTTCAAAATAAATAATAATAATAATAATAATAATCGTTTTTTTTATATTTGAATATGATAACTTTTGGCAGAGATTTGTTCAAAATAAATAATAATAATAATATATTATTATTATGTCATATTAGATATTTCAACCCGGGACGTTCCCTGGATAAAAGCTAGTTTGTAATATTAGTTGAAAGCATTTGGATTTTCAAATTTTAACTCTTTTAACAAAGATATATTTGTTTTCTTTTGAACGGTTTAGCATAGGTAATGTATATTTTTTACTCGTATTGGTCTATATTAAGCTCATTATGTTCGTTACATTTGTTTATTTTATTTTTGTCTGTTTCTATTTCATTTTATGTTATGTTTGTGAAGCGTTCGTTTAAATATAGCAAACAAACGTAGACGAGCATGAACACATTAATTCTTTTAACAAACGAATACTAACAAACACCTGTTCGGGTTCGCTCTATTCATATACAGGCCTTGTGCCTTCTGTGAATTTTTTCACCGTTCAATTATGGAAAAAAATTTAGTGCCTCTGACTATTTCTTACAAAATAGTATATATGAATATGCAAATTATAAGACCACTCATTAAAGTTTGGGTTGTGTACTCGACATATTATGAATACTTTTTCTATATACTATCTATGGGCTATAATTCGATGGTGGATACTTGTTAAAGCTTTGCATGAGGTCTGTTTGGCTTTGGTTGAATCCGTAGGAATTAAAAACATGGTATTTTTGCTATATATTTTTTAGATATATTTTGTAGTTTTATAAATATATTATAGAGTTTACCAAATATGGAGTTTATCTTATAGAGATCGTATACTTGTTTATTCCAATGATGGTGAGGCTTGTGGTCCAGTGATGCAAGTTCGATCCTGAGCTGATCTGGTTTTCATCCGGCTGTTACTCCAGCGAGGTAAAACTCGTGTGGAGGCAGTACAGTTTCCGGGCGGACACCAAAGCCCCCACCGTGCCAGGCGTGGACTCGTTCAGACAACATAGTCTGGGCGTGTGGAAAGGGTTAGGGCCTACCGATTAGGCGGGTGTGATGAACTTCTGTCAGTTCCGCTTTGAGAAAGTCGACTGTTAAAAAAACTTGTTATATGGACTCTTATGTTTGGAGTTGCTAACATTTGATAATCTTGGGTTGTTTTCTTCATATAAAGATACAGTAACAAAACACACAAAAACATTGATCAACATGCATATTTTCTAGTTAATTTCTTCATTTCGTTCACGTAGAGTCGCATACATATTTCCCCACCACCCACCACGCGCTATCAAAAATAGACATAGTACATTCTTAATCTATGTTACCTTATTAAGGAGGAGAGATGACTACAAAGGTAATTTTACCCTCTTTTTAAGATGGCATACAAGGGTCACAAGTGTAATCCTCTATTTTTATCCCTTTTCTTCCCTTTATGCCCTTATGTACAACTTTTAATATGTTACCTTATTAAGGAGGAGAGATGGCTACAAAAGGTAATTTTACCCTCTTTTTAAGATGACATACAAAGGGTCACAAGTGTAATCCTCTATTTTTTATCCCTTTTCTTTCCTTTATGCCCTTATGTACAACTTTTAATACCAATTATGCAAATGACTAATGCAACGTGTCTTCATCTTATCATCATGAGTGTTATTGTTCGAACTATATACAATAAACTGATTTTTTTCACATGAACCTGATATACTACTACATTCTTTGTTTCTTCTTTTTATATACTTATCAAAACGTGTATTGTAATAAGATATATTAATTTCACTTTCAAAAAGAATCTAAGGGTCATAAAAAAGTTGCCTTTAAACTCAAGGGATATAGATTGTTTGAAAAAAGAAAAGAGTTGTGACAGAACGTAGACTTCTTTTGTGGAAATTTCTTTTGTTTAAATATGGATAAAGTTGGAAAATAGAACGATTGGCGTGTGCCAAAGCTACACGTTTCGTGGGGTCATTATAAATGTAATTTTCGTTTTGCTACAATTTTTTTTCATGCGAAGCGTAAAGTGTAATTTTGATCCTATTGTCTCAATGTTTATGTTAAGACCCTAATTAATAGCAAGCAAAACATGGATGACAAAATCTACACAAGCCTAATTGTTGCCTTTTTATGTTAAATCAAGTTAACATCGGTTACTAAATAGATTTGTAATTCCTTTATTATTTTTTTTATATAAAATCGATTTCAAGAAACGG
>CM061225.1:105390799-105442757 GCA_030844895.1 Ambrosia x helenae
GGAGAAATAGAGAAAGGATTTTAAAAAAAAAAATCTTGAGAAGGGTGAATAAAATTGAAGTTGGATTAATATATTGACATATGACCAAGGTTTTGGAGACCGAATCGGACCGGCCGGTCCGACGGTAGTTCGTTAGGTTTGCAAAAAATCGGGCGGTTCATTTCTTTTCCTTGTTCGGTGGTTCGTCGAATCGGCCAGTCAGACCGGGTAAGTGTCTTTTTCCTTTTCCTTTGCTACCTAAATCACCCATCAGATCCATGTGCGATTTCAATGTTGAACTGTAGCAACTACGAATTGTAAACGACGACGACGATTTTCTTGCATGTTCTGATTTCATTTCCATTTTGCCAAGATTATAGATGATGGTGAAGATGGCGATAAACAGAGCAAGGTGAAAAAGTGAATACGAAGATAAAAGAAAATATGGAGAGATAGCTATTTTAATTTAAATGTAGGGTTAGGATCAAATACACAAGACATTTTTTCTAGGAAGGGTGAGAAGGATTGTGATCCATTGATCATATATTTGAAGGGTTGAGATTAGTTTGTTTGAAAAAAATAAATAATAAATTAGAGGAAGGGCATAAAAGGAAAACCACATTTGTTAACTTTCTCTCTCCACATGCAATGCACATGTCATTTCCCCCTATCATTTTAAAACGTCTATAACTTTTTCATACGATATTTTTTTTAAAAAAAAATTTCACCATATTAACGAGCGTTTTTTATCTTTAATATGAGTACCACATTGCTACATTAAAATTGAAAAAAAAATCGTGTTAAATGGGTTTTCTTCTCCGTTGTGTCTTCTTCTTGTTCATTGTGTTATAGTATGCACATGTGCTTTATAAATACGTTATTTATGTTTTTTTAGTCTACACATGATTTAACTTTGTCCATTGTGTTTTTAGTATGCTTTTCATTGTGTTTTACGCAAATGATTTTTGTATTTAGGTGTACATTGTATTTGGTATGTTGTTCATTTTGTTCAAGTCTATTATTTATTGTGTTTTACTCTTCTTTTCATTGTGTCTATAGTATGTCGTCCATTGTGTTTTATTAGACTATTCATTGTGTTTTATACCCTATTGTTCATTGCATATTTTAATTGGTACTCATTGTGTTTTACGTTATCTCCATTGTGTCTTACGCAACTGGGTTTTCAATTTTTTTTTAAAAGTATTCATTATGTTTTAGTCTTCTATTCATTGTGTCCTTATTATGTCATCCATTGTATTTTACACAACTGGGTTTTTGACTTTTTTTTTTAAAGTATTCATTGTGTTTTAGTCTTCTGTTCATTGTGTCTTTAGTATGTCGTCCATTGTGTCTTACGCAACTGGGTTTTCAACTTTTTTTTTCAAAAGTATTCATTGTGTTTTAGTCTTATATTAATTGGGTCTTTAGTATGTCGTCTATTGTGTTTTATTAGATTGTTGATTATGTTTTATACACTATATTTAATTGGTGCTCATTGTGTTTTACACTCCATTGTGTCTTACGCAAGTGGGGTTTTGACTTTTTTTTCAAAGTATAACAATATGGTACTCATATTAAAGATAAAAAGACGCTCGATTTTATGGTATAATTTTTTTTTTAAAAAAACGATGACGTATAAAAAGTTACGGACATTTAAAAATGAAGGTGGAAATGGCATGTGACTTGCATGCGCATATTTTCTTGACCAAATTACCCCTCCCACTTGTTTAATCCTTTGACACATGTCATTTTCTAGTGGCTTCTCACCCTTCTCATTTTTTGTAACCTTTGTAGAATAACCCAACCCTATTATGTATGTATATATGTATATTTTACTATATATAGCCTAAAATATTATAATAGTGGAGAGTTCTTCAAATGAGAAGAAAATGTTTTGTAAGAAGAAAAAGAACAAATTCTAACCAATAGGAAGCTTTTATTTAATAATTGTATTGAATGTTAAATTAATTATTATTTTCTTGTAACCCCACTAAACTAGTTAAATAAATGAAACTCATTATTTATTTTTAAAATATATTCTTCCAAATCAAACCTTATTTAGAGTGTAGGATAATTTCGATATGTGTTAGATATATGGATGATGAATTTTTATGTGTTGTAGGATAAACGTATGATAATCTCGATATGTGTAGGATAAACATATGAAAATTTCGATATATGTAGGATGGATTTTTATATGTGTAGGATAAATTTTGATAATGTGTAGGATAAAGTGTTGTAATGATTATTTAATTAGATAGATGATAATTAATGTAAGAAGAGTTAAAACTATTTAATGTTCAACCATTAGGGGGGACGTGGCGCCACCCGAATTGTTCACGAGTACCAACTACCAGCACGGTATCACCGCCGCCATACACGCTGGTAGTGGTCCGTGAACCATTTTGCTGGTTCTATCTAACGGGCTGGTACCGTTGTTTTCTTTTATTTTTGACTTTTTTATATACCTTTTTTGTGTATTTAACCGTATGTTTATTTTTTTAATTATTTTTACCATTTGTTTTATGAATATCTTTACCTTTTTTAAACGGTTTGTTTAAAATTTTTACTTAATAGGAACATTAAAGATAAATAAACATAAAAAACTAAAATTCATAACTATTAAACATAAAAAACTAAAAATAAAATACATTAAAAGAAATAAAAAAAACCTAGAGTTGGCGCAACAGTTGCCATGCCTCGACATGTCAAAGCTGTTGTCATATCGAGCCACATAGTCCACATGCGTGAGCTCGATAGCCAACTCCGGGTCAATGCCCAGCTCCTCCCTCAACGTGTTCTGGTACATGTTGGTCCACCGATCACACTTATTGGTGAGATCGGTCCACTTCCCTGCAGGCTGACGGTTGTGCGGTCATTGATGCCAACGTGGCGGTTGAAATCAGCTAGTACACGTACCCAAAAAACCTGCGAACGATGTTGTTGAAGTGTCGGGTCGTTCGAGGCGTCATGGTAGCATATCACCAATGCAATCTCTTCTTCGGTGGTCCAACAAGTCATCTTCGTGTGTGTTTCTTTGTATCTACGGTGGTAAAAGTGTGTTTTAACCCCACCGTGTGCAAGGTTTATATATAAAAAATTTCAAACGGTTTGGTGAAACAGTATCAATGCCATTCAATTCGATTGAACGGTTACCATACTGAATTCTGACCGTGAGGTTGTGGGACGGTTGAAATAGATTTGGTAATTAATTTTAAACCGTGTGAAATAATAATAAAAGGTTTAATGAAATTATAAAAAAAAATAAAAAAATCAGTGGAATGCCGCCTACAAAAAGGTGTCTTAGTGAAGTAAATCAGTAAAGTGATGTGGTAAAGCATGATTGGTTAAAATCAGTGAAAGGAAAAAAAAATCTAGTAGCACCCCTCTTGGCCTTATGTAACTTCTTTTTGTTCTCACATGAACTTTTTTCTCATTTGATCCTCCCCTATTATCAGGGCCGACCCTGAGCATGGGCCGGGTGGTCACCGGCTCAGGGCCCGACCATCAAATGGGCCGCACGTTTTTTAAAAAATATACACACATATATATATATATATATTAAATTCTATATTTAGGATATATATTTGTGTTTAATATAGTAAAGTCTTGTTAGTGGAGTTGGAATAACCATGCTAATTCAATATAGAGGTCCCAAGTTCAATTCTTGGCTCTAGCACTATATTCATTTTTTTTACAATTCATTCCTATTTACAAAATCTTGGGCCCAATTTTTTTTTTTTTTTGCCCGAGGCCCAAATTTTTTTTGGTGTTCTCGGAGACGGCCCTGCCTATTATAATATACAATTAAACATCTTACTAGTAATAAATTATTTTAAATTTATCCGATTTTAAATCCGGTCAAACGGTTGAACCGATCTGACCAGTGAACCAGTAGGACGACCGGTTCGCTAGCCGATCCGGTTATGAAAATATTGCATGTGACACAAATAAGTTTTGTTTATTAGGTAGTATGGATTCAAACAAAATTTACATTAAATCATGAAATAGATGAAATAGATTGGCACGCATTTTGATCACTTTACCATTCAAATCAAATTGACAAGGCGGTTTGTCTTTGGTGTACGTAGTTCACTTGGTCAGGTTTGTTTGTCGCTCTTTTTGACTACGTAACCATATACGCTTTTCAAGAATTAAAATAGAAGTATGCATTCGCCTCTTTGCTAACGATAGATGAAAGCCATCAAGTTGAACATATTTATATAGACTAGCTTTTATCCCGGGAGCGTTCCGGGTTGAAATATCTAATATAACATATCAATTTTACATATGGAATAGACTGATGCACTTTATAGTAACATGCAGGAAAGCTGTAATCGATCATTCTAAAAAGAACTAACATGAAATAAGAAAAAAAAGTTATTTATTGAAATAGTATTATAATAACCATACATATATTTTAGTTACATACTATAAAGTTTTTAATTTATGATGGTGCACGTATATTGCAAATATCGAACACATTGGTCTAAGGGTTATGTGATGCGTTAAAAAATTCATGGGTATGTGATCGGGTATATAGTTCGGGTACTTGGGTATGTGGTTTCGGGTAATGAGGTCGGATATCACCTAATCCCAGACCCGACCCAAACCCACAAATTTTTTTAAACTAATCCCAAACCCGACACAATACCTATCGGGTTACAAAAAATAGTCGTTTTTTCTCCTTTTTTATATAGCACTATGGTACTCGTTGGAAAGATAATAAAACGCTCGTTAACTTGGTGTAATTTTTGTCTTTAAAAAATCTCGTATATAAAAGATATTAACGTTTAAAAGTTATGGGAGGAAACATGAGAGAGAAAATAATAAATGTTTAACATTTAGATTTAGTAGATTAAGTTTTAATATATTATTTGCTTTTTTTTAATTGATGTAATAGGTATCACCTATGATCTCACATGGCATCTCTCAAAGAAGAGAATGCCTAAATAAATGACAATATATATATACTAGCTTTTATCCCGGGAGCGTCCCGGGTTGAAATGTCTAATATAAAATATCAATTTTACATATAGAATAGACTGGTGCGCTTTACAGTTACATGCAAGAAAGCTGTAATCGATCATTCTAAAAAGAACTAACATGAAATAAGAAAAAAAAAGTTATTTATTAAAATAGTATTATAATAACCATACATATATTTTAGTTACATACTATAAAGTTTTTAGTTTATGATGGTGCACGTATATTGCAAATATCGAACGCATTAGTCTAAGGGTCATGTGATGCATTAAAAAATTCATGGGTATATGATCGGGTATATAGTTCGGGCATTTGGGTATGTGGTCTCGGGTAATGGGGTCGGGTATCACCTAATCCCAGACCCGACCCAAATCCACAATTTTTTTAAAACTAATCCCAAACCCGACACAATACCTGTCGGGTTACAAAAATAGTCGTTTTTTCTCCGTTTTTTTTATATAGCACTATGGTACTCGTTAGAAAGATAATAAAACGCTCGTTAATTTGGTGTAATTTTTTTCTTTAAAAAATCTCGTATATAAAAGATATTAATGTTTAAAAGTTATGGGATGAAACATGAGAGAGAAAATAATAAAGGTTTAATATTTAGATTTAGTAGATTAGGTTTTATTATATTATTTGCTTTTTTTTAATTGGTGTAATAGGTGCCACCTATGATCCTACATGGCATCTCTCAAAGGAGAGAATGTCTAAATAAATGACATGTAGGATTTCTCCCTTTGCAATATATATAGATATAGATATATATAGGGTAGGGTTCAAATAGGAACCATACCTTTTGTAGGAACTATATGAACCAATCTTAGCCATTGATCTCTAATGGCATGATTGTAAATAAGTTAAACATTAATTAAATTTTTAATTAAATCAAGGGGTATTATTGTCTTTTGCTATATGATTATTAATTGATTATTAGGTCTGGATTGTAACTGATTAAACAACAATATTCTCACAACTTACGTTATTGCATACATCAAAAACCTAGGAATAACATTTTAGAAAATTATGAAGATCAAGAATTCGTATACAGGTATGTATGAATATTCAATCTTTCATTCTTATTCTTAATTTTTAGTAATTTATATTGAGTAGTTGGTTTTTTTTTTCCGTTTCTTAGAAACACCAACGTGATTTTCAAAAATAAGATCCAAATACGTGATTGTATAGTCTAAAATAGTATACGTTGGTGTTTATTTATAAAGAAACGTAATTGATAAATCGATGAAACCCTAGTTAAGATTGTCAGGTTGTAAATGAAGGATAGTCGATGCTGATATAGTTTTAGTATACACTAATGTATACTATACTATGTTGTACATTCAATATAGTTTATATTATACGTTGGTGTAAACTATGTTGTTTGAAAACATTCAATCTTAAACTGTAGTAGAGTCGATGTGGGTATAATTTGAGTATACACTAGTGTAAACTATACTCTGGTGTATATAATAGACTGTATGATTAATACTGATAAGCAAAATATAGTCTTTATTACGTTGGTGTATATCACATTTACAAAACATTTATACATGTGTGACACAAGTGTGTTTAATGGCAAAATCTTATATAGCTAATTGTTTTAATTATGTTTTTTTTTAAATGGTGTATAGGTTTCGGATACACGGTCATCTTGACGTCAAGTGAATACACTAATGCTTGTGGTTTCAAATTTGGAGTTGGATATTTAGTTTTTGGACATGCAGATTACATGAATAGGAAGCCATGTTATTGTACCAAATGTGGTCGTTTGGGATATCATGGAGATTATAGTAGTTACACTGATGTATAACTATTGGTTATTATAATAAACAGTAGGGTATATATCAATATACAATGATGTACATCTAAAATGAGAAATGTTTGTAGTATTAAAAATTGTGAAATGTGAATTCGTGTATATATTATTAGTCAGGTATACATTCACGTATAAAATGTCTATATTTTTTGTTAATGTTAGTACATTATACGCTGATGTACATGAATTTTTTTCAAAACGTTCATGGAACATTAGACATGTTAGTGCATTATACACTGATGTACATGATTTATTTTTAGACTAACATGGAACACTTATATTAGATAGTTTGAGATCAGTATATACAAGTCAATAAATATACATCAGTGTATATGGAACACTTATATTAGACATTACGAGAGCAGTATATACAAGTCAATACGTATACATCAGTGTATATGTGATAAAAGGTCAATAGACACTAAAATATAAGTATTGGTTATTATAATAAACAGTAGGGTATATATCAATATACAATGATGTACATCTAAAATGAGAAATGTTTATAGTATTAAAAATTGTGAAATGTAAATTCGTGTATATATTACTAGTCAGGTATACATTCATGTATAAAAATGTCTATATTTTTGGTCAATGTTAGTACATTATACGCTGATGTACATGAATTTTTTTCAGAACGTTCATGGAACATTAGACATGTTAGTACATTATACGCTGATGTACATGATTTGTTTTTAGACTAACATGGAACACTTATATTAGACAGTTTGAGATCAGTATATACAAGTTAATAAATATTACATCAGTGTATATGGAACACTTATATTAGACATTACGAGAGCAGTATATACAAGTCAATACGTATACATCAACCCTTTTTTTTTCTTTGTTATGACTTTGAGATAATTAAGGAAATCTCCCTCAAAATGGCAAAAAAAATCGCTAGTATCAAATTATAACTGCCATACATAAATCTTTTAATTAAATAAAAATATAATATCTAATTGTTTAATTACACAAATAGCCCTTTGATCAAGATAAAAAATGGATGGCTTAGATTGGTTCCTAAGGTTCCTAACTAGGGTCTTGGTTCCTATTTATGTTTGTTGTTTTTCTAAGCAAAACAATCCAAAACATCATGAATACATCCAAAAAAATGATGCATACATATCAATTTTTAATCCTTCCTACACTTCTCACACAAACCAATTTTCCTACAGGAACCCTACCCTATATATATATATATTATATATATATATATATATATATTATATATAATAAAAGAAAGCAATTTTAATGACATGGCACTCAAGGAGACATTCTTCCTCTTGAGTGTGTCATGTGTCATGCCATGTGGCAAATTAAAAAAAAGCAAATAATAATATAAAACCTAATCTACTAAAATTAAATTGAGTTATTTTAGGAAAAAAAGAATTTAAAAACAAATTTAAATTTTTTTCCCTTATGTTTCCTCCCACAATTTTTAAACGTTAATCTTTTATATACGAGATTTTTAAAGAAACAAATTACACCAAATTAACGAGCGTTTTATCATCTTTCCAACAAGTACCATAGTGCTATATAAAAAACGGAGAAAAAAAACGACTATTTTTGTGGGGGTTTCGTTCATACAGGAAAAAAAACACAAAGTGTTCAGGTTATTCATTAATCATGTTTTTTTTAAAAACCAGGTTGTTATCTACGATGTTGAAATTCAGCCCAATCGCCATGCTTTCATTGGAATTTTACTCTTCTAAAGATGCATAGGTATACTTCCATCAAGAGAAGCTAGGAGAAAGAATCACGCAACACTGCAACACATGGTGTCACCTTATAGCAAGGTTATTTTTTTATTTATTTAATTACAAGAATAATTATTATTATTAGTAGTAGTATTTGTATTATTAGAATTGTTATATTTTTCAACCCCGGGACGCTCCCGGGATAAAATCTAGTATATATATATTAGAATACATGAGTAAAAAACATTTTCGAGATTGGAATTGTTGATGTAGTTTTACATTTTTCTGTAATCATCTAGTTGTATCATATTTGTGTTGTTCGCTTCTTGCTAGTGGTTTGTTTTTAATAAAATTTATGGCCTCTCAATAATAAAAACCTAGGTAATAATATATCCCATGTGATTTTCAATTGATTTTAATAGGACGATTACAATAAAGTTTCAGGTAAACGAGAAGGAAGCAAAGCCACAACCCCTTTTGATAGTAAAATCAGTCCTAGTAAAAACAAAGGTTTAACTTTTAGGGGTTGAAAATTACTATGCACAGCCCGTTGAACCCAAATTTAGAATTTCACTTCCTACCGGGCTTAGGGATGGCAACGGGCCGGGTATGGGTCGAGTTTGGCTAATACCATACCCATACCCGGTTATAAAATCTCATACCATACCCGTCCCATTACCCGTCGGGTATAGAGCATACACGCGGGCATCGGGTATACCCGTTGGTATTTGCATGGGTATATATATTTTTATTTTCTTTTATAGTCTTATGTTTTAAAAAATATAGAATATATGAAATTGTAATAAGAAACATATATATCATCATCACTGTAATAATCTTTGAAGTATTTAATATGTAAATATATATTATAGTATGAATTTTGAAAACTATTTTTATATTTCATACTATATAAATATAAATAATAATATTATTAGAAATTCCTAGCTAGAAAACCAAATATACTTTCTTAGTTCTCTAAGCCAACTTTCTGGTCTTTAATTTAGAAAATAAAATCATATTTTCTAATGAATCACTAAAAAAAAAGTTTGGTATTATCACAATTCAATTAGAATGAAAGGATGTGGGATTGGATTTGTAGCATTTTCATCTATTTTAAACACTGGCTCACCTAGGTATAGTTTAACGGGGTGAGCGTCTTTCTTAAAAAACTAGAGATAAATATACAGAGAGTACTTATAGTTTATATAAAGTAATATCTTAGAGTACTAACTTTATTTTTTAGCATCTCAAGGGTTTATAATTTTAGTTTTGTAACATGTTTGGGTACTAAGTCCAACTCCGTTAGTTTTTATAGTTAATTTTTGATAAAGTGACTAAAATGCCCAAGAATAACTAGGTGGGTTATTCTTGCAATTAACTCTATTTGGTTACAAGGATAATTTTAGCAATTTATTGAAATGATAATAATTTATTAATATATTAAATTTAAAATTTTAAAAATATACTAAATTAAATAATTATATTGTAAACGTTTTAATATATATATTTTTTATAAAACAATACTTTTGTCCATACAAACCACCACCGATAAGCCTAATTCGTATCTATCATCAAGCACCACGTCAACTCTCATCTCCACAGTCATTGCTGCCATGCGTTATCTATTTTTGACAAGGTTGTATATTTTTAATATATAGAATTATCTACTAATATTATTAAAACTTAAAATTTTTAAATTATAAAAATATACTAAATTAAATAAATATACTCTATACTAAAATAAATATACTATATTCGTATTTGCCATTTTGTACCACGTACACTTTGATCCACCATCATTGCTACCATGTGTTATTTATATTTGACAAAGTCGTCTATAATTATAGTGCATAGAATTATCTATTAATACTATTTAAAATTTTAAAATATATAAATATATTATTTTAAATTATTATACTCTATGCGTTTTAATAAATTAATAGATAATTCTACATCAAGCAACACATCAACTCTATGCGTTTAGATCATAGATAATACATGACAGCAATAACGGTGGAGATGAGGGTTGACTTGGGGCTTTAGGCTTATTTGGTTTATATAAAAAAAAGTATTGTTTTATAAAAAAATTATATATTAAAACGTATAGAGTATAATTATTTAATTTAGTAAAGTTTTATAAAATTTAAAGTTTTAAATTTAATAATATTAATAGATAATTCTGATTTCAATAAATTGCAAAAATTATCATTGCAATCAAATAGAGTTAATTACAAGAATAGGCTATCTAGTTATTTTGGGGCATTTTGGTCATTTGATCAAAACTTAAATAGAAAAACTAACGGAGTTGGCCTTAGTACCCCAACATGTTACAAAACTAAAAACCATAAACCCTTAACATGTTAAAAAATAAAGTTAGTACTCTAAGATGTTACGTTCTATAAACTATAAGAACTATCCGTGTAGTTATCTCAAAAAAATAATGTAATTTGTAGGCTAATCCTGACCGTAGCCCTTAAAAGTTCGAGTAAACCTTGATCGCACTCTTTGAAAAGAATTATTGGGTCTGGCATTGATTTTAATATACTTTATTTATAAAAAGAAGGATTTATTCGTACTTGTTTTATAAAGGTTTTAAACAAAAGCTTTTGTTAAGATAAAACCTTTGTAGCTCATAATTTTTTATAATTTTCCATCGTATTTTCCAATCAAGGAGCTTCTTGGAAAATGTTAAAATTTTTAAAAGTCTCATATTTAGTATTATGCATGACTCAATAGTAAGCAAATTATGTTTCCCCTTTTCAACCAAACTATCACACAATATTGCTTTCTACTCCCTAGCTCATAGAAGTGAAGTCATTATTGAGCTACTAGTTATCAAATCCAACTCAGTCACCTCACATATTTTTCCTATATATAGGCAGGTTCTAATTAAGGTTGCACCACATCGATCAATTTGTCCATCACTTCACACAAACATAAAAGAGAGATGGCATTGCAAAACGATGAAAGATCTAGTGTCTTGCTTGATTCTCAAGCTCACATATTGAACCACGCCTATAGCTTTGTAAGGTCCATGTCACTTAAATGTGCAATCGAGCTAGAAATACCTGATATCATAAATCGTCATGGTGCACCAATGTCGCTCTCAGAGTTGGTTGACGCCCTCCCCATCAATAAGGAGAGATCTCAATACGTATATAGATTGATGCGCATCCTTGTGCACGCTGGTTTCTTTGTTATACAAAGTTTACCAACTACTAAAGGTGTTGATGGTGAGGAAAGAGAAGGCTATTCGCTTACTCCTGCTTCTCGTTTACTTCTAAAGGACGAGCCATTAAACATTACGCCCCTTTTCCTAGTCTTTTTGGATCCAATAATGATGGATCCATGGCAAAACATGAGCAAATGGCTCCGAAATGAAAATGATATCAACCCTTTTCAAACAACCCATGGGAAGATGGCATATGAATTGGCGGTTGAAGATCCAAAGCTTTACCAATCCATCAATGAAGGAATGGCTAGTGATGGAAGGCTTGTTGCAACTGTCATTCTTCAACACTGTAAGGGTATCTTTGAAGGGTTGGCTTCAGTTGTCGACGTTGGAGGTGGAACCGGGACCTTTGCAAAATACATTGCTGAAGCTTTTCCCAATCTTAGTTACATAAATTTTGATCTTCCACAAGTTGTTAAGGGTTTGGAAGGAAGTAAGAACTTAAGCTTTGTTGGGGGAGACATGTTCGAGACCATTCCAAAAGCTCAGGCAGTTTTGTTCAAGGTAATCATTAATAATCTAGAATCCATACATGCTTTAATTTTGGAGACTCTTTTTCATTCTTTGAGAACAATACTTAACGTAGATTTATGTTTTTGATTAATTACATGAAAAAAAGTGGGTATTACATAATTGGAGCGATGAAGAATGCGTAGAGATATTGAAGTGATGCAAAGAGGCTATTTCGACCAAGGAAAATGGTGGGAAAGTGATCATCATAGAAATGGTGTTGAAGGACGAAGAATCGGGCAATAAAACACTCGAAACTCAGCTTTTCTTTGATATGTTTGAGCTCACCTTGGCCAAGGGAAGACAGAGGAGCGAAAAAGATTGGGCAAAGCTCTTCCATGATGCTTGCTTTAGTGGTTATAAAATATATCCAGTTTTGGGGATAAGGTCTGTTATCGAAGTCTACCCTTAGTTGAGATGGACGAATTTCTACACAAAATAAATGCTCAGTGATCGAGTTACTACTCAGTTATAAGTTATAACTTATGAGCTTGTTTGTATGTTTTCTATGTCAATGTTGTCAAAATAAATCATGTTTTGTGATGATATGTATTCTTGCATTAATCGACTTCTTTTAATTTCCAGTTTAATTATTTTCAAAGAACTCGATGAATACAGATGAAAAAAAAGATTTTAATTAAACAATTACTATTGTTTCTTTTATGAGAAAGTTTTCGGTACAAAGCCCTTTAGCTTGAGAGGTGTAAGAAGGAAGGAGAGTGCAACACATGGATTCGGCCGTTTTTGGGGATGGTATTTCAGTCCTTTGCGCATTTCTATCTAAAAGCGGGTGCATATGTTTGATTCCATCTTAGAACCTAATCCATTAAGCGGCTTCGTTGTTCCAATTACAATTGCCACTGTCGTCCACCACTGTCATTCCCGCCATACGGTCATCCCTTCATGCCCGTCGTCCGGTATCATGACAGATTTGACACACCACGCATCTGTAATTTATGAATCCTGCTTTAACATGCTCTGCTCTGTTTGCGTCGCTTTTTACAAATGTACTTTGCGTCATTTACCAATGAACTTGCTTGATTTAAAAATGAACTTGCTTGATTTTTTAATGAACTTACGTGATTTAAAAATGAACTTGCGTATTATATTCGACCGTTCAAGAGCCCGAATAGATCTTATTAATCAGAGGAACATCAATCACATATACATTTCAAACCAGATGGCGTGTTCATGTAGTTAGATTGCTTTGTTTTTTCCACCATAAGTTGAAAGGGGCTTTCCAAAGTTCATAATGTTAGCTAATCCTTGACCTTTTGCAACTTGTTCTATCTCATTGAGTTTGTATTTGAGCATCTCAATTTCTCTAGCAAGACATTCATCGTGTTGTTTTAGTGCCTATCATATACCATAAACAATGATTTTATAATGAACATATGCCAAAATAAGGGACATGGTGCCGAATATGGTATTGATACTAGTGGCGCAGGTTTTAAGGGACAGGGGAGCCGTCCGACCCCCGAATTTTCACTCAGAAGTTCCGATTATATAGTATCCGTATAGAATATATATTTTTTTTGGTATAATATACAGTTTCGACCCCCGTTTTTTTAGAAAAAGTAGTTATATACTTCCAACCCCTGGTCCGAATTCTCAAGCTTCGCCACTATTGATGCTATAATAAGAAATATAATAAAACTAACCTCCAGTTCTTGTTTTCTAAATGCCTCCTTCCTAGCTTCTGCTTTTGAACTCCTTTGATACTCTAGGACAAGAGCAGTTCCTACAACCTGCATCAAGTAAATCATATATAAGTTAGATTCCAGATCACCTGAGGTTTGGATAAAATACATTTTTCCTACAAAATAATTTTTGTAGATGTATTACAAGAAAATACTAACAGTGAAGATGAAGAGTTCCCCGAGAAGATCCGCAACAGCCTGGACAGCTTTTTCCTCATTTAGGGGGCGTATAGCAGCATCTATTGCACGACCATATATTCGCCTTTGCAATTTTGTTCTGAAACGATGATTAGCCTGTACCGTATTGCCACAGTCAACATTTAAATATCATAAATATACACGGCAGTGTAATAACACGATCGGACAACAACACCAACAATAGCAACAGCAACAAGTAATATAGCAACAACAATAACCCCCTTAAAGGCTATTTGTCTAGCACAGGCTGTGTTTTACGCTTTTACCCGAGCTTGGTTAGCAGGGTATTTGGCGGGTCCACTTATGAACCTAGCTATTAACCACTCATATAGTTTTCAATATATGCATTGATCATTTCTACATTCACATTGCTTTCGATCTTTGAATCTTAATAGTATAATATTGTTCTTAAAGGAATTCCAGGACTTAATTATGATGGTTAAACAAACTTAAAAGAACTACTTTAACTACGGAGCAAAACGTTAGGGGTCAAGAGGGTCCGCTGGCCCATGGGAGTTTGTTGTATTTTTATGAATAAAATTCTATAGTTACCTGAGCAAAGATGATAATGGAGTGGCGAAACCGAGGATGACAGCCAGCCTCTTTCTTGATTTGTTTAGCGATTGGTTTGCAAAATGTGTTTAGAGCAAGTGTGGCTAGCTTGGCGATAGGTAATATCATTACTCGGAAGTCGGAAGTGTGTGGTATGTGATCGCTACAACGTGTTTTGATGTTTTGCCTTAGAAAATGTGGAAAATTCGTCACATGGACAGAGTTGGATTCTTTGTTGTGACTTTTTCAATGGTTCGGACTCCGGAGAATTAAATTTTTAACAACTTTGTAATGGAATGGTATCCAAATGATTGCATAACTAATAAAAAATAACTTTCACTTGTAAATTTTATTTAATTATTGATACATTTTTAATAAACTAATTTTACTGTTAATACATCAAGATCAACGGAAGCATGGGTAGTCGCCGGAATCCCATTCCGGAGAAGTTACAAGGTCGGATTACTAAGTTCTTTATTTCGAACCTTCCAGATAATTGTAGCGGTAAAGATCTAGCGGAATACTCAAGGCCGTTGGGGGAGATTTTTGATTTATATATTGCTAGAAAACGTGACAAGGCCGGAAACCGATTCGGCTTTATTTCTTTTTTGGACGTTAAAGATGTGGATGAGATGGTACGGTGGTTGTGTGGCATTCGTATGGGGGATTTCGGGTTGAAAGCTAATGTGGCTAGATTTGTTTTTGAGGATGGTGAGATACCATCAAAACCTTCGGGGAAGGGTAAAACTGTTAACAATGCTAATCAAGGGGTTAGGAAGGAGGAAGGGACGAGTGGGGTTAAGTCGTTTAAGGCTTATACTCATGGAGAGATGTCATTTCAGGAAACCTTGACTGGAATTAGAAAATCCGACCACCGTGAAAAGGAGATCGTGATTGAAGATGGGGTAATGGCGTTCAAGAGTTCTATGGGACGAGCCTTGATTATGAGGATGCTGGACCTAGAAGCGCTAAAACGGATTTATCTAATCCTTAATGACATGGATGTAGGGGACTGTAAAGTTCAATACATCGGAGGTTTATCGGTAATGGTAACCTTCAGTAACAGAGAGGAGGCGGAAAGGGCGCTGAAGGAAGCCAAAGAAGTGTTGGGCAGATTCACAGGTATTTGGTTTTGGGAAGGACAGTCGCTTGCCTTTGAACGTCTTGCCTGGTTGAAGATAAAAGGTCTCCCGATTCAGTTGTTGCACTCGGCTGTTGTTGATAAGCTTGGGCAGTCGTTTGGTTCTATTTTACATAAGCCTCCAAGATCGGAGGATGACGGGGACTTATCCTATGAGTATATTGGTGTACTTGTTGGAGAGGTGAACAAGATTTCTGAGGCTGTGACTGTGTCATGGAGAGGAAGAAGGTTTAAGGTATGGGTTGAAGAGGAAGTGGGTGATTGGGTGCCGGAGTTCATGGAGATAAAAGAAGATAATAACAACGATGTAGGTGATGAATCTGTGCATGGTGATGACATGTCTGTGTATTCGGGAAAGGATATGGAAGAGGATGGTAAGGAGGACAGGGTTGAAGAAGATGACAATGATCGGGATGTTGATAATGTCTCCGATGAACGGAAGGATGGTAGTGATTCCGACGACCGGAATGGAGTCAATGTGTCCGTTAAAGTTCCGGCGGCAGTTAATGGGGTTGCGGATTGTGCGGAGATTATTAATGAGGTTTCCTTTTCTGTTCCTAATAATTTGGAAACTGATTTTAAGGAGGATTTTGTTCCAGGCGTAAATTATGATTTTGAAAAGTACGTTACCGAGGTGATTGATTCTGAGGATTTATTAATTAATAATAATATAAACAAACGTAAAAAGAAACAGGGCCTTATTTCGGTAGTGGACTGCAATCAAGGTGAGTATTCTAGTAGCCTAGAGAAGTCCAAAGTGTTCAAGAAAAATAAAGGTGTGGAAGGCCCAGTTGATTTGGGTGATGATTTTGGCCAAATAGACTTGCAGAATCCAACGAAGACTTTAGATGACCAGAGTGTGAAATCGATTAATTTAGAGGGACAGGATGGTCTTTTTGCTAATACTTTGGAGTCTACTCAGTCCCTATCCTCTGGTGCGAATATTCAGAAGAAAAATAAGGAGATACAATTCGACTCAGGAGATACTCCTTTTTCTGCTGTTAAAACGATGGGTTCTCAGAAGGAGGTGGAAGCCACTATCAGTCTTGGCAAGAAGCTGGGGGTAGAGCTTCAAGATCACAGGCGTTTGGTAGAGGATACGATTCAAGGTGAAGGTTTACAGGTAGGTGTTAAATGAATTTTCTTTCGATTAACATTAGAGGGATGAGGACAGGGGGTAAATCGGCTTGGTGTAAAAAGATGAGAAAGAGGTATGGGGTTGATTTCTTGGGTTTACAGGAGACTAAGGTTTCTGGTTTGTGGTTACGGTAGATTACTGCTTTTTGGGGAGATGGGGGTGCAAAGCAGTAATCTCCCGTAACCCCAAACCTGTGGAGTTTGATAAGGTGGATGCTTCTAGGTTATCGGGTGGTTTGGTAAATATGTGGAACCCGAGGGTGTTGCAGAAGGTTTCTATGGTACATCATAGGAATTTCTTGGTTACTACGGGTGTTTTGGTGGCAGGCGGAGCGATGATTAATCTAGTTAATGTTTATGCTCCTCAGCGATCAGGTGCGAAAAGAAGTTTATGGGAGGAGTTGGCTGTGTTTATTAGAAGCTGTAGTGGGTTGGTGGTTTTATTGGGAGATTTCAACTCGGTCAGGTACCCAGAAGAACGTAGGAATTCGGTGTTTAATTATGGGGAGGTTGCGGCTTTTAATAATTTTATCGATGACCTTGGGTTAAACGAGTATTTTATGAGAGGTTTCAAGTTTACATACTTGGCGGGGAGGGGGAATGAGCATAAGTTGAGTAAAATTGACAGGTTTCTGGTATGTCAACAGTTCTTTAGTAAGTGGCCTAACGCTTGCTTAAGAGCTCTTAATAGGGGTCTTTCGGATCACTGTCCTATTCTCCTGTCGCTGGTGGAGGTTAATTTCGGTCCAAAACCATTCAGGTGGTTCAATTCTTGGTTGTTCCGTGAGGATTGTGAAGCGGTAGTTGTTAAAGCTCTTTCAGAAACTTGTTTAAGTGGAAATCCAGACGAGATTATTATTGCGAAACTTAGGATAATCAGATATGCAATTAAAGAATGGTGGAAGAGGGTTATAGAGAAGGAAGGGGAAGAAATGAGAATCTTCAAAGAAGACTTAGAGAGGTTGGAGGTGGTGATGGAAGATAGAGTGTTAGAAGAAGAGGAGAGATGGGTTTGGGAAGAATGAAGAAAAGGTATTGATCACTTTAATTTTTGTGAAAATAGGGATTTAAAACAAAAGTCTAGAGTGAGGTGGGCCATTGATGGGGACGATAATTCGGCTATTTTCCATAGAGTGGTCAATGGTAGGAAAGCTACTAATGCCATTCCTGGTTTACTGGTTGATGGAGAATGGGTTCAGAAGCCTGCCTTGGTGAAGTATAATGTGATGAGACATTTCCGAGACCATTTTAAGGAGAGCGTTAAAAATAGGCTTGTGATTCGATGCAATAATATGAAAAGATTAGAAACTAGCAAGGGTGAGGAGTTGATAAAGAGATTCACTAAAGATGAGATTAAAGATGCGGTTTTTGATTGCGGGTCAGACAGAGCTCCAGGTCCGGATGGCTTCAACTTCAGGTTTGTGAAACATTTTTGAAGTTATTTGGAGAGTGATTTTTGGAAATTGTTCGAGAATTTCCATGAGTATGGAGTGTTTAGTAGGGGTTGTAGTTCGTCGTTTATCACCCTGATTCCTAAATCAAAAACCCCGGAGGGCCTCAAGGATTATCGGCCGATTAATTTGGTTGGTATAGTGAGTAAAGTTATTTCGAAGATGTTAGCGATGCGTCTGAGAAAAGTTGTGGGGGAAGTTATTTCGGATACCCAATCGGCTTTTATTAGCGGGAGATTTATTTTAGATGGCCCCTTGGTGATTAATGAGACGATTGGGTGGATTAAAAAAAGGGGGGGGGGAGGCTTTTTTATTGAAGTTGGATTTCGAGAAAGCCTATGATAATGTCAACTGGGGCTTCTTGTTATCTACTTTAAGCCAATTGGGGTTTCCTGATAGATGGTGTAATTGGGTTAAAGGGATTTTAGTATCGGCGCGCTCAGCGGTTTTAGTGAATGGGTCCCCCACGTTCGAATTCCAATGTGAAAAAGGAGTTCAACAAGGAGACCCATTGTCCCCTTTCCTATTCTTGGTAGTCATGGAAGTCTTACATTGTATCATAGATAAAGCGGTGGAAGTGGGGGAAGTGAAAGGCATTCGGTTTGGTGGTGATTCGTTGACCATGTCTCATTTATTTTACGCTGGTGAGGCTCTAATTATAGGAGAGTGGTCTAAAGAAAACTTGGAGAGTGTGGCTAGAATTCTTCGTGTTTTCCACATTTGTTCCGAATTAAAGCTTAACTTTCATAAGTCGCACTTGATTGGGGTAGGGGTGGAGGATAGTGAGGTGGAGGTTATGGTGGATGCTCTAGGTTGTAGAATCGGGGGATTACCTTTTGACTACTTGGGTATTCGGGTTGGAGCCAATATGAACTGGATTTGTCATTGGAATCCGGTTATTGAAATGGTCAAAAATAGGTTGTCCTCTTGGAAGGCGAATACATTGTCTATGGGAGGTCGCCATACTCTAGTTAAGTCGGTTTTAACTAGTTTACCTTTGTACTATTTATCGTTATATAAAGCGCCGGTGGGGGTGATAGAGGCTTTGGAGAAACTAATGAGAAAATCTCTTTGGTCCGGGATGAATGGCGACAATAAGATGCATTGGATTCCTTGGGAGGTAATTACGACTCCTAAGAAATTCGGTGGATGGGGTGTGATGAGACTTCATGATATGAATGCTGCTTTACTCTCTAAGTGGGCTTGGAGATTTAGGGTGGAGGAGGGAGCTATTTGGTGTAATGTTATTAAAGAGCTACATAATGGTAGAGGATTGTGGAGTTTTTTACCGTTAAAGCGTTCTTTGCCGAGATGTTGGAAGGTGATTGTTAACATTTTAGAGTCTACTAAGGTTATGGATAATCCGTTTCAACAGCTGATTAGAGGCAGGGTTGGGTGTGGGGACAAGATCCGGTTTTGGTTGGACTTATGGTGGGGCGATTCCTTACTTAAAGATAGGTGGCCTAGATTGTATAAACTGGACAAAAATAAGAAATGTACGATTGGTGAGAAGCTGGTTTCAGTAACTGGAGTCTGTCAGTTTAAGCCGAATTGGTACAGGTTTCCGGGTACTGTGGAGGAGCTTTCGGAACATCAGGATCTGGATAGGATGTTTTCGGACTTGGCTGTTAATGGTCAGATGGACTGTTGGGCCTGGAATGGTCAAGTTAAGGAACCTTTCACTGTGCAGGCTGTTCGAAAGTTGCAGTACAGAGATAATAGAAGTCCGGCTGATATATCTAGATGTAAGGGGTTTAAATGGGAGGGGTGGGTGCCTCTGAAGGTGAATTTGTTGGCTTGGAGAGTTGCTAGAGATCGGATACCCACTCGAGTAGCTTTGGTTCGGCGAGGAGTTAGCATTCAAGAGGTTTTATGCCCTTTATGTAGCTGTCAAAGTGAAGATGTGAATCATTTGATGGTGCTTTGCGGGTTTGCTTATGGGGTATGGAGCTCGATTTGCAATTGGTGTAAGTTGCTTCCGTTTTTTGCTTATGATTTTGAGGATTTGTTGTTATTGTATAAAAATGTGCACGTCGGGAAATGGAGAAAAAAGATAATACGGGGCATCATCATGGTTACGACTTGGGTAATATGGAACGTGAGGAATGCAAAGGTTTTCCAAAACAAAGATATGAAGGTTATGGAAGCGGTGGCGGAAGTGAAGTAAAAAACATTTCTATGGTTGAAGTATAAATAACATAGTGTGGAATGATTGGGTCAATTACCCTTTGTATATGCTTGTATAGTTTTGGCGGCTCCGTTTTTTAGAACTTGCCGGTTTTATTGAAAAAAAAAAGTTGACAAAAGAAACTCATTCATTACATATCATATATTGTGGACAACAACTTGCATATGGATCGATTAATCAATGTCATATATTTTAATTATTTAAACTGGCGATGCCATTTAACTTTATATTAAAATCAAATGAGAAATAAACATGGCATAGAATGAGGGATGCTTACCACGTACTTATAGAGTAAAATAATGAATGAACTATGTTTATGTTTTGTAAACATGAGAGTTAAATGAAAAATGTAAAAAATAGAATGAAAAAAATTCATAACAATCGTCCCGATAGTTTAAGTTAAATAATTCTGAACCTAAACAATGTCTATAAATTGAGACATAAACATAGCATGGAATGATGAAAGCTTACTACATATTTGTAAAGTAAAACAATGAATGAACTATGTTTATTTTTTATAAACACTAGAGTTAAAATAAAAAATGCAAAAAATAAATCAAAAATAAACTCGTAATAATAGAGCGGTAGTTTAAGTTGAGTAATTTTAAACTTAAACAATAAAATTATATCATTCAAAACAATAAAGACAATAAATCTTTAGTAGTAACTAAAGATGTTGAAGATACAATAGTTTAAATTTTCTCATTACTTGTGGAAGATACAATAGTTAAAATTTTCCCTCAACCAACGTAGACAATATTTGTACATATATGACTATAAGAGTTAGACATAGAGAATTCATAAAATGTTTTTATCTATATCTATATCTATACTATATTATAAAGTATTTAGTAAGGTTACCCACAAAATTTAAAAACAATAATAGAAGATGACAAACTTATCTTTTTTCCAACCTTACACTACTATATGTTAATCAGAACTTACATGCATATCGAAGCTTGGTCAACGTGTGAAGCCTTCATGATGAGTCTATGATGTCTTTCTTTGTCTCATGTAAGAGACAGCAAGACCATATGACGCGTGTCCTACACTTGTTTGCATTTATCATCACATATTTATTTTTGTTGTTTCGTTTTTAGTAAATGTTATGCTCTCGCCGCAACGTGCGGACACCCCACTAGTATCTTATAAAGCATTTGAGAAGGTTACCAACAAAAATTTAAGTAATTACAATATTTTTTTGCTTATGGTACAACAAGTTAATGAAATTGGTAAGGGGCAATATAGTATTTTACATAAGTATTAAATTGATAAATGAATTGTTGGATAAATTGATAAATACAACTAAATTGCTTTGAATTATATAATAGTACATATTTTAATCTTCATATTCTTGTAACTTGATAGCAATTAAAAAGAGGAAACTGAAAGGATGCAACGTCTTATATAATTAAATGATTTGTTAATTACTTGAGGAAAACTAAAGAGACAACAAACTCTTATAAATGAAATTTCTTTTTTCATAACAATAATGGTTAGATAGAATGTGAATGTAAATAGAGAGCAACCAAGTAGGATGCTTTCAGTTTGTATACATTGAAAGACGTGAACGTGTTTCGTCAAGCAAGGTTACTCAAGTGTTGTATGTTTTGTCTCTACTTTGGTTATGTTTGTATGTATTTTCGGATTTTGGTTTTAAAGATGATTTTTTTTTGTTCATATAAGACATCCTTGTTACTCTTGTTCTGATTTGATGATCTTGTAGGAGCTTCACCTTTTAAAAACATATATATGTATGTAAATATTGGGGTATATATTTTTTACATCACTTTTATTTCCCTTCGGTTGACAAACACCTATTTTGCCTTAGCCATGATAACCTCGTGAAATTGATAACAGATTTAGATTAACTATATCATCTAATCATGTATAGATAATTATATCATAGCGGAGTGTTGAAATGAAATCGACGTTGATAATATTTTTTTTATATAATATAGTGTTAGAACTGATGAATAAAATAAACATACAAATGATTGGTCAATAGAAAAACACAAAGCTTTACTTTCTATAAGAAAAAAAAAAGATTTGGTAACAGACTACCAGTACAATTAGTAAATGTATCAAGTAAATTTGAAAACATTTTTGTGATAAAGAACTTATGGATCGTTTTTTAATGATGTACCTATGAGGACACGACCTACAATTCAAGTTTCAAGTAAGATGATTGACTCAATGTATAATGACTAACGTGGTTTTCGTTATAAAATTGAACTGCACCATACCATCTTGTACACGCCCCTGAATGTCATGGTCAAGTTGTGCATCCATTGTACGATTACAGGCCTCACAATTGGATCTGATGTCAGTCTATACACCCGCCGCAACACACGGGCAATTCTGCTAGTACTCCTTAATTAGTTAGTCCTCCGAGATTAAAATTAAAACACACATAAAACAAATAAGTAATATATATTTATTTATTAAAATTAACGGTTATTAATAACTTTATTTTTTTATTTATTTATTTTTTTGTTATTTTACCCTTCATCAATTTAAAATCTATCTATACTAAATACTTATATAGGTTGGTCCGCGCAATAAGATAAGTTTCATTGTTTTTTGAAGAACCCAATATAACCCGACATTTGTTTAACACTTATTATATTTTGGTATTATTATTACTAGTGGTGGTGGTGGTGGTCATCATCGTAGTGGTGGTCGTCGTGGTAGAGGTAGTGATCATGGTAGTGGTAATACGTTCCAGATCATATCGTTCAAAAACTTCACCCGCACTGTGCAGCAGGGATGGCATAATATGATTTTCGGTAACTCTACTACAAACACACATCAATATGTCCTTAACATGCTTTTGATGCTTAGATCAAGATTGTTGTATTTTATCAACAAGTCATACCCTTAATATTTTGGATGCACAAATCCCAATTCAATTGACAAATGTGTAAACTAACCAAGTGCCATAAAAATTACACAACAAAGTTGTTGTATTCTATCAAGTATAATTAAGTCATATCCTTAACATCACTACTAAAAAACTGGTCTGTTTCCGACAAAGGTTTTGGTCGGAAATTAGTCGGAAAACAGCGTTTCCGACCAGTTTCCGACAAAGTGTCTTTTGTCTGAAAAATCTAGTCGGTAAATTTTTCCGACCAGTTTCCGATAAAATTTCCGACGAAGTTCCGACAAAACAGCGAGACAGATTCTCCAACAAACTTCCGACTAGTTTACGATGAATTTTTCCGACCAGTTTCCGATACATTTTTCCGACCAGTTTCCGATGAACTTCTCCGACCAGTTTCCGATGAACTTTTCCCGACCAGTTTCCGATGAACTTTTCCCGACCAGTTTCCGATGAACTTTTCCGACCAGTTTCCGATGAACTTTCCGACCAGTTTCCGATGAATTTTCCGACCAGTTACCTACTATTTTCCGACCAAAATGTTAATTAAAAAAATAAAAAAAAAACGAATATTTTTCTTCTTAAAATGAAAAAAATAAATTATATAAATCTTGTTTACAATATTGTATCCAAAACGCTCGCGGTTATGTTCGTAATTGTATCCAAATTATGATACTTGTGTTTCTACCCGCGAGTTGCCGCGAAGGATATTTTCTACACGACAGTTTTTGGATACAATTACGAACATAACCGCGAGCGTTTTTGTCATAGGCAACCTAACTTAGTAGTATCGGTGGACCACCAGGAAAAAAACTTTGTTAGCCCAGTAGCTTCCAGCCTGCATGTAACACATTAAACACAAAACAGTTATCAATAAACAAATATGCAAGCTTTAAAAAAACTCAGGCTTTTAGAACCTCACATGATACAACTTAATAGACATATATCCATACAAATTCGTTTGATGTTCCTCATATTCTCTTTATTTTAATGGTATGTGGGTTCAAATTTTTTTTCTCATTGTAAGGGATAATTATTTTCACATTACAAAAATCTAGATGTGTAAAACCAAATTAGGCTGTAAAAATCAAGCATAACAAATAATTACTCTTGACATTCTAGTTTCTACATATTTTAAAGCCACCTAAAGCTTTGTGATATCGTGAATCAGATATGATTGAAATATGCATAACTGAAACAAACAGTTGGTGAAAAAATTATTGTGTTTACCATTCAATAAAGTTACTTTCAATGTGACCTGGGAAGAAAGTTTAATAAAAAAATGGATGCTAACAGTAATATAAATGTGACTAGTGTATTTTCGAGCCGCGCCTTGCGGCGGCTATGCAAAGCGTTTAAAACAACGTTTAATGAGAATGTATCAAACTTGCAACACTACCAAATTAGGCCATCCTCTATGGTGTTAAGAATACGCGATTGTATTCAACAATTTTTACCAGCAAGATTATTTGTGTATTCGACAAACCCAAAAAACGATCCTAAATTTGGAGGTTTTGTCTAAAAAGGTTTTAAGTTTTAACTCTTTTATAACAAGCATCAGCAACAACCGGGTAAAACAAACCCATGTTTAAATACCCCAACTTCCTTTTATTCAAGTTAGTGGAAGTCATATTGTCACAATTTGTACCAGCAAGATTGTTGTTATATTCAAGAAACCCAAAAACAACCCTTTAAAATACATACCTGTTAACTCGGAGGTGATGGCAGCGTAGGAGGTACGACGCCTTCCAAGCTACCGGTCACAAACGCTAGTCAAGCAGGCCATAGACGGCCATCAGCAAGCGGTACAGATGTCGATTGTCCTCAAATTTGACATGAACACTCATATTTTACACATTTAATATCTAACCTGAGAGGAAACAGAAAGAGGTTTAGCATATATAGCAAAAGTTGAGTACGAAAGTGTATTAGGAAATCATATATTCATATTGTCTCTATTTGTACCAGCAAGATTATGGCAGCATACGTACCGGTTAACTCGGAGGTGATGGCAGCGTAGGAGGTAGGCGGCGGAATCGGCATTCCAAGCTACCGGTCACAAACAGCAGTCAAGCAGGCCATAGACGGCCATCAGCGAGCGGTACAAATGTAACATCCTTCACAATTCTTGCTATGAACACAATTCTAACCTACAGAATAAAAAAAGATCAAAATGGACCCAATGATAAAGAAAGAACAACAGAGAAAACATATTGAAAATTTTCTTTTATCTAATCATAATTCGAACTCCCTTTCCATTTACTTATCCCTACTTTTGCTTCCTTTTTTGATACTCTAATCACAACAATTTCTACAATAAATTATAAACAAAAGTTTCATCTTTTGATTTCTTACTCCAAAAACTTTTCCCCACATGGGTCCTTAGTTAAACTATATATTCACAAACAGTCCCATTAGTGACGTAAATAGTTTCACCTTCATGTCTAGTGATCTTTTCTCTTTTGTTTAATATAATCCGAAAGAAAATAAAGAAAGAAACATAGATGAACATAAAGAAGAGAAAAGCTTTAAGATGAATACATATATCATGAATGTTATCTTGGTGCACTCTTTGATCAACTTTTGGCACGAATGACAGAAGTTAGCTGATATCGTACATGATAGCCTCACTTTAAAGCTAAAGTTTCAGATGTAACAATCCCATTTATCATAGTTACATATCAATATAAATGGCCAGCCGATTTCAGAACTAAAATCAAGTCACCCCTAAAAAATATGGCAAACAGGTATATAAAAGCCAACACAAAGGAGTAACAAATTAACGTCAGTCCTAGTTTTAAGAACTTCCTTAATAGCTTAAAAGTATTTTCATTGTTCCAAATGTCATCAAACAGAATTATTTGAAAACAAAATAATATGTTACAGCAGCAGAAACATATAATCAAAACAAAAATCAAACACCAAACTTGTCAACCAAAAACAACACACCACATGAACACCTCCAAAAAGTAGGCTTATAATAATAGCATACACAGATGTCTAATTTGTAATCATTTATTTCAGGTGTGGAAATAATATTCAAATGATATTTAGGCCATTTGCAGGTGTGGAAATAATATCAAATGAAAACGAAAGCTTACCGTATCTCGACAAGAACAGACAACCATCAAGGTGAAGAGTCGTCGGATTCCATTACGGTGGTGCGTCGGCAGTACTAAAGCCCAAACTACACTGCTCCCCGTCGAAAACCCACCACCAACCACCCATCATCCTTCCGCCATCGAGCCGCCACCACCAAGTTTGGTGGTTGCCGACCTTCTTTATACAGGAAACAGAGAGGGAGAGCGAGAGGAGAGTGAAAGAATGGGTAGAGAGAGATAGGGTTTGGGAGTGTTGGTGGCTGCTCCAAAAATTACGAGAGAAGGAGAAAGAAGGGTTTATATACCTAGGGTTTGGGTAGGTAGGTTGAACTTACGAACCCGTTTAAACGTGTAGCACCTCGATTTTATATTCGGCTCATTTGTTCATCAATAAATTTAGTCGGATATGTTCGATTTTAAAAAACATAACTAAACCACGCAATTTAGATATTTTAACCATAATCCGACGCGTGTATTCGGAACATGCGTTTAAATCGCGTTAATTACATCGGTCGATATTTCCTTCACTTAAACGATCAGTTCACAACCGAAACACATACACATGTACAGATACATATATATACTCACGAAAAAATACATTCACATACGCACGTACATAAAATGCACATTTATATAACCGAATATTAATAAAATAAAGATTTTGGTCGGAAAATGGTGGGTAATTACCGACGACTTACCAACGAAATGTCGAGTTTGTCGAAAGTGGTCGGTAATTACCGACGATTTACCTACCTAATGTTGAGTTTTGTCGAAAAATGGTCGGTAATTTACCGACGATTTACCGACAAGCAATAGCATTTTTTTATTTTTAGAGCTTTAAACGTCGTTTTTTTCATTCCGTTTTTTGCACACCTTAATCATATAATGAATATTTTTATTTAAGAAACTATACGTATTATACACATACATACGTGTGTGTACATTGTTAAAACTCATAACTTAAAACAAACTTTTGTTATTCCATAACTCTGTGTATGTGTGTGTGAGTGTGTGAGTGTGTGTGTGTGTGTATATATATGTTCATTTTTGTATGCCTAACAACACATACACATGTACATAACACATATATACCCATGAACAAATACATTCACATATGTATGTACATACAATGCAAATTTATATAACCGAATACAAAAAAAAATAATAAAGATTTTGGTCGGAAAATGGTCGGTACTTACCGACGACTTACCGAGCAAATGTCGAGGTTTGTCGGAAAATGGTCGGTAATTACCGACGATTTACCGACAAGCAATAAAAATTTTTTCTTTTTCTTTTTTTGGTCGGAAAATGGTAGGAAATGATAAAATATAAACAAAAATAACTTTTATGCTTTTTATATTTTATTTATTTATTTATCGTTTCCTACCATTTTCCGACCAAAATTTTTTTCTTTTTTTTCTTTCTTTTGTAGTCGGAAAATAGTCGGAAACTTCCGACAAAGTTCCGACAAATTTGTTTTTGGTCGGTATTTGGTCGGAAAGTGGTCCCTAAACGCAACACTTTTTTTTTGTCAGTTATTGGTCGGAAATTGGTCGGAAATACCGACCAAATTTTTTTGTCGGAAATTTTAGTCAGAAATTGGCTGTTTTCTAGTAGTGCATGTTAGATGCGCCAATCACAATAATTACCAAATGCGTAAACTAATCAAGTGCCATAAAACAACCCATTTTTCCGCTTCAAATTCAAAAAACCATATAAATGACAAAAAGAGTAACGTCATGAATTATATATTTGTTAATCCTCCGACATTTGATAATATTAGATATGTATTAGTTATATTATTAGAAATTGTAGAAAAAAGTGTCACATGACATTAATTAGAATCCTTTATTAGAATAAGGATTATATTATTCTATAAGAGCCTCTCCAACATTGCATGTGTGGAGATGTACGATTTCCAGACTCATGAAGTGGGCTTGGGTTGCGTTGGAGGAGGAGGTGAAGGGTGGTCTGGTCCACCATACGGGACTCGTCTAGATGCAAGTGGAGACGACACACATATATAAACCATTTTTTTAAATATAGTTTTAAATAATAGTGGAGTGTGAGGTGGAGGTTTGTCCGTTAAAGAATAGGCAAGTTCTTAAGGTAGAGGTCTGGGATGATGTGGCATGTTGAGGTGAAGCATTCGAGATGCTCTAAATACATTTTTCAATTGTGTGTGCGTTCATCCCATGGGTGAATAAAGTAAATAAACTACTTAGTAGAAGGATAATTTTATTGCTTGTGATCAAAATAACTTAAAGCTTCCATAATACATGTGACTGCATGCACTATGTGCTACTGGCTACTGCATGTTGATCGATATAAATATATATTAGTATCATTACATATCGTATATGTTCTTTATTAACTGGAAGTGGTGCAAAGAGTCCTTATCAGGCCACTAGAACCAGTAAGAGGTTCAATTTCACTCATCCTGACCATGGCCGCAGCAAAATCAGAATCAAATGTTGAAGGATTATCGATGTACTCAGTCACGATGCTATCAGTTGAGTCTCCACTAAAGAGTACCTGGTCCGACGCAAGAAGACCCCTTCTATCTCTTAGGTTCCTGTAGTAGTTGTTGTCAAATGTATTTGGTGTCACTAAATCAAGTGGCTCCAAGTTATCATTGCCAGCTGGTCCATTGGCTGGGCAGTTGCTCCGAAGGTTGTTAGCAAAAGTAGCATCTATGTCTGAGGCATTGTTGTATATTCGCGCCCTAAACGTTACACATCGTGCCTGCCCAATTGTGTGAGACCCTGAAGGACAACAATTATTGTACATGTTTCATCAATGGGGACATAAAGATATTATATGATAGTTTTGGACAAGTAAGAAAACTTTAGTGGATCTAACCTGATAGAGCAACCATGTCTCTTGGGCTAAGATTCTTTCGACGAAAGTTATCAAGGAGTTGAGTTAGATCCATGTTACCTCTTGGAAGATTATTAGCTGCCTCAGTGGGAGTTGCCGAAGCTGCAGAATCCCTTCTTCCTAGTCTTACTGACCATGATGGACCCCCCACCTACATATTGTAACTGTTAGATGAGTTCATTATCTTATATAGTTATTATCATTTATCTTTTGGTTGGTTTATTAGTTATGTTCTATCTCCGATTTGAGTATTAGTTTAGTTATTGACGTTTTATTATTTTCTCATTATCTTCTAGTTTTGTTACAACTCTGTATTTAAAGGTGAATCGTGGTTGATATATTAAGGGTCTGCTATACACACGCCACTGACAATCTATCCTACACTGTTTCGAACGGCTGTTTGAAGGTTAGGGCTCCCCCCCCCCCCCCCCCCTCCCCCACACACACACACATACACACGTGCGCGCATAATTAAACGGCCCGAGTTTGGAGGTGGCGTAGGCTTAGTAGGGCACTGGATTTTTGGAATTACACACACCCTTAATTTAACGGTAAAATAATTATGTCTTTTATAAACCTATATTTTATATCTAACTATATAGGACTGTAGTTTTGTTATTATTACCTCCACGGAAGCATCACGTGCTGCAATGGCCAATATATCTGCACACGAAACGACGCCAGGGCATACCCCCTCGACAGCAGCTTTAACATCATCAATAATATCATAGCCCGACACACCAATATTAGCAGGGGTTCCCTTCTCACTTCCAGCACCTTCTAGCAAAAGGGATGCATCACAACCCTGCAGAATCAACCAGATTACTTTAAGGGATGCATGTTTTTATTCCTAAATATTATAAATATGCACCATGGTATAAAGATCATAACCTGAACGAAACAATCGTGAAAATGGAGGCGAATGAGTAGTGCAGCATTGCGACGACTCCTTGAGACCGCAGCGCTGACAGAAACTTGAATGGTTGAAAGGGCATTTGGGCATGTGTTATCATAAAAGGTAGTAGACAACTGAGCTTTGCATGGCATATAGTTCAATGATAAAAGTAAAATTATTATAGGAACCATAATAGTTCCAATAGACTTATCACCATATGATTGAAGAATGAAGAGAAAATTGAAGCTTTAGCCTCTTGCCTTTGACAATAAGGAGGTAGCTTGCTTTGAATTAAAACAGTCACCTACTGATTGCTATATATACACATACTGTATGATCGTTGTTGAATAGTATATATATGCAATTATATATCCATTAAAATGGTTAATTCTCCATTGTCAACACTAGCATGAAAAAACGAAGAAAAGTATTTGCTTGTGGCAAGAACAATCAACGCATTTATTGAAGATCTTATTTGAATAAATCTTGTGTGTACTTTTAAATATAAGTTTTGGTCGTCCATCAACTGCCCCAGCATGCAACTAATCAACAATTGTGTTTAAACATATAACGTACTGGTGTATACGACCAGAGGTATAGGTTCCTGCTACAAAGCATAAGAAGTCTATATGTACTCATTGTGTTTTAAAATTTTGCTATGATGTTTTCGATTCCTTTTGGATTGTATTATATTGAAAAACACCAAACACAATAATTTGAAACACAATAAAATGTATATCTAGACATGAAATGTAAAACACACTAATTACTTTCTTCACTAATGCTTTAGATTGCATGTCGAGAAATATATTTATTAGTGGTTTCAATTGTTACATTTTGTGTTTTTCTATACAATACTATGCCAAAAAATATAAACATCATGTCTAAAATTTAAAACACTTTGTACGGGAACCCCACCCTACAACCAGATATTATTTAATTTTAGATGATTAGATCTCAAATCATTATATATATACATACACACATATATCACAAGTGGTGATTTATATATATATATATATGGCTGCCATTATTGAAAAATGAAAACATTATGCATGTGTGATTCTTGTGACTATTCCTGCTACTTTTGCCCATAAAGAAGAAAGATTTAGCTTAGACTCCAGGGAGTGGGGCGGCAAAAGGGGGGCGGCTTTGGATTCCCGGGCGGGAACACCGGCCCGTGGGGCGGGAAGTGGAGGGCGGGGAGGGGGGCGGTGGGGGAAAGCCGGGCGGTGGGGGGTTTGGGTGGGTGACGTGGCACTTCGTGATTGGACCATTTTTTGACCGTTTGACTATTAAAAAAAAACAAAAAATTTAAAAATCTAACCGTTGGCAACGGTTATATTTAAAAAAAAAAATTCTAAAATCTATATATATATATAACCCACACACACTAAAAAATACTCAAACCCACAATCTCCTATTTTTATAAAATCCTTTCCAAACAATCTTTTTTTTAAAATACTTGCAAGATGTCGGACCAAAGTTCCAGTTCGTCTTCGTCGTTTGCTGAACTCGCTTTGGGCTCCTCATCTGATGACGGTGCGGAGTTGATAATGGCTACCGTTCAGACACTCGTTAAAGTTGTAGCGGATGATGATGAAGCGACCTCGGAACCAAAGCGTAGAAAGTATATAGTTCGTGAACGACAAGCCGCAAATGATTTATTGGTACGTGATTACTTCTCGCCCGAACCAAGATACGATGAAAAAATTTTTAGGCGGCGTTTTCGTATGAGTCGTAATTTATTTATAAGAATATCAAACGATTTAGAAAATAATTACGAATATTTCCAACAAAGGCCCGATGCGCGTGGTGAGTTGGGATTTACCACGTTTCAAAAGGTCACAGCCGCGCTTAGACACTTAGGTTACGGGCAAACTTCCGACATAATGGACGACTATCTAAAGATGTCGGCCCGAACGGCCAGGGAAAGTCTCCACTTTTTTTGTTCGTACGTCATTGAACTATATTTAAAAAAATATTTGAGAAAACCTACGTTTAGTGACGTACAACAACTCTTGGAATTCCACGACGAAAAACATGGTTTTCCTGGTATGCTCGGGAGTTTAGATTGTATGAAATGGGAGTGGGAACTTTGTCCAACTGCATGGCAAGGTCAACACTCAAGTGGATATCATAAAAAGCCTTGTATGATGCTTGAAGCGGTTGCATCACAAGATCTTTGGATTTGGCATGCGTTTTTTGGTGTGGCCGGTTCGAACAACGATATAACTATTCTTAATCAATCCCCAATTTTCAACGATCTTGTAAATGATGTTGGACCGAAAGGAACTTTTTATGTAAATGGGGTAGAATACAAGTACGGGTATCTTCTAACAGATGGAATTTACCCTGATTGGGCCGTTTTCGTAAAAGCGTTTACACGGAGGACTACGTTAGACGATAAGCGAACAAAGTTTAACAAAGCTCAAATGGCTGCACAGAAAGACATTGAGCGAGCTTTTGGTGTTTTACAAAAAAGATGGCGCATTTTGTCTATGCCATGTCGAATGATGGAAAAAGCGCAAATAAAAAATGTCATGTATGCATGCATTATTTTACATAACATGATTTTGGAAGACGAAGGGCGTGCAATATGCGAGTATTTTGGTGACGCACCACCATCAAGTCAAGGAAACATTACCGATGAAGAAAGATCGTTAAACAACATGGAAATAAAAAATACTCAAACACATCACAACCTTCGAGTGGATTTGGTTGAGCATATTTGGACTGTACCAAGACAATACCCATCCGACAGTGATGATTAAAAACATGTTTGATGTATTTGTTTAGTTTATGTATTTTTTTTAGTTGATGTATTTTTTTATTTCATGTTTTTATATTTTTTATTTTGTTGTTTATTATTAATTATTAATGTTTTTTAATTATGTTTTATTAAATTTGTGTTTTTTATTACTTTAATTAAGAAAAAGAAAAATAAAATAGAAATGCCACATGTTAATTCCTCCCCACTCTTCACCCCCCCCCCCCCCCCCTTCACTCCCCACAATTCCCCCCCCCCCCCCCCCCAAATGGACCCCACAAGTGCCACATGGCGATTCCCCCCCCCCCCCACTCCCCATAGTCTTATCTCATTTAATGCTCCAGAATTCGATTTTCAGCCATACAACATAGCTATAGAATTGTCAAATACACATGGAATTATTGAGTTATGTCGGAATTAAGTCCAAAAACGTCTGATAATATTTGAAAATTGGGCCAAAGGCATTATAGGCCAGCGGCATCTTGGTGGTGGGATAAGACTTAGGGACTATAAGATCCTGGGTTCGAAACTTATAATTATAAGTTTCCTCCTGAATTAATGACTAGGTGATGGAATATGATCACATGGTAACACTGATGGCACGATGATACTCCAGTGATTCTAATTGGCCGTTCAAAAAAAATATTTTGAAAATTGGGATGCAATCATAATTAAGATAAATTCACCATGCACTAAAAGTACTAAAAATAGTGACTCTATGATCAAAACAAATTGACCCTTTATACTTTTTAGAGAGTTATTTTAGTCATTTCCACACAAATAGAGAAAGGTGATAACTTTCAATTCATCTTTATACCTCAAAGAGAAGGCATAATTTAAATTCGTAATTTAAAGATCCAATCAATTGGGAACAAACGGAAAAAAAATGTGGCCCTATAAAGAGGGAGGAGAGTTGAGATAATATTAACTGGTTTGACCGAGCCAGGACATACCTCGTCAAGGTAATATTAACGGAAAATAAAAAGCGGAGCTGTCAAGTCTTGAACTCATTGCCTCATCTATGAGATCAGGAAAGATTTACCAAATCTTCCATTACTACTGATATAATATTGTTTTAAAAAAATTATATATGTAAAACGAGGAAAAAAATTTGCCCCTAAAGTCTTTGGACCTTATGCACATGTATGAATTAAAATCGAGGAATGAATAACATAAGAAAGTGAATGAGTGAGGATTCATGTTCAGCCTGAGTAATGTGTATTGTCAGAGATGATTCGAGCGCTTGAAATCTAGGAAAAACGTACCCCTTCGTAGGAATCGGACCCAGGATCAAATGGCCCCTAAGCTTTGTCCCACCCCCAAGTTGTCACTAGGCTATAATGCCACAAACGAACAAGTCATTTATATCATGATTATTTCTAGAACCATAAACAAAAGCAATTACCTATAGAAATTCAAAACCTCACCCCTCCAAACCTCTAACAAGTAACAATTCTCCTTATCAACTTGGATCAAAGCTCTCTTCCAACCATCTAACTTGAATACGCACACCCGCATCGCGTAAAGCATTCATTGACGATCGATAGAGTCGCGCATCTAAACGCGTACCTTCACTTTTCATATCTTGCAAAAGCTTCACTAGTTCATCCACCCTACTCATCTTTGAAAACACCCCAACCATGATCCCACCCATCGCCCTATCAATCCGACCTCCATTAAGCCTATACTCATAGTAATACTTCATACACATATCAAACTCTCTAGCCTTACTATACGCGCTTATAACGCTTGTATAACTTACTTTATCGGCCACAACTTTTCGTCTTTTCATTTCTTTCCATATCTTCTCAACTTGTTTCAAGTTCAAGACTTTCCCATGCATATCAAGGATGGAATTGTAAATCCACACGTTGAGTTCTACCCCTCGTTCTTTCATCCGAGCTAAAAGCCTCATTGCGTCCCTAATCCTGTTAACCTTCCCATACATTGCAATCATACTAGAGTAAGCTACAACACATTTGTCAAAACCTTTATTGTCCATTTCCCAAAACACCTCTTCTGCTTTTTCATAGAGTCCAAGCCTAAAGTACACATTTAGGACTGATGCATAGGTCACTTGACCCGGGTCACAACCCTCTGTGACCAAATCTTCATACACTTTAGCCGCTGAAGTTAGCCCTCTTTTTTTCGAATATCCATTTACAATAGCACAAAAGATACAATCCGATACTCTAATATTCACTCGTTTCATTGAAGAAACAACATCTAGAGTCTTTTCAAGCAAGCCTAGTTCAATGTACATCAACACAAGCTTCAAAAAGACTGCTGGATCCCTCAACATCTTCTTTGATTCGGCTTCTTCCCAAAGACTTTCCACCATTTTCACTTCGCGAACGCTTGCAAACGAACTGATTAATGACGAGTAAAAAGAAGGGTCTTCTGGGAACCCTTTATTGATCATTTCCCTGAAGAAATCTAGAGCTTGAAACGGTTTCCCTGATTTCGCTAACGCCTCACATAAAATTCTGTAAATTTGTGAGCAAAACGGCGTCCATTCGACATTACTTGATTCAAACTGTTTAAATAATAAAACAACTTTGTCATTCTTGCCCATTTTTAAATAGGCTTCCATGGTATGTCCATAACATTCACCATCTAATTGCATACCAGATGATGTCATTATATTAAACACCTTAACTGAACTACTATACATATGAAGCTTGTTATAGCTTCTCATGGCAGCATTAAAGCTCAAAACAGCAACTTCTTTCTCAACTTTCAAAATATGTAGCAAATTATTAGCAAGTTTAAACCTTTTAGCTCTAATGCAACTACTGATTAACCTACAACAAGATGAAGCATCTGGGTAGACCTTAAACTTCCTAAAATCTTCAGAAATAGACCAAATGCAGTTCCAATTCTTCTTGGTTAATGAGTACCTGATGAGATTATGCAATGTTGATCTTGTGGGTCTAAATCTTGCATTCTTTTGGCTTTTTGGTAACTCTCCAACCCCATGTCTTCAGTTTTTGAATCTTTCAACATTTTGCATATCAAAAGATTAATATTCTCCTGTTGGGGAAGTGATGAATCTTGAAAATCTTGAAACTTTAAGTCCAGATCAAGAATGGGAGGATCAGTGGACTGTTCATCTTCAAGAACTGATGGTGGGCAGCTTCTTGATGAATTGAGGATCAAGATTCTTGAAGAAGAAGATGAAGGATGTGGGGTAATGAAGAGGAGAATAGGTGAGTTTTTGGATGGGTTGAATAGGTGAGTTTTGTTGGTTGTTTTGATGCAAGCTAATGACCAGTCTGAGAAAGTGGATATTGCCATTGTTGGAGAAGATATTGCATGGGATGAGTGAGGGGGAAACAGAGGATTGAAAGTGAGGAGAAGAAGATGAAGAAGACATGATAAAGTTGGTTGCTTTTTTGGGTGTGTTTTTTGTGACTTGTGTTGATGTGAGCCACTCATATGTTACTTGTATGTACTTTTGGATATCTGGATAATATGTGTATTTTAAAAGAAGAAAAAAAATGAGAAAATATTATTGGTTTATATAGTCTATCAAAGAAGTGAAAACTGATGGTTATTTCTATTCTCTAAAAACTACATCTAAGAAAATAACAAATATGTATCCATCTTTGGTTTTAAAAAGCGCGAAGCGCACAAAAGCGACGAGGTCTAAAATCGAGGCGCAAAGCTCAAAAGCGGTGGGCTTTTCGTACGCGAGGCGCAAGACGATTATATAAATTTTTTTATGTATGCTATAGGTTTTTAACATTATTTACTCAAAGTAAAAATACAAATAAGGTATACATATGATAAATGATTTAACTTAAATGTACAACCTTTTTAGCTACATGTATAACAAATTTCAGCACAAAAACATCATGTGTAGGAAAAACGCGTTTTTTTGTTGCGCTTTTTGTACACTGCTCGTCTTGGGTTACATAAGGCGCACGGGGTTGCGCCTAGATGCGCTTAAGCGCGCCTCGAGCGCGCTTTTTAAAACCAAGGTAGCCATATGTGGGTAAAAGAAATTAGAGAAACTGCAACTAGATGTAAATATTTGAATACAAATTAAAATCTATAACAATTAACAATACAATGTATCCCTTCTTCCATAAACACTCAAAAGCTCATTATTTTCTAAGAGTACACAACACCCTCTTTTTTTCCATAATCATCTCCATCTTCATCAACATATTCACCTTCATCCAAATTATAATCTTCTTCACCTTCCATCTGCTCATATTCATAATCTCCATCTTGGTTTTCATCATAAGCTTCAAGCTCCTCATCAAGCAATGTATCTTCATCAACCAAACCGCCTTCGCCTTCGTTTTCCACCTCATTCGCACCATAACTTATAGAATCGACATCCGCTTGTTTATCTTTCTCGTTTTCTGCTTCAAAATCAACCGAAACAGAGTTGTGTCCCTCTTTATTAGTAGATACGATCTCTGCTTCCTTCTTATTTTCAATATTCACAGAAGAAACACGATTGTTATTAGTAACATTATTATCGTTAACCCCTCTTTTACGCTTCAAAATCTCACTAAGAGGTTTTGGCCCTTCGAATGACAAATCTTCTTCCATTTTTTGGTATTTCCTTTTTCCCTCGTTTGATTGATGTTCAGATCTTACACCTTTCAGCTCAGACAATCTTTTTGGTGCAGCAAACATGGAATCACTTAATCGGTCTCGAACCCGGCTCTGATCAAGTGAAACAGGCCTTCCAGGTGAGTACCTAGAAAGATGCCTCCTTTCTAACCTTGAGTTGTTTTCTTTAGTAGGAGACGTTGACCTTCCTGGAATCTTTATTCTTCCTCTAAGCCGGCTGCTAAGATTTCCTTGATCAGGGCGGTGGCTGTGGCTGTCCCTCCTTGTCATCCGGTCAGCATGACTTTCATGGTTGACAACCGACCTCAACCCATCGTCAGAACCCCTTTGTTGTTTAGATAAACGACGGCGTAAATCTGACTCACTTTCACGGTCATTTCTAGGATATGACCTCCTCTCTAGATGGTTAACATGGTCAACATCAAAATGGCCATCCCGTTCATTATAATGGTCGTACTCACGACGATCACGATGCATACCTCGCTCAACATGATCAACATCATAATCATGACCAGCGTCTTCACGTTCAGTATCCACAAGAACATCAAAACCAGGGGAAGGCTCTCTTGAATATTCATCAGCATCTTTTCCATTTACAGTTGTTTCATTATTTGTTGCATGATACCCAGGGTACGCTTTACCACGGTTAGCTTTGTTGGATGGTGGTTCATTCATGACAGGTGATGGAACGACTCGAGCTGGTGGTGCTGTCTTCTTATCAACACCATTTCTTATTGGAAAAGGAGGTTGTTTTCCCTGAGAAGGCTGAAACTCAACAGGCTTATGAACGGTTACTTGTTGAGCCATTTTAGGAGGCTCGGGAACAGGATTAGCTGGCCCGGGTTGTGTAGGTTTATTGTTGACTGAATTTGATGGCCCGTGCAAGAAAGGGCATAAGTGTCCTTTCAAACAGTAACCTTTTTGAAAGAAGATACAGGCAACTCCTTGTTTGGGCATAGCATAAGGAGTAGCATGCGGTGCAGGTACCGGAGGTCCCATGGAGTCGACATATCAGATCCCAGCAATCCATCAAGAGGCTGAAATGAACACATAGTGATTAATTATCCACAAAAAAAAAAATAGTTTATTAATTGTGGTTACAAAGACAATTTTATTAAAGTTAGTAGTTACAATCAAAATCTTTAAAGGTAAACGAATTAGGAAGTTTCATGCATTAGAGATAGACTTTATGTGATTAATTATCCCGTTACAGCTATTTTTTTACTTGACTCAATCAAGATTAAAACAAACCGTACTCAGCAACTTATAAATAGAACGGTCAAAACTGCAACCTCTACAATTGGCCAACAAAATGAACAAAATTACTTACAGGATGACGGAAAGCGCATTTTGGATTTAAGCAATTCCCATTTAACCAATACCAGCAATCTCTAGGGTTGACCCGTGCAATATCGCTATGCCGAAACTCACACTCACTTCCCTGTAAACAAATTAAATGTAGATGATAATATTACTAGATTGCCAAGATTTAAAACCATGTAACACAATTTAAGTCAGATGTAAATGAATGATGGTCCTAAACAATATGTATGAATAACTTAACAAAACTTAGCAAGATTTACACCCAGTGGAATGGTGGATTAGACGCCAAAAAAGATTATGTGCCGATTAGACTAGCTGCCCAAAAGGAACTTGACACGTCGCCCGTATGTCGTTTCAATAGGCGCAAAACTCATAATCTTGAGACACGTGGCCTATTTTGATTGACCGTAAGCATTTGCAGCGGTCATATTAAACAAAAGTTAACAAAGTCCATAGCTATCTAGGTAAACAAATTTCATAACAGCGCTATTCTCAGGATTTTCCCTTTAATTGAGAAAACAACCGGTAAGAATAATCATTCTTTCAACGATCGATACAATACAAGTGTACCGAACAGAACTACCAAGCATTAATATGCACCCATTCTGCACATGACATGTTAACTACCATCAATTACTTTGACAAATGTTGTTACTTTGTTTGAAAAGGTATCAACTTGCATCAAATTAGCAACCAAACCATTAAAAAGATTGGTAATTTCTTCCTGCTTAGTCCTTATCCACTCATTGCCCAAAAAAAAAAAAAAAAAAAAAAAAAAAAAAAAAAAAAAAAAAACACCAATAGCCCTATCAACCATGCATAAACCAGTAAACCAGAAAGTATACAATTTTTTTAATCAGCTCAAATAAAGATCCAAATAAAATAAAATAAAAAGGTAAAATAAAAACAAAATTCAATCCAAAGACAGTAATTTCAAGATCCCCAAATAAAGTAAAAAAAAAAGGGGTACCTTTTTGCAGGTTAAGGGGAAGCAAGGAAATAAACGCAATCAGTGTTTCTTCTCAAGAGGTCATCTTCCTCAGGTGTAGTTGTATTAGCTGCTGATGCTGTTGATGATGATGTAGGAGGCAATTGATGAATTGTACTGCCACCCATGGTTGGAGGGCCAAAAGAGGGGATTATTAGATCTTGGATTATTATTATTATATAGATAGGATTGGATTCAATGTTTCATCTGTGAGGAGACTGATGAACCCTAAGAAGAAGGAGAGAGCTTATGAGGAAGAGAGAAGCCATGCTTCCTGCTCCTTTCCTTTTATATGTTTTTGCCTTTCTGGCAATTTTTTATTTGGTTGATAAAAATAATACTATAATAATAAAATATTTATAACTTTGGGTGCCTCATTTTATTCATACGGAGTAATAAATAATAATAATAATAATAATAATACTTATAAATTAGTAAACTTTTTATCGAACTTTCCAAAAAAAAAAATTAACTTTCCAAAAAAACTTTTTAAACGAAGAATTATTAGGGTGGGAAGCGTACGAAGCGCGTAAATATCCTATGATTTGACAAGTTGTGGAAAAGGTTGATGTTACGCAAATGTGGAGGTGAGCGTGATTATGTTATGTTGGCACCCCCCCCCCCCCCTGGTTTTGGGTTATAGCATTTAGCTTGTTCACTATATTGGTCATGTTTAGGTTGACGAATGTTAGAGGGGATTGATTTTAGAGCTTATGAGCCTACTTTGACTATTAAGTTGGATCATGTTGTGTTGGACCGCATCTAGCAGTCTTGAGCTTAGATCCAAGCTCTAGCAACGTGACCGGATGCCCTCCAAGCTCTAGAGTAAAACGTCGGAAGATCCTCCTCGTAAGACAAAGAAAGCCGTGGGAAATGAAACTCCCGTGGAGATAGAATCAGTGAACTCGAGAATAAGGAGTAAGCTTCCTCAAGAGGAGGGGCCACTAACCACTGTGGCATAAACTATGTTCTGTGAGCCAAGTAGCATCAACAACATTCAACAGTCAGTCCCAAGTCACTAATGACTAATGAGGTTGCCTAATGTGGGCGCAAAGTGGGTTGGTTTAAGGGATAACAGGCCCAGCTACATTTGAAAGGCCTAGATATTAAGCCCAATTCCAGATTTATGTCATCAATGCACTACACATTTGTTAAACAGAGAATGATTTTGATTACAACAAGAACAAGCCATAAGAACACCAAACACCAAGTTTCCTAACAAAAGAATTCATCCAAGCTATTATATAAATTTCAAAAACACCAGCAATAACATGAGAAAGAAGACGGTATTCTTCCAGTCTTACGAATATACTCTGCTTGTTCTTCAGCTCTTGCAGCTTCCCGGTTTCTCTTGGCTTCTGCTGCAGCCCGTTTCTCTTCCGCCTTATGTCTTGCAACTGCTAATTTGTTCATTAGTCGATCATGTGCTTCACTTCTCATCCGCTCTACCTCTACCTGCAAGACAACCGGAGCTGGTAAAAAGTCGAAACAAGTTTGGTTGTAATGGTTCAGGTTTTAGTATGAGTTGAAACGGATGGGCCAGGTTGGGTTGACCAGCAAACAAAGTTTGTCCAGTTTTATAGACAACTAATGTGTTTATTAGGATTATAAATGATATCCCCTATGCATTTGACTTCGTACGACTCTCAGCCCATTCCAATTTGTATAATCGTTGTTTTCAGTTTGACCCTTTTGAGATGAAAGACAACCCAAGCCCACCCAACTCAACATCGACCCATTCATAAGTGAATTGATCAAATATGCCACCTCTATATGGTTGTTTTTTTAAACACTAGACGATTTTCATGATGAGAGGGGCTTCTAAAATTTGATTGATAGCAACATTTGTTTTCAATGTGTATCTAGAAAACTTATATGGTCAAATACTCAAGTCTACAGTTTACCTCGATTCTCCTCATTTCAGCTTCAGTCTTTGCTTTTTGATGGTTTTCCCATGCCTCTATCTTTATCTCCTCGCGTTTGAACCTGACCCAACAAATCAATTAATCAACAGTTCAACACAGGCCACAATGTGAGCAATATAACTATTTGTTTTCATCAATAAGTTGTGACAAGATTATTTTTTTCAAGTTCTTTCACTACATATAAAACATTCCATGGCCATCACTAGGAGATACAGTTTTCTCCAACTAAACCATCACCATGCCGATCATTAGAAGATATATTTTTGTCCTCCCATGGTGGTCTAAAGAAATGAGCACCCAACTCCACCAGAGGTGGAAAAAAAACATGTCGGCCTGTCATGTAACGGGTCAAAACCAGTAATTTTGCGTGACCCAAAAAGAGTGAGGTTGGGCTGACCGAAAATAATACTGATAACCAATGATTAATGTGTCAAATACGACTATTAAAAGATTAGGAGGTTTCATGCATTATACCATACACTATGGACCACTTCAACCCATTTGACTTAATTCATTGTTAGCTAATTTTAATTTACCCCTTGACCCGTAAGAGATACAAATAAAATAAATAAATAAATAAAAGAAGAAGAAAAAACACCCCGACCCATTCATAAATATACAGGTCTACAAATAAATTAAATCAAATATAGTACCTAGCCATATACTTGGCTTTCTCAGCATCCTCCCAAGCCGCAGCCCGTACCTCTATAGCACTTTTACCACTGCTTTCATCTTTTAATGAATCCGATGCAACTTTAGCTTCTTCCTTGCTAGCCCATGCAGCAATATTCGTCTTCCCTAACTGTGTTCCAAGAGCTTGTATCTCTCTTCTAGTTTTTAGCTGCAACTCCTTTTCAGATAAATCTTTGTTTCCGGATGATTCTAAGCGCAAGTTTGAATGATTGCTGGTTGATGAACCCTGGCCAGTTCTTTCAGGAGTTGCGGATCTAGAAGAATTTGGACTCCGGCTGGGAGTTGTTGCCCTTACTGGGGTCCCAGTTCTAGAAGGTTCTTGGCTAGCAATTGGAGTCATCTCAGTGCCCATGTCTCTCATCGATACTGATCTAGCAGTTGAAGGAGGTGGGACGGATGTCATGTTCTGAACTGATATAGAAGTATCATGGCGACTCAAATTAACTGCACGGGGACAAGAACTCATGAATGTAAATCAATGTTCTTGTTAACAGAATCATTGTACTTGATAGTAAAAAACAAATGGATAAAGATCTTACTTTCAGAATCACCAACAGAATCTCCAATCATCAACACCGCTTTGCTATACGACGAATCAACCATATTGGAAGAGGCATAATCACCCTCCCAATTCACAAGCTCTTTATCCTCCTTAGAGTGACTCGAATCAATCTGTTTGGTATCAGCCTCTTCATAAGGAACCAATCTCTGATCACAAACTTCAACCACCGTTTTAGTCACCGGTTGACGACTTCCATAGCCACCTTTCTTCACAGCCGGCTCACTTTTCACACGGCTAGACGTCGGACTAGCAATCCATTTCTGCGCATCATCCCATTTCGACGGCGCTTGTTTCGAAAACGGAACCATCCCCTTTCTATGCGACGACCGGTCCGTCTTCTGAAACTCAAAAGGCAATGTAGCTATTTTCTCAACACCACTGTCATAATCCACATAGCTCTCTAAATCTTTTGATCTGTAATTACCATCAACACTTCCTAACATATGGCTTTCAGGAAGTACACTAACAACATCAACATCTTTATAATTCTCTAAACAATCACCTAATCCACATAACAAATCAAACAATCTATCACATTATTCATATCACTAAAAAAAAAAATATATCCTATACAAAATGATCAGTTAACATACCAGAATCATCAATCTCAGGCACAACCTCATCATCATCTTGCTGCTTCTTCTTCTTCCTCAACATATTCCTCAACTTTGCAGGAGATAACCCTCCTCCTCCACTCACCTGCAACCAAGATTACCAAATTCAAATAATATTAATCACAAAACTAAAAAAAACAAAAACCCAAATCAAAAATCAAAACTTTAACAAAAGGGGTACTTTGATTTCACAAGATAATGCCACAGATCTAATCTAACAGATCAAAACAGGGGAAAACAGAGTACCCAAAAGAATAAAGAACAGAGGATATTATTCAAGATTCAAGAAAAGGTATAAAGAATAATATTGAGAAAGAAGAAAAGGGTGATGAAATAGTGATGAATGGGGACAAACCAGAGGAGGGGTTTTGTTATTGTTTATCTTTTTGTAATCCATTAAAAGATTGGGTTGTTATTAATGGAGTGTGATTAATGAAACGGTGGCCATAATTGCAGAGATGAGTGGACGAAAGAGCCAGTGATGTACGGTTGCTGAAGCAGCACTTTTTGTCAAGTAGTGATGGTGAATGAGTGAATGTTTAAAAGGTTCTTGAGTTTTGTGAGATGTCTCCATTGATGTTAAACTACATACACTAATCTACAAATTGTGAGCACATGACTCTTCATTGACTTTATTCTTTTAACGGTTGTATTTTGCAAGTTACTTTATTTTTATTTTATTCTATTTTATGTTTTTTTAGGACCATTCTATTTACACCCCTTGGGTTCTATTTCAACCCCCCCATCAAAGCGTCTCGCTTTGGTTCTATTTCAACCCCCCATCAAAGCGCCTCGCTTTGCCCAAAGCGAGGCGCTTTGGATCAAATCGTGGTACTAGGTTGACTGCTTTATCGGGAAAAGCAAAAAGCAACTTCAAAGCGCCTCGCTTAGGTCAAAGCGAGGCGCTTTGGCCCATTTTTTTCTAGGGGGATGAATCTGGACATGTTTTCTAGATTTACCCCCAAAGCACCTCTCTTTGGCCAAAGCTAGGTGCTTTGGCCCTTTTATTTAAAAAAAATATTGTTTTAATTAGATTTAATTGGTTTTACTTAATTAAAAAAATATTTTAATTCATTTTTAATTGTTTTAACTTGTTTCCAATCAAAGAAAAATTAGTTTGGCGTGTTTCGGTTCGTTTATTGCTCGTTTGTGATTTTCAGAACAAACAACCGAAAATGAACAACTTTCATAAATATATGTACGTAACACATGAAGTGTGCAATCAATACCATGTATTACCAAATTTCAGATTTTACATCTCTAATCGATATACTAGACTTCCGGACATTGTTTAAACGCGTTTTGGTTCGTTTAATTGCTCGTTTCAGAGCAAACAACCGAGTATGAACAACTTTCATAAATGAATATGCGTAGCACATAAAGAGTGCAATCAATACCATGTCTTATCAAATTTCAAACTTTACATCTCTAATCGATATACCGGACTTTCGGACCTTGTTTGACGCAGTTTGGTTCGTCTAATTGCTCGTTTCTTAAGCACCTCAACGGGTGGATAATGGGCCGGTCAGTTCGAAACTGGTACGGTTCGTTATCGGACCTGATCGGGTCGATACGGTCCGGGTGGATAACGGGACGGTCAGTTCGAAACCGGTACTGTTCATTACCGAGCGGTCAGTTCGAAACCGGTGCGATTCGTTATCGGACCTGATTGGGTTGATACATTTCTGGGTGGATAACGGGCCTGTCAATTCGAAACTAGTACGGTTTATTACCGGGCGGTCAGTTTGAAACCGGTACGGTTCGTTACCGGATCTGATCGGGTCGATACAGTCCGGGTGGATAACGGGCCGGTCAGTTCAAAACCGGTACGTTCGTTACCGGGCGGTCAGTTCAAAACCGGTACGGTTCATTACCGGAACTGATCGGGTCGATACGATCCATGGTACCTTGAAGTATCAAGACTATGAAATTAGTAAAACAACATTTCAGGCAAGCAAGTAAAATTCAGTTGTTATCGGAGAGATAACTGTCAACGATGAAGGCAACCTGATAAAGGCTGAACACGAGTGTAATATTTGAAAATTATCATTTCTTGACATGCTTGGTAACACCTTGATCTGCAATATTTGAAAATTATCATTTCTTGACATGCTTGGTAACACCCTGATCTGCAATATTTGAAAATTATCATTTCTCGACATGTGTTTGTTCTAAATCCCATTTAATCTAAAATGTTACTAAAATGTGAGGACCTTCATTGATTGAAAAGTAATTAAAAACACTTAAAAATGAATTAAAACATGTGTGTTAGGTTTAGTCGGAGGACCACGTACAATGATTCATTAAAGTTGTACAAAGCTGGATGTTTCTACTGAAAACCCAAACGAGCAATAAACGAAGCGAAAAGCCTCAAACAAATTTTCTTGGCTTGGAAACAACTTAAAAGAACTAAAAATGAATTAAAATTATTTTTTGGTCAATAACAGATAATTTTTATGAATTAAAAGAAATTCATTTTTTTTTAAAAAAGCCAAAGCGCCTAGCTTTGGTCAAAGCTAGGCGCCTGTGGTCTAATCAAACCACTCAAGCGCCTAGCTTTGGCCAAAGCTAGGCGCTTTGGCCTTATTTTTAAAAAAAATAATTTCTTTTAATTATTTAAAATTATCTGTTATTGACCAAAAAATAATTTCAATTCATTTTTAGTGCTTTTAAGTTGTTTCCAAGCCAAGAAATTTTTTTTGAGGCGTTTCGCTTGGTTTATTGCTCGTTTGGGTTTTTCAGTAGAAACATCCAGCTTTGTACAACTTTGATGAATCATTGTACGTGGTCCTCCGACTATACATTCGATACCCGTATTTTTCAGAACATAATTTTTGCATGTTTAATTTATATGCTTGACTTCCGGACTATATTATAATTGATCGTTGGTGGTTTTCATAACACCTTGTTTGATTACACTCGTGTTTAGCCTTTATCAGGTTGCCTTCATCGTTGACATTATCTCTCCGATAACAACTAAAAAGTTGTTTTACTAATTTCATAGTCTTGATACTTTTAACAATCGGATCGGCGCTAACGCGCAAACCTTCAGAGTTCGTTGTACCGGTTGCAAAAAGAAATCAACAGTCGGATCGACTCTCACACTTATGCGTAGATCAAGGAGATTGATGAAGATATTCATCAAGATGAGCAGGAATTGTTTACCTTCCCATTGATTTCAAGTATGTTGCCTTGATCGTTGACAGCTATCTCTCCGATAACAACTGACTTTTACTTATGGAATCTTTGTACGAAAATCGAAATCATCTCATCCCATGTTCTCCATATTCATACCTTGTTTCAACACACACCAGCTTTGTCATCACAGTTTCCAACCACTAATACCAGATTGATGATACTCAATTTCGGTTGATATAGAGTATATCAAAGAAAGATTCAGTTGAAAGTGGATACCATGGATCAGAGGGATTTAAGCTAATCAAACTCATATCTCAAGCCGGTGCAAGTATGGTTCGTTACTGGACCTGACCGGGTCGATACGATCCGGGTGGATAACGGGTCGGTCAGTTCAAAACCGGTACGGTTCGTTACCGGACCTGATCGGGTCGATACGATCCGGGTGGATAATGGGCCGGTCAGTTCGAAACCGATACGGTTCGTTACCGGGCCGGTCAGTTCGAAACCGGTACGGTTCGTTACCGGACCTGATCAGGTCGATATGGTCCGGGTGGATAACGGGCCGGTTAGTTCAAAACCGGTACGGTTCGTTACCGGACCTGATCGGGTCGATACAATCTGGGTAAATAACGGGCCGGTCAGTTCGAAACCGGTACGGTTTGTTACCGGACCTGATCAGGTCGATACGATCCGGGTGGATAACGGTCCGGTCAGTTCAAAACCGATACGGTTTGTTACCGGACCTGATCAGGTCGATACGGTCCAGGTGGATAACGGGCCGGTCAGTTCGAAACCGGTACGGTTCGTTACCGGACCTGATCAGGTCGATACGATCCAGGTGGATAACGAGTCGGTCAGTTCGAAACCGTACAGTTCGTTACCGGACCTGATCGGGTCGATACGATCTGGGTGGATAACAAATTAAGTTTTTTTTTTAAAAAATGGCAAAGCTCCTGGCTTTGGTCAAAGCTAGGCGCCTGGTTTTCTTGATTGGACTACAGGCGCTTAGCTTTGACCAAAGCCAGGCGCTTCGTCTTTATAAAAAAAAATAAAGTTGTTTTAATTCTTTATAAATATTTGTTATTGACTAAAAAAATATTTTTAATTCATTTTTAGTTCTTTAAGTTGTTTTCAAGCCAAGAAAATTCGTTTGAGGTGTTTCGGTTCGTTTATTGCTCATTTAAATTTTTCGGTAGAAACATCCAGCTTTGTACAACTTTGATGAATCAAAGTACGTGGTGTTTGGACTATACCTAACACACAACAATTTGTAGGTTATTATTATTTCTTTTAAAATAAAACATAAAAAATTAACACTTTTAGAGTTATTAATGATAGTTTAATTGAGGGTAAAGCACCTGACTTTAAAAGTTATATTATTATTTATGAAAGTTGTTCATTCACCGTTGTTTGTTCTGAAAACCACAAACGAGCAATTAAACGAACCAAACCACGTCAAACAAGGTCTGAAAGTCCAGTATATCGATTAGAGATGTAAAATTTGAAATTTGATAAGATATGGTATTGGTTGCACTCTTCATGTGCTACGTACATTGATTTATGAAAGTTGTTCATACTCGGTTGTTTGCTCTGAAACGAGCAACTAAACGAACCAAAACACGTTAAACAATGTCCGGAAGTCTAGTATATCGATTAGAGATGTAAAATTTGAAATTTGGTAAAACATGGTATTGATTGCACACTTCATGTGTTACTTACATTTATTTATGAAAGTTGTTCATTCTCGGTTGTTTGTTCTGAAAACCACAAACGAGCAATAAATGAACCAAAACACGCCAAACTAATTTTTCTTTGATTGGAAACTAGTTAAAACAATTAAAAATGAATTAAAATATTTTTTTAATTAAGTAAAACCATTTAAATTTAATTAAAACAATATATATATATTTTAAATAAAAGGGCCAAAGCACCTAGCTTTGGCCAAAGAGAGATGCTTTGGGGGTAAAGCGCCTAGCTTAGGCCTAAGCGAGGCGCTTCGCTTTTAAAATTTAAAACATCAAAAAACTACCAAAAAATAAAGTTAGATTCGAAGCGCCTCGCTTAGGCCTAAGCGAGGCGCTTCGCTTTTAAAATTTCAGCTTTTTCTGACCTCATACTGACCTCCACGAAATGGGGGCAAAGCGCCTCGCTTAGGCCTAAGCGAGGCGCTTTGAGGGGGGTGAAAATAGAAGGTGGGGGGGGGGGGATGAAATAGACCGGGCCTTTTTTAAATGTTTTTGGATAAACTAATTTTTAGCGGCTGTTTGGTTGATTAAGTGTTTGAATGGTTCAACTATGCACCACGTCTGAATGATTCGGCTTTTAATCATTCCATTCCGAGTCTTTTTTTAGGTTGAAACAAACAGTCTGAATGCTGAACCATTCAGAGCTGAATGGTTCTGAGCCCTATTAAGAGGCTACCAAACAGGCTCTTTTAGTTTATGTAATGGTAAATTTTGTAAGTGGTGATTTTTTTTTGGAAGGCTTGTAAGTGGTGATTTGTGTTAATGTTTTATTTTAAAACATTTAAATTTCAATTTGACGGTGATACTTTATACAAGGGTGCAGGTTGTGGTGTATTAGTTCTAAAATATCTTGAAATTGTTTTTTAAAAAAAAAATAGCTGATGTGTCCGGTCGATTTCAATGATCGTTTCAGTATTATGTCATTCTTTTATTTCTTTAGGGGTTTTTAATATTATTTTCTTTTGTTATCATCTTTATCTTCGTAGATAAAAGGTTAATTTAAATAGTCGATCAAACCACCCTACCCTTCACCTCTCAAAATCAACCACCATGTCATCACCTTTGATAATACACCGCCTCAAAAGCCATAACTAACCATCCATTGCATCATAGTTCACAACCGACCACAACTACCCATCACTCTTCACTCACACATTATTTAACTATAAAAACCACTCAAATTTCAATACTGATCCATTTTTTTGAGATTTGTCACAATTGTTTAAATCAAGTTATCTAATAACAATAATTATGAAGCCTAATTATTTATTAGTACTTTTGTTTCTTCGTAATTATCTCATACTTCAGATTAAAAGTTTTCACATGTATGGAAATAGGTGATACCCGAGTACCCAAATTCATCTACCTGCAACGAAAAAGATATTTAATAGTCTAAACCAGTGTTTTTAGAGACCAGTCCGGGTCAAGGGTTGAACCAGGAATACAGTGACCGTGGTCGGATATGGAAACCGGCCAGTCGAACCGGGTAAAATAGGGGTCGGACCGGTGACCCGTTGGGGGGCCGGTTTGAAAATATTGATCTAAACTCTAAAAAAATAATATAAAGCTGGGCCGAGCTTTTAACATGGGCCGGGCTATTGCATACCCGAAATCCGATCCGATAAGTTCCGGGTCAATAATTTCTCTCTTCTCCCCCAAGTCACTTCACAAATCATCTCAACAAATAATATAAATACATTTGTGCCCTAATCCCCTTATTAATAATAAAATATCAGAGAAAGAAAGATCGATCAACAAACAGAAATCAAAAGATGGAATGCGTATTTGGAATGGTGGGGAAAGGGTTTGCGTTGGTGGTAGCAGATTCATCAGCGGTCAACAGTATCCTGGTTCACAAATCAAACGAAGACAAGATTATGGTTCTTGATTCTCACAAGCTTATGGGCGCTAGTGGTGAAGCTGGTGACCGGTCAGATTATTATTTTCATTTTATTTTATTTTATTTTATTTTATTTACATATGTTTTTTTTTGTTTAATTCATCATATGCTAAAGATGAATTTGACTGTTGATTTAATTAGGGATTTGAATCTTGTGAAATAAAGTTAGGGTTTTGAGAGATGGGATTATCAAGATTTTATTATATGTAGACAGTTTGCAAGAAAATTCATATGAATATTAATTTTTTAACCATAGGGTAGTATGCTAAAAAGAATTTGGTACTATGTTGGTTGTTGATGTTGTTGATGGTTTGAGCTCTTGGTTTAAAAAAGCTTGAGGCGCTCCGAGGCGTTTTGGTTCCAAAATCCGAGGCGCGGGGCTTAAAGCGCGAGGCGAGAGCTTCACGTATGTGAGGCGCCCAAGGTAAAAAAGAGTAAAAAAATATTTATACCCGTCAATAGTACATATTCTACTTGTAAACACACTTAAACACTTCATTAAACAAACACTTAAGCCGAAACACACTTAAAAAACCTTGATTTGGATTTTTGGCCCAAAAAAACCCTAATTTTGACTGAGGCGGCGCCTCAAGCGCCTTGGCGCCTCGTGAGGCGCGCCTCACAAGCGCTTCATGTAGTTTAGCGCCTCAGGCCAAAAAAAGCGCTTTCCTAGCGCCTCGGGCGCCTCAAGCGCGCCTGAGGCGTGCTTTTTTAAACCAAGTTTGAGCTTATAATCGAAGATTGGATATCTACGGCGCGGTGGCTATCGCTGTCATTGAAGCAATGGAAAGAGTAGTAAGTTGTGATGTAATAAGGAAAGAAGGGAGCTTGAGGTTTTATAGAAAAATGTTATAAAACTAAATTAAAAGAATTAGGATTAAGGGGCACCTTGGTTTTAAAAAGCGCGCTCGAGGCGCGCTTAAGCGCGAAGCGCATGTAGGCGCCAATCTGTGCACCTTATGTAACATTAGCGAGCATCGTAAGAAAAGCGCACCTTTTGGCCAAAAAGCGCAATAAAAGCGCGCTTTTCATACATGAGGTGTTTTTGTGCTTAAAATTGTTATACATGTAGCTAAAAATGTTGTACATTTAACGCATGCCCAACAACATGTAGGAAAGGTTGCTTGGCTAGTGCCTTGTAACGCATGCCCAACAACATGAATATATTATATATACCTAAGATTAAACTCTAATTCGTTTAGGCTGTCTACTTACATGTTTTTGGGATCGCAATTTAATTACGTCTTGTTTAATTATCTTTTGTTCAGAGCTCAATTCACAGAGTAATGTACAGAAAAATGTTGCTCTGTATCAATACCGAAACGAATCCCATTGACTACCAAGGCTGCTGCAAATTTCA